>CAVNZL010000137.1:4232500-4840000 GCA_963693355.1 Pontia daplidice | reverse complement strand
ACGTTATATTTTTTTTAATGAAAATATTCTGTTAAATTATTGTAAGACATGTTAATTCAATTAATTTTTATAGAAGCTGTTCAGCTTTAATTAAGAGACATCGTAAATGCATGCACAGTGTGTTGTTTTGGCCGTTATTTTATGCGACCATTTTTGAAACTACAACATTTCTTAATCACAACTTTATTAACAGCTACTTGCATTTGCATTACAGCAATTGCATTGGAAAATGTATTTATTTGGACATAATAATTATGATATAATTTTTATAATTTATTTTTATCCACAACTAGTTTCTACAACTAAACACATCAAAAGACACTTTTTTGCAACGCACCTCCGCGCCGCTATGCGGAACCAGCCACACATACAGGGATTTCCAAACCAATACGATTTAAGGAACAAAAGAGCGTATCGTGATCTTAAAGGCCGGCAACGCATTTGTGAGGCCTCTGACTGAATCTAAGTGTCCTTCTGCTCGTTTGGCGTCTTTTTTATTAAAACAAAAGTTTACGTAACGGTACCAGTACAATATCGTTAATTTTCAATTTGCATTTGCAACCCCTTCAACTTTATCCACCCGACTTTGCCTTTTCCCAAAATCGAAATTAAATTAAATTCTTACTAGCTACCCTTTGAATCTCCTCAGCCCCCTCAATGTTTTGGTCTGTCCAAGTTTCTGTGCCCTTTTGGGCGAGTTCGAATTCAGTAACGTCAAAAAATCGTATCTTTTTCCGTTTATGAATCATTCACGGAAAGCTCTGAAAAAGCGATTTTTTCCCTGTTATTCCAAGATTTTTAATAATATCGTCTTCTGTTCACATTAATAGTATATTTATATAGTCTATAGTTATATATCTTCGATAGAAGGACAACACAAATAAGAATTTACAGCTATAGCTACGGTACAGTCGTTTCTGAAGATAAACGCGTTCTGTTTGGTCACACATATCATTTTAAAGTGGCAAGAGTGTATCCTTCAGTATGTGGGCTTCTAGTAAAATACATATTAAAAAGCAAACTTCCTGTTTATTTAATTCCGAAATCAATATTGTTTACAATAAAGTGAAATAAAAGTGGTCTACCAATAAATCTTTGTTTGCGTAGGAGGAGCATTTTACAGCTGATTTATAGTTTGGACTATTGAATATTACGACTTTAGTAATTTAGGATATCCGTATAATTTCCTAATAAAATCTAATAAAATCTACGTTATATCTATGTAATGATTGAATCCTATGCAATACAAGTTTAGAAACCAGGAAAAAAATAAAGAAACTTCTATGGTGTTACAAATGTATTTGCTAAATATCAGATATTAATAAATAGGCAAGGAATTAGTTCAAGGACAATTCATCTAAATCCCTTATATTTCCATTTTTTATGACTACTAGCTGACCTATTTGAGGTCCTTTCTTATATATGAATACTGAACTACTTGGTTCTTAAAATTATAAAAAATATTCAAATACATAGGTTTATAAATAAAATATACAATATATAATAATATATATTGGATTTCCCTTGAAAATAAACATAACAAAAACAAGTATCGATTTATTTATTTCTTTCACGCGTGATGAACACGGGAAATTGAGCTACATTAAACTTAAGATTCAATCAGTTGTAATGATATTCTCACCATATATTCAAGTTAACCAAAACGTCACTTTGTTGAATTAAACATTGATTAATGTTTAAATTTTGGCTCCATTAAACATAATCAATCATTTAGCTCTACGCACGTCATTTAGTAAGTTGTTGCTTGAATGGATTACCAATACTTGCTTTTACTGATTATTATAAAAAAATAAAGATTTTGAAGCATTCGGGTGTACGGTTAGGAATATGTCTATTTTTGTACATTTTCATATATCTATGATGAAAGCAAACATCACGAGGATACCGGAGAGTCTCAGACCAAAAAATCGACGACTTATATTGGGCATATAAGACTGATACCTTCCTCCGTGTCGAAGAAAATAATCAAAGAATCAACCGAGATCAGGCAAATCAAACGCATTTCACGGTGATAAATAAGTCTCGAAGATTAAAGCTACGCATTCGTTTTTATTATTGAACCAGTCAGACTAAAGTAATTTCCAAAAAACGGAATAAGTCTTTAAGGTTAATATGTTATTGGACCAGGCACTCATGTATCTTTTAAACACATTTATTTTTTAAAGAATTTCATAGATTCTCAGTTAAATCTAAACATTACAGTAATTTGTATTTTATGAAATTATCGTCTGGGTGAAGTAGCAAATTGACTTGAATGATTTAATAATAAATCTTTAAAATATACTTTAACCAAAAACTTCTTAGAGGCTTCTTCTTATTAGTTTGCTAGCTAGTTCCGGTTTGCTAAGCAGAATGTAAAATAGATTTTCAAAATACCAACCATTTATTCAAATTCAATAATGATACGGAACATTACTATAACTTAAGTTCCCATTCATCGATTGTAAGTGTTAACGCTGAGCTGTGAAAACAAATGAAAAACGGAGCAATTAAAGTTATTTTCTATGGAAAAGGAAGGTAAGCCTTTTTTAAATAACATTTACAATGTCAAATAATTTGGATAATCGTGTTACATAAAAGAACAAACATACATCGCGTGTAACAAAGCACTAAATAACGCAATATGAAGGAAATAACTAATGTGTAACAATGTTTCGCGTTTCAAACGCTATCCGGAATGGTTCAAAGGGTTTTTATTGAAGTACTGGATTCTTTGTAACGATCAAACCAGCTTGATATATGCTGGACGTATTTCATCAGCACCATTATACGTCTACTGTAAAATGTGTTATGTACGTAAGATATAGAGCATGTTTTAACATTTTCTATAGCTAATACTATCTACACACAACGTTGATAATAAAAATTTCCAACATATTTAAGCTTCATAGCAATTGCGACTTCAAAAATCCTGAATGACTTTTAATTAACAATATTAAAATTGTGTTGCCCCAGTTAATTTCTATTAAGACACACTTTGGAGCCTATTACGAGTATAAAAACACAATATTGCCGCTGTCATTGGACATGTTTCATTTTTCCAAGTGTCATAAAATAACGAGGGTCCACAGTATAATTCATTTCGCGCCATCCACGTCACGTCGGACGAGATAATGTGCTTTGTGACACTGTCACATGAGCTGCTAATGAACTCATCTCAGGCGTTATTTGCGGACAAGTCCTCAGTTAGAATTGTACACTACGTGATATGTGATAGTTATAAATAAAATTTCTTTAGCGTTTACTTACGTGTAGTGTAACGACGAATCTTCATAAAGTACTACGTATCAAAATTCCGTCTTGACAAATTTTTACTAACAACTAACTCTCAGCTATTAATTAGAATAATTTTTTTTCGTACAAACCTTCCAAAGTTCTGCGGCTTTCTCAATTTTCTCTTTCTTTTCTCGTCGCAAAATTTGTTCTTCTTGGACGTCTAACGTGCAAACTTCTTCATCGAAAGACAATATATAAAGATTCAAATTACTCGACGTTTCCAGGGCATGACCTATGGAGTATACCCGCTTAGGAATACCCATAAACGCCAAACTACATACAAACACGCCTTGCAACTGGCGTTCTCCTTTATATATTATATGCTTTGGCGACTTAAGTAAATATGTCACTTTCGTGTACTGAACAGAATGGATGAGCAATATCATCGTGATGACTCATTACAACAAATAAAACATAAGAAAATTACACTTTTTTACAATTAAAAAAATTAAATTATTTTACAACACTGGTATTTTCCAGGAGTTATTATATTATTCCAGTAATGCTGGAATACCCTCGATTTGTTATTACATTTATTGGATAATCATATTCTGGCTTAATTTTGTTTCTGACATCGCAAAATCTCTGCTAGGATAATGAAGGTTTTTTTGTGCAACTACTTTAGTATTCTTTTGACTACACTGACCTAGATACGAAAAGATATTGCTTTTGCTAAGGTTTTGAAGTCGACAAACGTAGTGAACAAAGTGAAAAATGTAACTATTATAATCTGCAAAATACACGTCACTATTACGTACTAAGGAGCCATTATATATGCACTTATAAATGAGCACGTAAACTGCAAAATTCAAAGACATGCTGCAGGATTTTAGGTGTTGTTTTCCTGTCCAAATTTTAAAATAAAAAGTAACTCTTACAAACTGAAAAGTTGTGAACTAAATACTGCTGTTTTGGTAGATCGTTTAAATTTCGTTCTAAAATAAGCTTGCTAAGCAAAATAAGCTATCGCAAAAAGGATTTGGGAGATAATAAAACGACACTAATTTCTATGATAGCTAGATTTTTATTTACAACACGTTAGAATCAATACAAAAAAACTTAGTACTGGAAAAGTATTTGTTATTAATTTTATTAGACAAGCTGCTATTACATTTTAAGTTTTGATCTGATATTATTATTATTATTATTTAAGATTAAAAGTCGCGTATGGCGTTGTTATTATTAAAAATATTTTACGTAGCAACACCTTGTCTAATATGAACTCATTGTAAGTCATTGATAAACAGTTAATACTGAATCAAAATTCATTGAAATATATAGTTACTAATGTCTCTCAAAATAAAAATTCCCTTACTTGATTTAGGAAAATGTCGGATAAAAAATTGTATAGTTGTTTGGTATTTATAACATCAAAATACTTTTGGCTACATAAAATTAAGTTGATGCTGTATTATTTACACATATTTTGTATTCTTACCAATAGTAATTGTGAATTTATAGAGGTTAGAAAATATCGAAAAGTTAATTTCAGTTAATGTTGCGTCTTATGTTATCACGATTTCAATAAATGTATCTAGAAAGTGACACTACTTTTACGTGTTGTTATAAGTCAATATTTATGTATGAATTATACATATATCTCTAAAATTGTCATCACAGGATACCAATTAAAGGAGTATTAATAATAGGATTATTATTAAAGTTTTCGTCGTAAGACTTAAGAGAAAATGTAACGAAAAACATTTTCGTTTAAATTTTATACGAGTTAATTTTACATACATTACTCAAAAAATTAAAAAACAAATTAGTTTTGGGAAAGAGTTTTTACATGACGCCTTTAACGGCAACACCACTATGCTACAGAAATACTGACAAAATGATACATATATATATATATTATATATTTCTATGGAAAGAAACTACACCGATTTAGATATATTTTCGTTATCATTAGCACATCAAATTGAATTGTGAAATAATTTTTTCAAGCGTAGTTTCCCCACGGTTTCTGTTATATTATGTTAATAATATAAATTATTATATACTTAAATTATTATTAATCTACTTACATTATTTACACTTCCTTATGTATACAATTTCATTACAATGAAACGTTAGTTTTATAAAATCGTATATATTCAACGTGAAATAAATTCTAACGATATAATAATATAAAACAGAAATGAATTCTATATGATAAAGATAATAGGATATTGAATAACTCTATTTTTTAATTACACAATACTAAAACTCATACAAGACATACAATATAAATGGCAGTACCAATTGCATTCACTAAAATTTGTACACAGTTTTCGCTACTTCATATCTTCTAATATATTTGAAAAAAGATAGAAACAGGCAAGAAGTACAAACAATAGTTATAAATAACAATCTTAACTAATTACAATGAGTCTTGAAACCAACAAAATTATTAAATGACAGACAAATCTACTATTTCTACTATCACATGTATCTATAACTTTATGCTACACAGTCACATCACTTATGATTACTTCATACGACACGTACCTGTGCAAAGCATGAGAATCGCTGTATCATTATCGTGTCAGAGTACGAGTATAATTTATTATAATTTCGACTCGTTATTGTTTAAACTTTATATTTTAAACGAGTGTTATAACTACGGAGAAAATCAGTGATTTAAATATCAAATTACAATACGTATATACAAAAGTATGAACCCAACTTTGCAATGTTGAAAGCTAGATGCAATTTACTATTTTTATTTAATCTTCATACGATACGATAATGATTTATTTCTCATGCTTGGCAGACTAAATTCACTTTTCACTTTTATAGCTAGGACTCTTTGGTCAAACTGGTAACTCTTGCTTTAATAAAAACTAATTTTAAATGAAATTTACATTAATTATATCAAAATGGTCTTTCATTAACATAATTTGATGTCTTTAGGTAGGTTATGGCTAATAGTAATAGGATATGACAAATTGTGCGCTAAGCAAATCAGCCGTTTCGAGGGCTTCAAAAGTCAAGTATTGGAAGCAAACGAGTTGATTGTAGTGTGTGGTTGCCACTTCTCAGTCTGAATAGCAGAAATACTGCATATCCCTCCGGAAATAAAAATTAAATAAATAATTATAGCGATCACGTGCGGTCTGTTAGCTCCAAGGTAAGTTCTAATATAGCTTGACCGTAAAACTGAGACCGTATACAACTAATACACTCATCACACAAATGTCAACCGTATTGGATTCGAACCTTTATTCGGCAATATGGCAGGGTGCGAACTGGGTTCTAACCATATGTGTTAATGTGCGGAATATGTGTTAATATTAATGTATTTATGCATTAAAGTTCCCATTTTTTAAAATGTATAAGTTACCAATGTAGATAAGTGCAACAGCACTGCAGTTCACTTAACTACATTGAATTAGTGCGAATGAAAATTTAATGTATTACCACCAGATTACAACCATTTTAATAATAAATTACAGTGTCAAAATCTCTAGGGCACAGACCAATTCGAAACAGCGATATAGCCACAGAAAATTGGACTTATGGATGAGATAAAAAATTAACGATAATCGGGTCTAGTCCATTTCATACTTTGATATTTTTATTTGTTTTATTAAACTTATTTAGCGATAAAGCCTTATTATTAGTAGTAAAGCAAAGAGTTTAATTATAAATAACGTATATTGTGCATTGGTGTATAAATACTAGTAATGTTTCTTCCGACACCAATGACTACATAGCTTGAGCTGAAACTTTTTGCAGAAAGAGGTGTATACTCGGAATAGGTAAGATTTCAAACGCTTTAAGCACAATGGAGTATTTGTTTCAAAAAGCATACAGCCTTCTATGCAGACTTAATAGCGCGTATAGATCTTTGAAGACAAGGTGTGTATTATATTTCTAAAACATAAAATGCCTTTTATATATGTGACGTTGCTAAAGACAGTAATGGAAAAGAAGATCTTCAGAAATATAATATATCACAATCACATTTTTCCAATAGATAATTATCAAAATAAAAATGTTGTTGTGTAAGATAAGTAAAATTAACTCTCAACTGATATGACTAAAACTACCTTCAGCGATTGTTTATGGGCGTGTTTTGCAATCGAATGAGAGTGTCAGTTCAAATATTTACATTGCGCCTTTTGCTATCATTTTATCTAAGTTTTTTTTTCGAAAATGAGACCAATTTTTCACTATGTGTGAATTTTTTATCTCATCCCTTGCCCCTTTAATAGCTAAAATACAAGTTTTAAAGTTAAGTAACGATTTCATGGTACCGGAACTCTTTTTTTGAAATGAACGATTCATTGTCCTGAAATCTGAACTTTTAAATTTCTTATGAAAGAATTCATTAATTTAAGAATTAAATTTTGTGACATTTAGTAAAAATCCATTATAAAAGAAATTTTAAACCGACTATGGCGACTAGTTTGTTTGGTACATGTTTAATACTAACGGCACGTCACCTTGCAAAGTCTTAATTAGATCACAGAATCTAGGTCCTCCTCGACCATGGGTATTGACAATCATAGAAAGCTTTCAGTCGCCTTCGTTTCCTCTCGGTCCACAGCAGATACAATTTCTAAACCCTCATCATAGTTTTGATTCTTAGAATTATTCACACAGTAATGTTGCTCTGGACCCCCGTATTGGCTATGGTAGAATTCCTCACGCATCATATGGTTTAGATTTGAGCATCGGAAAAAGAGAATTTCTTGGAATGGCTTCCTAAAATCTCTGTTAAGGGTGGCGTAAATTATTGGGTTGAGAAGACTATTTATGTAACCTAGCCATAAGAATAGAGCGCTGACGGCATCAGGAATAGTGTCTTCGTTAACAAACGGTCTAATTAGGGCTAGCACAAAAAAAGGCAGCCAGCATACTATGAATGCTGACATTATTATGCCGAGTGTAGTTGACGCTTTCCGCTCCTTGGCTAGATGAAATCTAAGCTTCTTTTGATGTGGAGAATTCACTGGATGTAGTAAGTCCTTGGCAATGTGACTTTTGTGAGCAAATGTTGATAGGGATGATCGAATTCTGCTAGTATGTTTCTGATTATCTGAAGACTGCCTTCGCGCTTCTTTCACGTTACTGTCTGGGTTTAAATTTTGTGAGGCTGGACGATTTATAGTATGTATGGGTTTGGTTGGAGTCTTTGGTGGTTGTAACATGGGACATTCTGATTCGTTTGACTTCCGCCCGGAGAAACATCTTCCTATTGAATTTTCTGCTTTATCCATGCTGCACTGAAAATTATTTTGATTAATCATCTAAGTATATAGAAAAAATAAAAATTACTTATATGTAAGTTTGGTTAATTATAGTGTTATTTACATTTATAGATAAAACGTTAGGTTATAAAATAACTGGACTATTCATGCCACGAAGGAAGGCCATATAATTTGATAATTACACAGAACTTTTGAACCCGAGGTAAGCGACTTTAATGGTTCAACTTTACGAGCTCATAAAAGATATTTGATAACCATACTTAATGAGAAAATTTGATAAAGCAAAAGTATATCTCTGATGTTCAGTAAAGTACTTATTATTTTGGAGTATTTATGGTATGTTAAATGTGAAATAAAATGAGAAATCTAAAATAATAATACAATCTAAATTAATTATTTTAATAGGATTACTTTCCTAATTCTTATTAAAATAATGTTTGTACATAAGTTGTAAAAGGACTCCAATATCAAAGAATAAGTATCAAAGAATTTATTAATTTTTTCGTCGAAACAAATACATCGAGAGTGACATAGAGTGCTTTTTATCCCAAAACAACCTAATATTTTTTATTGGTAGTCTATCTCAATACATTCACAAGACTAATCTTCCGTTAGTGTGCAGTAATTCAGGAGAAATAAGTTACTTACAGTAGTGTTTGTACTCGCAGTGGATCCACGTGTGGGGTTTTGGGGCTGATTTCCCAAAAGCTTGGCTTCAGCTGCACCTCCATTTTTTACATTTATCTCTAAATAGCAGTGCGATTCTAAATGCGACTGTGCTCTCTTTTCATCTTTCACAATCTTTCTCGCAGCACTAAAAATCTTATAGTATACCACCACCATAACCGTCAGTGGTAAATAAAATGAACCAAACGTTGCATAAATTTGATAACCCTGATTCTGTGATACCGAGCAGGACGTGTCCGTTTTTTCATTACCTAATATTAATACTGGCGGAAGGGAAATGAAAGCAGCACTCATCCACACAATAAACACGCAGAAAAGCATTCTCCTCGGCGTTCGTTTAACTCCATATTCTAAAGGCTTCGTTATTGCATAATATCGATCCACAGATATCATACATAAGTTCAATATGCTCGCCGCACACGATAAAACGTCACTTGACACCCAGAAGTCGCATATCACAGGTCCAAAAGGCCATGACCCCATTAAATCGTAAACCATTGCAACCGGCATCACCATAATCGCGACACACAGATCGCTTACTGCTAACGAAACGATCAAATAATTACTAGGTCGTCTCAGTTTTCTCACTAAACAAACTGCGACGCAAACCAAAATATTTCCAACTATTGTACCGAAAATCACTATCATAAAAATCGCTGCCAATAGCACAGTTACGAGGGTGGAATATTTTGAATGCTTTATATGGAGATGCTTCACAACCGTTGCGTTGTTATCGTAAAAAGTCCAATTGAGCGTCGAATTCGGATTGGTAATATTGACTCCCGAGAAAGTTGAATTGAAATCGAATGAGGCGAACGCCGAGTCTGCTTGCAATACTAAAGATATGAGTATGAGAAGATACGAAGATAAAGTAACCAAGCTAGGTCGTGAATAGTGTAAGTTATTTTGAGACGCCATACGAGTCCCTGACTGGGTCGATTACTGTTTTCCTTTTGGTACCATACATCAGGTTACTCTCCGTTTGACTAACTCTATTCTTTCAAAATAATTAAATCAGGTCTGATGTTTAACCTCGTGAAGGAGTCGCGTCTTGGGCTCACGAAATTGATTACTGTCCCGATTGTATTTTAATTGACATATCGCTTGGATTGTCTTTCCAATTCCGCACAGAGCCATTGGATTGTGTATTCGTTTATGAGGATTTTATTCCTTTTGCGTTGAGTTATAGAGGTTAGTTTTGTTTGGTTTTATCGCTTGGAAGTGTTATTTTATTGCACTTAGATGTCGGTTCGAGTGGCTGCTAGTTCAATATTCCGCTTGCAGATTGCTTCATTAGTGCCGGTGATCAGTAAGAAAATTTCCGACCTGAAAAGAAAGGAAAGTGTGATTCAGAAATGTATTTTAAAAAGTAAGAAATTCAAATACCATTTTATGAGAAAATTATAATTAAATCAAAACTTTGAAACCATGAAGTTTGGTCTTTAATCAAACACATATTAGGTCTATTGGCAATAAAAGACTTCTGTTTATATCTAAGACCTGAAACTTACAAAACCGAAGGTAGTGCCCACTATCTCGGTTTTGGGTACTTGCAGAGGCGAAACGTGCGTCGAGTGGTTGTGGGTTTTTTAGTAATGCTTGTAAACATTTTTTTTGGTATCTATTAATTTGGTAGTTGATTGAAGGCCGCCGAAAGGGCTATCAGAGTAAGTTTTTATCTTGAGGCTTTCGTCTGGCAAGCTAAGACCCAATCTTCCATCAATTTAATGATACTGTCACCGTCTCTAAACAAGACCGTACCCACAAAGCCCTCACACTTCGCACTAAGCACCACGCAAAAGGCAAAGTTGAGCTACAAGGAGCAGTGACGTATTACAGGATAATAAAATTTTATGTGATCATATATCCAGGTACATCCATTTCCACGCTGTAATGTTGTCTTAAAATACTAACTACCCATTACATTACATATAAGGAAAGTCACATTAACCTGAATGATATCTATCTACAACTGTGTGCTTGCGCATGAGTTGAATAATGATGGCATTTCCTTTAAATTTTTGCTTTGCTAATGCTTCCTTTGTCAAGTATTTTTGTCTACTTAAATAACTAACGGTTTTAATACAATTTTAAAATGTAGGGATTAATGCTACTATGTTTATTATAAAAATGTAAATGTAATTTTTTTTTAAGATTAATAAATCTTGAGAATTTTTTGCAGGCTACCTAATTTTCATTGTTCCTTGCTCTTTGGGGTGACATATTTAGTTCTAAATGTGTTCTGTAGATGATAAGCAAATCGTGATAAAATAATGTGAGGTAGAAAAGTGCTCAGTAGTAGTTATATTTGCATAAGCCAAATTAAGCTTCGCAATGCGGTAAAATTTCTAATTTCCTGCCAGAAATAATTTCCTGAAAGTAAACGTCCTAACGCTACTATAATATTAATCTAATCTTACGAGTTGCCATTCGTTTAAAATCTTTACTTTGGTTAATAGCTGGTTGGTTACGTGACTAAGCACGAGATAGCAGGTATCAGATATCTCATTTAAAACGTGAAACTGTAGTGAGACAAAAATTTCTGTGCCTCGTTAAGTTGGCTTAAATTTGTACTCTTTATGAAGTAACAACATTCTGTGTGAACACAACCGTTTACTGATTATTATATAATAGACTAATTATATCGAGCACTTTTTTAGACACGGTTGGTAATCCCCAACGTAAGCTATTAATAGTTTGTATAGGTTCTAAAACAGCTGATAAACATATACTTAAATATTTTTTATAATAATGTTGTCTATACAACCCCGAGACCGGCAGCCTGGCATGGTCACCATTTCGCCAACTGGGTTGTCACATTTCCGTCTGTATTGGTTGTTTAAATTATACATAAATTAAAACATTTTTAAAGGATATAAGACGCGAATTTATAACCTGATTAAAATAACTAACATTTTTAGTGCGTATAGTTTCTAAGAATCATGTTTATACAATGGTATATAAATAAAATAATGGAGTTTAATAAGTGGTTGTAATTGCTTAATTCTAAGTGGAATGCTTTTATGGTTCTGAGAATGCCGAACCGGTAAGCGATGAAATGCGAAAGAATGAAATAATGAAAATACACGTAATGTTAGTAATAATGTACGTGCATACTGTAATATAAAAAGTCAGAACAGTCAAGTTTCATCCTCCAGAGCTTAATAGTTATATTGATAAGAAGTTATATTTTATTTTACTAACGTTTGACAATGAGTTAATATAAGTTGAATAGATTATTTGTTTAACTAATTAATTTATAAAGGGATACAAGAATAATAATGAAAAAAGTTCACTAAGAATAAAGTATACTTTACCCATTAACCATGTTCTGATATTATTCTGTGTAGTCAGTAGCGTTTGTAGCTACTAGCATATTTGTGCGGCACTGGACTTGATAAATGTTTTGCCTGCACGAGTTATGGCAAACGCCACCAGGATTATTGCATTCCGATGAGTAACTGACCGTAAAAAACGTGGCAAAACTACGTGCGAAATTGAATCTCGCTCAGGGTTACCGCAAGTTTATAGAAATATCAGGCTTTTAGAAATATGGCAATAAAGTTAGAGTTAGTTCGAGTATTTTAATGAGAGTAGATGTTCACATACATCACAGAAACTATAGACTAATAGTTAATCTGTGTCAATTTCTTCATAAACGAAAATATCCTTTATTATACCTTATAAAATGTTTTCTAAACACATGTGATCGTGAATTGGACATATCAATATTGAGTAATAATGAAGTTATAATCAAATCTACGACCACAACATGAACTTTGTAGCCTTAGAGTGTGGATCATATATGAATAATGCAAATCCTAGATTACAGTAAACCCTAGGGACCGCACTAAATGAAGGGATTACAAGTTGAAATCCAACTAAGATGTAACCCTTAATATTAAATAATAAATGAAGTTTGTATTTAAATTATAAGTTGACTTAGGTACTCCACTTAAATATCGTTACATTCATTGAATATAAATTATTCTTATTAAGCGATTTCTTTAATTATGCCACGATAATTAATGACTATAGGTATTACAATATAATGAATCTATATTTTCCTTCGGTTGTAATGCGATGAGCATTACGCGTGAATGGGTAAAACAATTTCACTAATTCCTTCTTTATAGTGTTAACAATGTCTGCGCAAGGATCTTGTGAGAAATATATAAAGAATTTCTTATAATTGATATTTGCAATTAGTGTTTAGAGTGTTAAAATAGCTTTATTCTTATTATAACGACCAATAACAATATACCAAGATTTTCTCTCTATCTAATAAATAAGATAAAAGACGAAAACCAATACAAGATTAGTAGCTATCCAAAAATAAAATGTATAAGAATTCTTGTACTAAAACCTATAAATAATAGATTCACTTAAAATCTCCTAAGCCCTTTTGTTAGGTTTTCTCATACCTATCTTGTATTTTTCTGCCAATAACAAGAAAATTGCTCGTAATAATCTTAAAATCACCGACGCTCTCATTTTCAATTTTCATTTTCGGTTTCTCTATCATTTTAAGAGGCATTTTGATAATAACTCAGTTTCACTCATCATCAGCTAATCAAATTTATAAAGGATATTTCCTCTTCGCATATAATTCAATTTTAAGGCTTTAAGTAGTGAGAGACTAATAACTTTACTAGCTACATATATAATCTTACAGTGTATTCAAGACAGTTCTATTTTGGAATTTACAAAACTTCATTACATATTACCTTTCCAACTTAAAATTAATTAAAACTTACAAGTACGAGATTATTAAGATATACATAATTAAAAGTTCTCGTGCTCGCGAAATTAGAATTTTCTCTTATGTACTTTATATTATGATTTATAAGTTTTCAACGTAAAATCAAACAATTTACGTAGAAAACTAATTTATGAGTAAAACATTATAATTGATAAAGGGTTACCGTTATATACATTTGTAATTAAAAGTTTAATTATAGTTGAGTCATAGCTTTAAGCATTACCTCCCTATAAGCGAAATTATGCTTAGGCTTGCATCCCAATCTACATTGATACTTGTTAAAAATAAATATTTAAAAAAATTCTAAAAGCTTCTCGAGTAATATGAATAGTGAAAGTGGTTGTGCAAATTTGTATAAAGTTTCTAGCTGACCCGGCAAGCGTTGTTTTGAGTGTACATGTGATTTCAATTTTCAATTAATAAAAGCAAGGTAAAATTTAGGATTGTATATTTTTTTTGTATGTTGTATCAAATGAGTGTAATAAAATAAAAATTAGGGGGATGAAAAATAGATGTTTGCGATTCTCAGACCTATTAATACACTCACAAAGTTTAAAATCGTAAGCTTTCGAGAGTTAAGTTAACAATGTGAGAGAGAATTTTATATATTAGATTGATTTTGAGCTAATATAATGTGAGTTGAAAATATGTATTTCCTAATTGGGTTAATTAACAGTGGTTGACTGGGTAATATTCCTTCTATAATATTTTACCTTCTTGAATATAGTCTTTGTTTACCTGGATCAATTAACAATCAAAAGGTGAATTTTCTTAAAAAATAGTAATATGTTGTTCTATATGTTAATTGATATATTACCTTTCTGTAGAAATTAAAGCCTAAAAAGAATTGGATTTTGCCTGTTTGGATTAGACGTATTAAATACTTATAAATAATTTTATTGTTTTTAATTAACGCGAGTGAACGTGCGACAGCTAGTTCAATAAATTAATTCAATTTTGCTCCCTAAACGAACGAGTGAATTGGCGCACAAACGTTTACTTTAGAGTTCGAAATTACACAACTAACTTTGTACCTGACTCATTTACCTTTAAGAAATGTAAATAAGCTTAATATAACTAAGGCAGAAAGAAGACAGATGACTGACGACTGATGTTCAGTAGAGAAATCTTTTTTCAACTGATTAACTGGAGAATTTGACGTTATATCCGAAAATTTGCATAAATATATTTTATTTGATTAATTTTGATGATACGTGAATTGATACTTGCAATAACTATTAGCTATTGTTCCAATTTAAGTTGAACTTGAAGATATGAGCACCAAGAACACACAAAGTTACGAGGATTAAAACAGAGAATATATAATTAGGTACATACATATAAACGCAAGTTTTTTCTCAACTTGTGTATGGTGAAGGTTCAAAAACCTGCTCTATATGATAATGTCCAAAACACACAATGACCAAAAGAAATGAGGGATAATTATAATTTCAATCAATATTATATATTTCTATATTTTAATAGATATATAATCGATATATTTCATTTTTCTTTCCAACTACTTCTTTATAAACATAAATAAGATATACAACATATAACAGAAATTGTTAATAAAAAGTATAGCTTGACGTAACCACTCATTGTATATGCAGGTGCGTAATAAGCTTAGATCCCTTTGAAAAGTCAGAAGGTAGCCTGCTCAAGCCAGCTTATATGGAAATAAGGCCCTTTGTAATATTATACGACCCTAATTAACCTCGATATAAACAAGTTTAATAAGTAGCGAAAATTCTTTAGAAACGTTTATTGTAGCCTACCGGATTGTAAAAAGAAGGGAAAGGACATGATGGTGGCAGAGGGTAAAAATTTGACACGTATTAATATTGATTTAAATAATAAACAAGGACTTTGGCGCCTTGTATTAATGACACCAAAATTTGGCATTCGTTTCTAAATTAAAAGGAACAATATATAGTTACAACTAAACGTTCGATTATCGCTGACACTCTCTAGTTTTGTGACAACCGAACTACATAAGTTTGGTTGCTGTATCTAGAATACCACTTGGTCCTTCCATTTGCGCCCATGCAAAGTTCTTGTTTATAGAGGACATTAAACTTAAAAATAATTATCATCACAATGTTATTTATATTAAAAAGTGATTATCATTCTCATTAAAGTGAGAAAAGATAAAAAATATAAACAAATAAGTACATTCTCACTATCTGATAGCTCTGAGAGATCCACACTAACCGACAAAGTGGTTAAAGACCAAGTACTGTTACACCGAATAAAACCTGACGATAGTTAATTGGAAAATATTTAGTCGCTTATAATTTTGAGTCTATTGTATTTATAATTGACCATGATATCAACCAGTTTATGACTTATTATCAATTTCTACTCAAATATACGGCTGCACGATTCTATAAGAGATTACCTTTTATAATACAAATATAGCCTTATTATTTTAGTGAGTCCCGCTGTCTTGCAGTACTCATTATTTTACCTAAAATAAAAAAAATTAAGTAACCATCTAAACGGAATGAAGTTAATAAAGGTATATTATAAATAAGTTATTTTTGATTCGCCGAGATGGAATTTAGGAGGTCGTGCTCGCAACGGTGTCAATAAAGTTTCAAAAAGACCATTCAATGAGATAGATGCTCTATTTTCATTCTTATTCTGCTAATTTCAATTGAAAAATTTGAAATTGAATGCAATAGAATTATTTTATCGTAGTTAATATATGATTTTTAGCGTACTATCACGAATTTTAAGTTGTAAGGCGTGTGCAACATTAATTTACCAAGCCTATCTGTATGTCTGACTAGGGATGTTAGCTAACTAAGTGTATCTGTATTAACTAGTATGCTAACTAACTTTATAAAGTTAAAAAGCCGGTTCTAATAATTATAACATATTATAATTTTTAAAAGGTATGGCGCTGAACAGAATATGAAAATGCCATAAAGAAAGTTGTACAGTCAAAGCTCAAGACAATTTTTAAAAATTTTAGATCAATATTATACAGAGCGTTAAAATAACTGAACTAAATATACTGAAGAAAGAAATTAAATAAACGTTTTTTCAAAAATAGTGGGTCATATTATATGGGTAGTATTATTTTAAAAAAAAAACAAATAAACACATGTGGCTTTGAACATTCAGCACCATAAGAATGATGTGCAACTTCTGCAATACTAGGAAAGTGAAAATTACAATATTCCGTTTATGCTTAAAAAACTTCGCTTTCTCATTTTATTTACATAAAACTTTAATTCTGTGGGACTTCAGAGGATTTCAAAGGCTTTGTTTACTGAAGCTACGTTTCTGTAAATCCGATAAAAAGCATTTCCTTTACTATCTACTATATCCTTAAACGTCTTTATAATTGCTTTTGTAAAGTAATTGCAAACACTTCCTTCAATGTTGTTTATTTTTATTACAATATTTTACTGTACTGCGATAGAAGAACGTGGGTTAATATTAAATGTACGAATTGTAAGCTATTTCAATGAGAAACTAATTAATAAAGCAAATATTTCATATTTTTTATTAAAAACTTTTTCAATGCAATTTAGTTGCAAAATTCAACATTAATTTTATTGGTTTGATTCAAAAGAGGTTGATTTTATACTCGATACAGACAGTATCGATGATACTGATTGATGTCAGTCTTATTTAAAATTAGATACTTTTCCATTTTTATTTCAAATTTATTCAATTAATTAAAGTTATATCACGTTTCAAACGTATATTTAAGCACAAACATGGAAAACGACATATTTTTCTTTCACTTTAGGCAAGCTCGATTTTGAAATTCAGTCCAAACTTCGGAGGAAACTCTCACAAAATTATTCAAAACAAACAGGGATGAACCATGTAACGTCACGGGGAACTTTAGGTTTTTTTCTTATATATATCGGCATTTAAACCCCTGGAAACATTTACTTATCAAGGCAGTAGAAAAAAATAAGACAAATGCTCAAGCAACGTATCATTGTTTATAGCAAAAAATTAATTTAATTATTATCCCTTTAGAAACTACTCAGTGTGTCGCATGTATTATTTTTTTGTTTTCGGTCACAAAGGAAATAATTGAAGATACAAACAAAAGAATACATTCCAATGGACGAAGCCTTAATCTTTCTAATGAGAATCTTGTTCGATAAATTTAATTAATATTTTTCATTGTTCCCCCATCTTTGTAACATTTTATACCTTTGAAGATACGATTATTAAGGATTTTTAATTATAAGGTACATTCGGTTTTAATGCTTTCTTATTGTTATCCATTATACCTTCGTCTTGATATAATTATAATTTGTGTCTGTCAAAGAATATATTTTGTTTAACAAAATCATTCTTGTAATTAAAATATTTTCGTTGTTATTTATTAAAATTCACAACATATTATATTAAAAATATGTATAGCATTTATCTGTGCTTAAAATCGTACCAACAATTTAAATTATGTTATTATTTTGCATTGTCTTTAATGTTATTTATCAAGAGTTTAGTAGCCTAATGCTTATGCCGTGTACAGAAATTATCTAAAAGGATAGCATAAAGCGTAGACCACAATAATTAATTTCTGAATTTTAGAAATAACAACGCAGTCAAATATCACTTTTAATTGGTTCTTCCTATGGATACGATGGCGCAAAAACAGGTAGAGTTTTGAATCACATGTATCTTACATCGTTACTTTTATTGCCCAATATGATCAAACCTTCATATAATATGATAATAAATAGTATGTTTTGACATAAAAAAATCCGGTTGTAGGTTCTTTCTTTCTTGTTCTATTCAATGGATACTCATTTGGATAATTTACAGGCCCTACGCTCGTTTCGGAGACCTTTAGAACACAATACAATACGCGAATACCGTTTTATCTACAAACGAGTCAGATCAAAGAGCTTGTATAGCCTCTTTAATATAACAGTTGTATAGAAATGTTGATAATGAGGATGTTTTTGTAAAAAAAACAGTGTTCACCATTTTTATCACAATCAAAATAGCTTATTTTATTATTAAAGTAATATCGAAATAAATAACAATATAAGGAATAATCTTACGTTATGAATAATATTCTCTCCAAAGGTCTTACGAACTTTGGCAGGGAAACTCCAAAAGAGAACAACTGTATTTGAGCCAACCTATCAAACAAACTTATCAGGTACTTAAATTTATTCATAACAAGCTTTTGGGAATAAGTTGTTTCGATTATATTTGTGAAGCCTCATTTATTGAGTCGAACAGTTAACTCAGAAAAACTAATTATATACCTACTAGGAAGAGGAAAGTAGTAATTCCATTCCTAAAATTACATTTTCCATCAAAGATAACTCGATTATTGTATATTTTCTAACGCTTCATTTACTGACACACTAACAGTAACGGCAGTATAAAGTTTTCATTTAAAATAAAAACGAATGCAATCCTATCCCCTGAATAATTGAGGTTTGCTGTAAGCGGTAGTGTATAATCCCTTGGGCAAAAGCAGATTTTGAAAGTGTATAAAATGTTAGAAATTTTCGAAACTAGATGGACATTTTGTTCAAATATTTGTTTACATTTATATTTGTTGGAATCATTTCTGTACTTAAATTTCATTTTAAATACAAGCTAGTAGTTAGAAGTTACCAAGATCAGACTCTCACACTCTTGCAGAGAGGACAAAACGAGTTCAAGTAAATACCAGTAAGAATTTCTGTTTTTTTTTATCTTTCCGGTCTGCTGTCAGCGAAGCAAAATAGCGAACATAGCTTTATCTTGGGAAGGGTGATTTAGTGATACAACTTCCCGAATCCTGGGGATTACATAACGTATGTAAAAAACACCTGACTCGCATCCTCATGTGAAACCTTATCAATACGCGTATTAATTGTTTACAACTTGACATATTTTTGTCAATTCTTTAAATGGATGGAGGAAATTTTTCTTGTATTATCTGGTTGTGTAAGGAGGTCATTCTTGTCTGATTTTGATATTCTTCTACATAATTAACTCTTCAGTTGTGAAGTATATCTATATATATATCATTGGTCGTACCAATAACTTTCTGTACACAAGGGCTATCTGGTTTTTTATTTAAAAAATAAGAGTGCTTCATTTTAGCTTCATTGTTGTATGGCGAAAGTTTCTGTGTAGAACGGTTATTGTGTATTACTATAAAAATTTGATTTGATATAAAGTTTCTATTTGTTTCAAAACTTTTTACTAAGAAATTTTCATTGTCCTTAAGTTAGCCCGTATAAGAATATGTGTAAAGATGCAAGCATTCTTGAAACATTTTAACTATACTATTGTATATAAACCAATTTCCCTTCGACAATTCACTAATGAACAATTCAGAGTACACTAATCGATGAGACCATTTTAATAAATAAAAAAGTAAAATTTCATAAAGTATCGAATTATTTTTAATTTAGGTAAAATGGAGATCATAAAACAATATCATTTTGTTTTCTTTTAATCGTTCCCAACAATATTAAATATTAGATACAATTTTCCGTAACAAAACTTTATTGAAAATTTTACGTTGTCCTTGAATTATTAAGAGAAACTTCAGTTGATACTCCTGTTTTTAATATATGTTTTGACGTGATTAACTATGGCGGGGTTTGTTTTTTACTAAACAAAATGTCTTAGACGTACGTTTGATTTTTTTCAGCAAAATCGCTATAGTTGGCTATTTTCGGCCGTACACAGAGTAGATGATATTTGTTTAGTTGATGGTAACCACTAAACAAATAAACAGTTCTCGATTGTATTATCTTCTACATGATCCCTGCGGCTTCACCCGCGTAAATAACCCGTTACATTAAATATACATATTATATGTTCAATTTATATATAAAATATAATTATAGTATCTATTTCAATTTATTTCTACCAAATAATAACACTTTTATTACAGTCAAGGTTCGCTATTAAAGCTTACAAATAGGATAATTTTTACATTATTTGCATTGTGACGGTATAGAATTGTAAAAATTACTTTTAACGGATTTCGCAGCGTACTACAGAATAGCGTGCACATAGTAATTTTTTACTGCCTTCTTGATATTTTCGACAATTTACACAATATCCTTATTAATCTTAGCCTATGTGTTATTCTGATATATAAACTATTTTAATGGAAAGTTTTACGTGAAAGAGTGACAAGCATCCATCCATGCATAATAAAAATTTCATAATATTAGTAGGAAGCCCTTATCGACATAAAAAGGTAATGAACAGCGTTATCATAATACAATGTGTATATTATAAGTAAATATTAATGGGTGGAGTGATGTGGTTTAATATGAAATATATCATAGTATAATTCTGTAATATAAATACGTATTTCATAATATACGATTGTTAACTTTCAGT
The DNA here is from genome assembly GCA_963693355.1 of Pontia daplidice. Classification (NCBI taxonomy): domain Eukaryota; kingdom Metazoa; phylum Arthropoda; class Insecta; order Lepidoptera; family Pieridae; genus Pontia; species Pontia daplidice. Next base: position 4,818,706 of record CAVNZL010000137.1, on the reverse strand, counting down.
TTGTAAAACATCATGCTGAAATTCAGTGCATAAATTGCAATTTCAGTGTTAGCTTAAAACCAATTTAAATAAAAATGTTTTGTCGTAAAACAAACGGCAAACACGAATTTTCACATTTGATGTATCCATTTCAAAATATTTCATGTATTTATTGTTTCAGTTACAAATACGTCACGGGCAGAGAATTTACGACTGAACAATTTGCTTCAAATAGAGTTCAAATGACATAGCATTTTTAGAGTTGAAGAATTAGGTATAATTCTTATATTTTCTGGTTAAAGTGTCTCTAATGAAAAATAGCAAATGAAATAAAAGGTGCTTCAAAAAAAAAACAAGCGTTAAAAGATGCTGGCTAAGGCGAATACTTTACGTGCTATAAAATAAATTATATAACAAAAATAAACAACAATAATAATGTTTTCAACATTACTTCAAAAATGTAATTTATTTTAAATTTAACCTTATGAATAGTCATTGTCTGTTTTACAACGCACGCTTCGATATTCGTTATATTCTCACCGCGGCTGAGTTTGTTTTCAACTTAGACAAGGTTGTTTTTTATAGATTACGCTTTTATTTATTTATAAAAATTGTAATATATTAACATTTTAACAATCCCTTTATTTCTAAAAACTATTTCTTGTAGTTGTCCATATCCATTGTAATCCATTGCAACAATACTAAACCGACCAATTAACTGATCGAGAACACATTCGACAGTTTGGCCAATAAGTAATGGCTATCTTGTCCAATAAGACGGAGTGAGTGACAGACGGGCCGATCTCAATTACATACTGATGGATGGAGCCGCTAATGAAACTGGAAAAACGGTTTATTTTATTACTGTAGACTGAGAATTTTACGTATTTCCGACCGTCGCAGCAATAATACCGTTTAGGGATCTCGGGTGTATAATTTCCTTAGGTTCTTTAACTCATTCAAAGTATAAACAGTTTTTAATTCGTTATATAATAACATTTTGTGCTGCCAAAGTTTTTAAATCGTGTGCCAAAATGTTAAAAGTATATCTATAATTTCAGCAACGCGCCTCCTATTCTTTACTAAACAAACATAATAGTAATATAATTTAAACTCAAAGATAACAAAAAAAAGATAAATCTCTAAACTCTTCAAGTTTTGTATTGTAAGGATATCAGATGTTAACTTGGTTTGGTTTCTATTATAACTCGTATATAACTCGTCATTTATTTTCCCAGAACTCGGTAGACTGATACCAGATTGTACGAAGGCCTACTATAAAATGGCTTGTCATGGAAAACGTATAGAAAATATATTTCAGCAAATCATTGAAATCGGGTTTTATAAATGGCTATAAACCTAGCTAAGTATGTATACTCAGCTAGGTTTATCGCCATCTTCAATAGTCGTATGTAAGGACTATTGAAGATTTCAATAAAATATTTGAATTATTCTGAACACGCAGTTTCAGCCTTGCTTTCTGTTTTAAATTCATTTGTGACTTGTGTTCAAATAAATAAGTACTTAATATGATTTAATGCTGTTGTTATTGATGTAATGTAATTAAACGATATAAGTTTAATGACGCCTTGCCGGCCTGGTGTTCAATTAATATTGGCCCAATCTTTGTGAAAATTAAAAACACATACAGCAAACCTACATCAATTAATAAAGTGCTTTCCTTTCATCTTCACTTGCGATATAAAAAAAAGTATTCTAACCGGAATAGACGCGAAAGAATCCGTTTAGTATCGTTTTATGGTGGCGCCGAGGCAATATGACAAAGAAGGGGGAAGGAAACGAAATAGATAGCAAGAAATAACAAATATATTTCATCAATAGACAGACGTTTTTTCTTTTAACTTCTTCAATCACTTAGTTTATACATATTTTTTATATAGTTAGAACCACAACTGCTTTAGTAGATCTAAACTGTAAGTTAGGCGAATTCGGAGTATATGCTAGTTTTATAATCACACTACGACGAAACGGAAAATCAAAGCTTGAAAGGCTGAAAGCAGTGATTTTTATCCTCACACTTTTTGTTAATTATGAATTTCTAATTAGGCGTGAATGTGACGTCAACCGCTGACGAAATTACTCAAAGTTGAATGATATTCAAATGTAAAGGTCAGGGGTTAAGCCTTAGGTCTGGCTTTGTATGTTAAATGTATATACGACGCAGAGAAATTCTAAGCAAATAAGATTTTTGTATATGCACTATACCGTTCTATTCATACGGATTTTGTTGTAAGGGCTTTTAATTTTTGGGTACGAAGTTATCTATTTTATATTTTATTTATTATATATACATAAAATAATATATTCAATATAAAATAATATATATAGAATAAATACTTTCTTATAATAAATATATAAATACAGATAATGTCTTTCTGTATGTATTTATACTTACATGAATTAGAAGCTAAATGTTTGGCACACATAAAAACCACTTTCTTTCAGTTAATACTGAATATTAAAATAAAATATCGCTTATTCATACGAGAAAATTATTGAACATAAAAAAAGGAATGAAATTACTATAAATTTATAAATGGTACAGAAATGCGTAGCAGAGGTATGCGGCAAGTATTACTATGATTCAGGCGTTAAATCTTATTTCAAAATCATGCTTTAATTAAATAAATTACCCAACTTCCTTTATATCTATCTATATTTCAAACGACCTTGAGCCAGTATGAGTACCATTACCTTGTGCCAAGGGCGGGCAAATTTCATCATTATACATCGTTAACATTGGCAATGAACCGGAGATCACCGGAACATTTGTCGTGTGATTGACACTGGAATTGATTTTTGTCAAGTTCCATAGCCCCGTAGAACATACACTTCACTTTATATTTTGTACATAGTATAATCTAATAGATCTGTTTGATTAGTTTCAGAATTAGGAATTACTTTCTACGTAGCCGGTGGCGCCATTGCGGAGTAGATTTAATATAAATTAAACAATAATAAGTTTTAAGGAACTATTTCTGCTCATATAAATCAGATTGTTTTAATACATTAGTTGTGGATATACCTATTATATGACTAAGTATTAGCTTGTCTCTCTATTCTTCTTGTGTCATCTTCCCATCGCCTTAACTATCTTACCTTACTTCTCTTTACATCTCTTATATTCAGGCATTCTCTTCATCCAGAATACCACTATAATACTTTATCCATAAACATAGGCGTTCTTACATATCTTTCAAATGAATAGCGAAATCATTAGAATTTCTCTAAATAAATTTAGTTCCATTTCTTTTCAAGTATAGTATTTTTTATTTTCAAGTAAGCAAACAGAGTCGTTGGGGTCTCTAAAATAAATCTGAATCAACATTTTCTATATTAATTCTATCAATATTTTAGCTCATATAATAATTTCACATTGTGAATTTTACTTATGTTAATGTGGAATATACTAAACATACTATGTTTATGCTCATGAAGACAAAATCTTTTGTAATTTTGATGCGGTACAAGTACTTCAACATACCATAATTTGATTTAATTACTTCAATTGCGTAGTATGATATTATGATCTCTGCGATTTGATATTAGCACAATTGATATAGATCCTCTGACATTGACTTCCTTTGGGGTGCGATAATGGGCAATAGAGAATGTAATTTTGACATCCTCCATTTCCAAAATATATATAATCGTACGTATAAGTGGTGGCTATTACTGATATGTAAGTACTTCTAGACATACAAATTTATTGTTCTATACAGAATCGTAAAGAAAAGGTTTAAATTTTCCATACATTTTTAATTGTGAAAAGCTTTTAAACTTGAACGGAAAAGTTAAATATTCATTCACAATTAAGACGCCGGTAATGACAGCTAGGTATATAATACAATTGTAAGTATATACAGTAAGTATCGTATAAGTTTAAGTATATATAATTATATATGGAGGTAGTAATAGTATGGTAGGTAAGTATTTATGTATTCCGCAATACTATAAGTCTTATGTTATGGTACTAAAAGCGTATAATTAAAATATTTATAGATCTATAAATGGTAATTAAATCGCAGGTCACAATAATTAAAAATTCTACTTTAAAGTATATTTTATGAAAAGAAGTTTTGATAACATAATTATAAAATAAATTAACTATTTTTATCCTACATAATTAAAATTTTCTGTATTGGTTCCCATGCATCTTTTATTAGAGGTACAATCGAAAAATAGCCCAGTTGTACAAAATATTTCTTCATCATTTCTTCATTTTCTTTGGTGAAAACTTCAATAACTAATATTCAAATCTCCCAGACGAGTTAACAGGTTAGCAATATAAATCACAAAACATAAACATAATCACTTACCAAGACAATTAAATCCATTACTGTTTACGTGAATGGACTAAGTTTCGCAATCCCAAACAATAAATTTACATTCAGCGTGGTTATTGTCTTAATAATTTATATATTCGAATTGTTTAGTGGATAATAGTTTAACATAAACAGTTCTATTCAGCTGGAGAATACAATATGAGGATGTCTAATAATGTAAGAAATATATCAGAATGTATAGAATATATCCTAACATTTGTAATTAATTGTGGTTAATATAATACAGGTGATGGAAGTATTTATGTAATTATGTCTGCCGTGTGATTTTTGAATAAATCTTTAGTTAAATAAAACGGAAGGGTTTGGTTAGACGATGTATACTCAGGAAATACGTTTAATTGAATTGAAAAAATATATTGGTTTGCATTGTCCCATCCTGAAGTTGTTGAAAAAAAATTTATTGAATTGTATTGAATGTATTGCGTCATTGTTATATTTGTATCGTAATAAGTCTTCTACAGCCTACGTAATGGACCAGGACCCAAGATCTGCGCCTAAATGTACTCAAGGGGCAACGTCTATATTATTCTAACTATTACTTATAATAGAAACTTCTTAAATTTACAACGAAAACAAATTATCCTCAAGCTGAGGGTTTCAGTACTTTGTTTGTCAACTTGAACAAATATAAAGCAAGAATGTTTTTGATACCTCACAAATCACGCTTTGTTCTTTACGAGTATTTGTCGTTGCTTTAGTACCGCGGCGACTTAAATGTATTTACGAACATAAATGAGTAGTATTTTTATCTATACTTATATTATAAAGTTGGAGTTTTTGTTTGATAAAACAAAAAATATGAGTATTGAATGGTCCATTTCCCAAGGAAAGGACGAAGAGCAACTCTCCTTTGATATATTTTAAAATGTTTATTGGACGATACTGCATTAATTATTCAACATCGTCTGGCAACACTAAATACTTTTAAAAGGGTATATTAGCGATTTTGTAAATTTATCGCACTACGCTTTTTAGTTTACAAAAACTTTATTTTAAATCTTAAATACGTTTATTATGTCTAAGTGAAATTTTAAGACAAGGCTCAAAATTTAGGAACATTTCAGCATCCATGCATACTTTCGAGCATACATTTCAACTCCATAGCATAACTAAATTTATTATTTTACTATTTGTTATGATGTCAAAATCCACATAGTTAAGTGTTAAGATCACGTTTTTTGAAGTTTGGAAAATTTCCCCTTTGTTTAACTTTATTAAAGTATTTTAGTTTTTATAAATAATTATTTCCGAAAGGATTTAATACCAATTTTTTCTAGTTTTTACGTAATATCAATTTTCTTTGTTCCAATTCTGTTTCCCATAACTTCAACAAAGGTATGTACACAAAGAAAAAAACAGAATAACTCCCTTTACTACCCTTGATGATAAACATCTGGCATTCCACTGACGTATTAATACCGCAATACATATATATGTATATATCAAAGAATGTGCACGTGTGCTCTCTGGAATTGGAAGCGAAAGTTCCACATTCCTTCCGGGAATGATAGCCTATAAAATGGGGTATTATGTTGACTTTGATGTACTATAAGAGTAGCCAAAGCCATGATATCGCGTCTTTTTCTATAATTTTTAGCTTTTAGGTTAGTAACAATTAAAAACAATAAAACATTTCCAAACTAACCAAACAATTAAGGAATCTATTTCTAAAAGGAAATTTCTGCAATCAAATAACAAGTATCTGTTGTAAGAGTAGATTGTACCTTCTGAATATTTTAGCCAATATAAGTCGATAAAGGCGACTTTGCATATATAAGACTCATAATAATAAAATTAACGATAAAATTGAATTGAAAAATTCGGGGTTGAAAAATTTCATTGAACTTCAGGATTATAGAAGGAGCTTCATGAAGACGATAATATACAATTTTCGCTTCAAGGGGTCAGCTGACTGTACCGAGGACAAAAGAGTAATGCATTTTGTGACAAGTTCGATCTCGATCAAATAAAATTTCTCAAAACTAAAATAGAATTTGACTAGAACTATGATTTGGAGCTCACACGTTGTTTTTCATTTAAATATTTTACTAGACAGAGATTTAACCACAAATGAACCGTAATCGACCATATAGTGTGGATAATGCAGGCAAGCTATTGTATAAATCTCTTTGTATAAAGAATGAAAACAAGAAAATATATTATGACAGCTACTTTATTAAGCACTAAATCCCTCAATACGACCGGATCTCTCAAAGCCACAAAGGAATATTCGAGAAAACTTTCATGCATATTTCCCTACCCTCATTAATAATTTATTTTCTCGAAATTTCAAGTCAAATGAAAAGTTTACGAAGTTATCGACACAAGCGATTTCCTTTAGGGTTTAATGGATTTAATAAAATATTGATATGAGACGTCAAATGGAGAAATTATTTAGGAAATTTTGTTAATAGGACAGCTGTTCGCGTGGTAAATAAGGTATTTAACAAGTTACGTTCAAAGGTAAAAGTATAAAATAGGTAATAGTAATATCTTTACCTTCCCTAGTTAATTTACCGCCTTTATGATTCGATCTATATAAAACAAAAAAAAACTCGAATACTCACTTTAATGACACAACGCTGAAAATAATAACCTACAATATGATAATATTTAACAATAAGCTTATTAAAATATAGATACAATAATATCATATGTTATAATAATTGGTTTAATAGTATTAAAAATATATGCAAGTGAAGCTACTTTTAAAATAACAATAAATGAGAGTCTTGTTCAAATGTATAAATATAAAAAAGGAATTGAATAGAAAAAAAGTAATACTTGAGTGTGACTCAAGTACTGAATTGAATGCCTGAGTCAACGATTGCTATAAGGACGTATGTAACTTATATTATTTTTCATTGATTAAAATATGATATAAACGTACAAACAGGAATTGCATGATTATAATAATAAAACGATAAATTCCATAATAATAATTTGATAAATATTTTATATGGACATCAAGTGGATATCTGATTAATTCAAATATATTAACAGATAAGCATAAATTGATTGGGCACAGACACTTTTCTATTATTCATGATATTCATGACCTTTAGAGGACGTTGCTTTTATTATAACTTTAGATATTGTGTAAATTTTATATGATACTAGATGACCCGGCAAACGTTGTTTTGCCATTTTTTAGTTCAATAAAAATAATTATCAGCTTTAAGTGTGCGGGGATGTGTTTATAATAGAAAACGTTTTAAACAATAAAAGTATGCTTTATTTAGGTTAATGAATTCATCTTTATATGACACGTTTGTCAGTTTACCATAGCAGTGCCCTATTGATTAATAACTCAATCCAGTCGAATAGTATCGACATCTGTTAGGATATTTTGGAGTTAACAGATAATTGTGACTGTCAATTAATTATAGACAAATAATTTCCAATAAAATAAAATTGCGACTATAATTAAAGATCTAAGCTATCCCATCTCTTAAGCTGGACCAGACTGCTCATGTTGTGCCAATTTAATTTAAAATCGGTTAAATAGTTTAGGAGTCCATCGCGGACAAACATCGTGACAGGAGATTTATATATATTATAAGATTGTGAATTAATTCCATTACAAGCGTAGTAGTATACCACGTACGTTACAACTGGGGTGGGTTTTAGCGCTTTGATTTTATTAGTTAATCTGAACTTTCACTAATTTGAGGGGGCGTCCTCACGCACCTCCTCATTTAATTTTTTATACATTTATAGAGAATTCAGATTTCTATCTCAAGGGCAAACTCGCGGGCATAGTTTATCGCATTGATGTAACATTTTAATTTATGCTCTTGTTTTGTTTTTAATTATATGGTTGTAAAAATGATACTAATTTATCTTACTGATATGAATTTTTATATGCATGGAATTATTTATAACATGATATTAAGCCTATAAAATATATTTTTCAAGAGATTGTCCGGTATAAACAATTTATACGTTCACGCGCTGTGCCTTGTGCCAGCAAATAATAAATTTTAAAAATTAAAAGTGACTCAACAAGAATTATACTATATACCAACTTATAGACTTAATCATAGTCGTTACATTATCTATAATATATAATAATTTTCGTTGATAAGTTGACGACTGATTTGAAGTAGGTACATCGAAAAACCGTTTTTAATTTTTCTTTAATTAATGGCATAACCTAGTACTATTGAATTATTATTATTATTATTTAACCTATTGCCCTCATTGAACGATTATGTTTTGTACTGTAATGTTTTAGCAGATATATTAAAAAGCCTGCAACCTACTTACACCTCTCGACGTATTTTCCTTGTATAAAATAATATTAAGCATACCAAGTTTTAAAAAATTACAATGAATAGTTTTAAACAGTTTTTTATTCATATCGAGAAGGTAGTAAGTTATAAGTCGTATATAAATTTACTGGTTAGAATGTAATCTGTCTTATCGTTTGAACCATTGCGTAGGCGGAGATAACTTAGCGGGATAGGTCATGCTCACTGAGTTTGTGAGTATCATCAATTTGACATTAACTAATATATGATGTCATATTTGACGTGACTGGGCTATAGAAAACGAAACTATAGATATTTCAGTAATTTAATGTAATAACACAATATCTGTTTTATAAATTTTCGTAAGTGTATTTCAAAATCGAATCTCATTTATATTGGAGAATTGTTTTGGCCTTCAGATTTATCGGTATAATATGTGTTTATCTATTTAATGTGTATTTTATGAATTTATACAAATTTGGCGTTTCTATGTATGTATTTACAGTTTAGTTATTTTACTATAACTCGCAATTAAATTTCCTGTTTACCGTTATTGCAATTACTATAGAAATTACTATCAGAGGTAGAGTATATACTATCATACCTTCTGGCAATAATAAGCATGACTTGCCAGAGTTTTAAAATATAAAGACTAGATGATCCCTGCGGCTTCATCCGCTTTAAAAAACACCGTAACATATCAAATATAAATAGATAAATGATAGATGTTTTCCTACTTACTTAATATATTGGATATTTTACACAATATCTTTATAAATTATAGCCTATTTGCTATTATACATATTATTGTAAAATTTCATGAAAATCCATTCTGTCGTTGTTACGTGAAAGAGTTACAAACATCCAGCCATCCATATTGACAAACATTCGCGTTTAAAATATTTGTAAGATGTTATAAAATAGTTCAAATACGTTACTAGCTGTTGGTTTTAATGACAAAATAATAATATACAGAGGAACTGTTATTTGTAAAGTCTTTGATATTAGATAGATAGAGTGATTATTGATATGATCAAATATATATGATAAATTTGAGAATAGCCCTATTAGCTCAATATGTAACATATAAAACCGTTTTATGCCGGATTTCAAATTAACCGCTATTATTACGTTTACAATAAATTGTCATAAGATTGATTTATTACTGTTATTAAATTATTACGTAACATTAACAGGCGACTGATAATTTTGACAAAATATATAGATTTATTATTAGTTATGAGTATAATTATGTATGTAGAGAAATTAGAGTTGATTATATGAGTATTATGTTACATTAATAAAGCTTAATATTAGTACTGGCATACTGAAATATCATATTATCAAATTAAATATTCTATTTAAGTAAACGTAAATATCGCTTATTATAGTTAATTAGTTTCAAATCAAGCGTCGATTTTTTTTATTTATAGTTTTTAAATTATGCTAATACAATTTTTTCCAATTTATTGTATACGTAGTATTTATTTCGGTAAAGTAATTCAGCTTTAAAGGATTTCATTTCCCAAAACAGAGTGTAATACAAACAGTGCGAAAAATTTCAATCTATTTATAAATTAAGGAGGAAAAGAATCCTTACCTGATATTTACAGGTTACATTTACTCGTAAAAGCTCTGTTTCCATCCATCTGTGAAAAGAAAACAAAGTTTAATTATAAAACGACTGCTACTACTTAAAACATTAAACGAGCTAAAAATTGTTAAATTTTTTAAGATGCTTACAATAACATACCAATAATTTAATAAGGACAAAGACGATAAGATAATAAGCGATTGTATCTTACGAATATTTGCCCTCACACTCACGCCTCACCACCTATTCTCTCTGTATGCTAATTCAATAATTCTTCTAAAGACATTCTAAAGAATCGGCCGTTGTAACCTGATAGTGCGAATAAAAGAATTTGCATAGACAATTTTGCGAATACTCCATTACCGAAGTATCAACACGCCATCTCAATGAGCTCTTAACGAAGTGTATGCTGACCTTTATTGAGGAGTTTGTCCTACTTTTGTCGGATACAATTTCAGTTCTGTATTAACGGTCTGTGTATTTAAGCCAAAGTGTAAAAGTGGAGTACTGGGGTACTATAGTTTTGATAAGATAAAGGAAAACTGAATTATGAGAAACGCAAAATTAACTTGCATAAAATAGCTATTTCTCTTGATCCAAATCAAAAACATATTGCAAATTTTGTGTTTATCGTGTTCGTCTTTACTTCTTACTTTATTGTATTTTTTTTTGTTTACGATAGGTAGTGATTCTTACAATATATTAAATACGAAGAATTATTAGTCTTATGCTTTACGTTACATTTTCAGTAAATAAATGTTCTATAAATATATAAAATTAAATTTTTTGTCTGAGATAACAAAATTGCATTTTCGGACGCTTCCGTATTACAAATAGTTTAAACTCGCAAACTTAACGTCGCAAGGCGCCAACAATATTCCATTTATTTCTTAAAACAAACATACGAATATTTTATTATCAGGTGCATATTCACATATATAACAAAAATATTATTAAAATGTATATCAAAGTGTGCTAAAAGTATACAAACAACATATCGAATTTGGTTGCTTAAATTAGTTCATGCTTATGTACGTTATTTGGTCGATTCTTGTATTTCGTAAACATATATTTTCCGTCAATTTCCAGTTTTTCTCTCAAGAATGCCCGATTCGATTTCACTTGTTTGTGTTGATCTTATTCTGTTTGACGGATTCTCTTACTAAAATATCATAAGTGGCCTCCCTTTGTTTGTTCTTGTTAAACACGGTCGAAAATAATATTATAACATTGTCTATTTATATTAAAACCAAGTTTACCAAAGCATTGGACCTTTAATATTGGTTTTCATAAATAATTGCAGGGAAAAATTGTTGGCCTATTTATTCCATAGAGCTCTAATGTTAATATACGTGGAAATTCGATAATTACACTTTTCGTTTTCGTCTAATTCCAAAAATATTGTTCGTAGGTAAAATGCGCTCGTAAAGTGTAGAACATCGCATAGACTACAACTCAACTTACTCATTTTGTTGGAAAAATACTAGTTTGCACTTACGTGAACCACGTGTACATATATCTTCACATGGTACTCGAAATTCTTAAGTATATTCGTTCATTTTCTTGAACAAATGATTGTGTAAATAAAACAAATGCTTCGCTCCATTAGGTGAGGAATGTCGAGATAGTTTTGCTAATTAAAACGTTGTCGTCGCCATTATTTTGTTGAGAGTGTTCGAAATTCAAATTTTCACAATTTTGTTATTTTTAAGAAAATGGATTACCAATGAACATGCTGCCTTGAAGTCGTATTGATTATTAAAAAATTTCCATTTATTTGAAAATAATTTCTTTGTGCGATTATGTAAACAGAAGTTTTTATCATCCTTAAAAATGCATCATTAATATTTATTCGTATTCAATTTGAATAATATATATAAATATGAATTTATTCAAATCGAACTCAGCATTTTGTGGAAATCGTAAGTCCTATTCATTAAAAACGTAAAAACCCTTATATCGATGGATCTGAAATAAAATATAGTCAGTAAGCTAACAAGCTACAATTAAGATAGTAAAGATAGGTCCAGTGATTTTGGACTTGGTTTAAGTTCTATTTGTAACTTGAAGCAGAGAATTTGTGCAGTAAAGGGTTTTATTTTTATATGTAGCCTTATAAAGCCAAAACAAAATTTGGACAAAACAGTGATCACGCTATATATAATTAACGTATATTTTATGTATATATCCTAGCCACAATCTTTTAAAAGCACAATATTAACGAGAATTACCTTCGAACATTCACAACACGTTCTATATCACATTTAACCGGGACCCCGGGTACCGCATAAGGATATCCGGCCCATTTCGATGTAACAACATTTTTATCCGACTCGATCTAGCAGCTTTTACGCTGAGTTTAACCGTTAAAAGTCATATTTTCCTATCTCATAAAAGTATTAAAAGCTTTTAGTTGTACATATCAAATTTTGTCTTACACGGCCACGAACGTTTGTAGTATTAAGTATTTTCATAAATATAGTTTGAGGTAAGGCGTGTTATATTGAAATTGTTATATAATCAGAGTTTCAAGACTGAAATTTGAACATATTTTCTATATTAGAATCTTATATTATGAAATCTTGTGTGTCTATTATGAAATGTGTTTCAATCGCAATCAAATTTGCTTAAAAATAATTTATATAGTTTCGTAACAAAAAACAAAGTGTAAAGTTACCATTTTTGGTACAAATATCTCATCAATCAATATCAATTCTGTAATGAATGTGAAATAATTACAGTATTAGTTAGTGGTTAAGGCCGATAAAACTGTAACTTTTCCGAGTATTTCAACAAGACACTAAAACATAAGCGCCTGTAAAATCCAAACGTTGTGTTTCGTTTTAGAGCCACAATAAAGTTTATGCATTGGGGTGAATTAAGAAATACGGTATGTTATGGCACCTATAAACCGTTCTAAGTCGTACCTTTACAAATCTATGAACCCTCGACAGAATAGCAATGAAATATGTTGTTTTTTGCCAAAAATTTAACCAATTAAAAACATTGCATGTAAAAAATCAACAGTTTTCCAAAACGTTACAAATTCCAAGTCAGTTTATTAAGTATAGCTACTTGTATTATATGACAGCAGCTATTAGAATACTTTGTCATTATACATTGTCATACCTTGTAGTTTATTAAAAATATAACAACAAAACAAGATATATTTTGATATACATGAAAAATAGGATGATATTTATTACAAAATTAAATTATTTTGCCGGGTGCTTTACCCAAGGCAATTATTCATTAATATGTAACCCAATGTTTTATTGATGCAGTTAAATGAAGATATTTAAATCTATATATCTATCTTCTTTTCTTTAATCTATTATATTCTAAAATATTACAAAGTTTAAAAACCGTACTAGGTACTGAGAAAATAAAATGTTCTCTAAAAAAACATCAAAATTAAAAAATATAAACTAACATTGACCGCGGGATCCACCTTTTCCTTTACACGATTTTTGTGGTATCTTTCATCGTTTTTAAAATCTTGTTTTTTTTAAAGTTATTTTAAGTAGAACTGTTGACTTTGTTTATGATACGATATAAAAACACTTTGTTGTTCAAAGTTGGTTCAGATCCAAGGATTTTTTGTTTGGTTTAACGAGCTAAACTTAGGCACTACTGGTTCCAATTAGGTTATATAATGCTCTGTTAATTACCGCGGAGCATAATTACTATAAGATTAAATTCACGAAAATGATAATGAGTAATAAAGTAAATTCCTTGAAAAGCCCCTCTACTACCGTATTTTAGATATTAATAAAACGTTATCAGCACCATAGCGAATGCTTTATCTTGACACTTTATTTAATTAAAATGAGAGGTACAAATAAGGACCCTTTCCTGTCTAAAAGGTACGGTAATTTTCTGATAATATTCTTTATTATAATGAAACATCAAAGAAGTTTGAAATCTAATTTCACATATCCCAACAATCTCAATCTAGGTCCTCTGGTTGGTAGTAAAATTGTAAACCTTGTTTATACATCAAGGATATTTTTTTGGTTTGCGAAAAATGTTTGATTTTATTTGAAGCCTGATTTGAGAGTATGTATCTATACATATATCAGTATATAGAGGTCTGGGCGCCTCGCTGCAAGAGTGCGGAAATAGCATGATTGAGCAATAGCATTAGTTTTCTGTAGGTTAGAAAGAGAGACATTAGTTTTAATACAAAACTTCGTCGAAGGCCCTTCCAGACTCAATTACATCTCATTTACAAGTTCAAAGAACATATTCCAATATGAAAAATAGTTTTACACCCTTATTCATAAACGTCGCCTGTAACACTGTCATGTCATTTTGGAAACAAATAAACGTGACAAAACGTTCCATATAAATAATTACTAAACAAACACTGACAGTTTAAGTTATTATTATCTATATATATTTGGGGTGGCACTCATAGTATTAGGCAAATTTAATGTAAGTCTTCTTGTATGACTTTTAAACCGAAATTAATATTTTGATTTTTCGTTAGAAAGTGAAACCAGGATATCTTAAATACACTAAGACTTTCAGACCAGGACACGTTATTGAGAAGATTTCTTAATATGTAAATAAACGTTTATTATTTATTTCGCATAGAAAATAACATACTATGATATGATATTAAATAAGGTTTATAGTATGATATACATATATATGCGTCATTGAGTGTTTAAGTAACTTGGATCCATCTTGTATGTCACGGCTTGATGGATTGCGTACAGTGACTCTGCGGTTCGCTTAGTTTCATAGACTTGGGTCAATTAATGTTCCCCTTTAATAGTATATCGTCTTGAACGGGAGCTTTTGTTTCAGCCACTAATTAATGGTATGATATAATGTGATTTTTATTACTATGTCTTGAGATGGGACTTCGACTATTTGTCCCATGACTTAAGCACAAAAGGCTTATCATTTACTAGGCTACTGACAGAAATCAATGAAGGAGGCGATGAATTGTGAATTATGTTTCATACTTCATCAGAGACTCATCGCATTTCACTCTTGATTTAGTTCAAAGCTAATCTCCTCAAATTTAAATTACGACAGTGGATCGGAAACAGAATTTTCACGTAAAGTGACTACTTTTATAATCTATGTTTAGAACTTATATAAGGTAGGGTCAGTGTTAAATTTATTTAAAGAAATTGAAGACTATACAATCTTCAATTTGTGATTTATGGAATAAAAAAATATCGAATTTGAATTTTCTATGGAATGTTTATTTTTACTTAATTCATCAAAGTGGATGGCAAACAAATAATGCTTTGTGTTCCCTTCACGTTGAGCGGTCTCAGATGCTTTTCTACTTTATATAATAACCTTTTCTTTACTAAGAACTTTAGGCTATTATAAATAAAAATGTTATTGGAGGTGTTTATTATATTTACTATTAATTTGTATATCTTAAATGTCGAATGGTGCTTGGTGTGATGGTACAGATTCTACAACACTCTTATAAAAAAAAACAAAGTAGAGGTTGAAAAGACTGGCGGGGAGTAAAAAAAGGGATATTAATAATATAATAATAATATTAATGTCGGAAAGAAATTGAAATCGTTAGCATTATTAACGGAAGCACTCCCAAAATTAGAAGTCTTATTACTTGAATATCAGTTATTAGTAAAGGTTTCCATTAATTTTCCCACGAGAATGGGAAACTAAGAAGTGATTTCCTTAATGGATGCCAACATGTCCACATTATAATAATTGGTATGGCTTTGCGTCGTGAAAATATCTCAGTATTATTGATAAATAATTCAAAGAATGACAATTACAGAAATATGTTCATTTCTGTGTTCCTAATTTGTTTATATATAAGACCTTTTTGGGTTGCCGAATATATATAAGAAACAATTTCTTTAAATTATTTGCTTATCATATTACTTTCTAAGTTTTGCTACGCTCTCACTATATCTATGTAAATAGACGGATTGTTTTAATATGATAGCGTTTATTTAAAAATCAATAAAGCCTTCTTTGTTTAATACTACGATACCTAATTTATTCAAGCCAAACATATTATTTAGCAAGCATCGTTCGTGAATGCGCCAAATTGCCAGATCAACTGTTAATGAAATATGGTTCATGCCGTTATTCACTACCTAATTTGTCAATTCTTAAGAATTCTGTACGAATTTGTTTGATTTCTGTGCTCGAATAATAATCGAGCATTAAGCAAAATATATAAAATAAAAAAAATCAAACATATAAATATTTTCTATGAATTTGCTATCCGCTGAGGTATCTCCGAAAAAATACCACGCAAAAAGAGCATACCATTTCCTGAAAAGCCAGCTACGCGAACGAGCCGCGGCCAGTTTGAAAATCCTTGAGCAGCGACATATACATGTTATAAATTATAATATTTACTGTTGTTGCAACAGCGTCGGCTATGACTGTCAGCAGTGAACGGGTGAACGGATGAGAATGAATGTGTTTTTTTTTTCCTTTTTTTTTTTTTGCCCCTTTTTTTTTTTTTCCCTTTTTTTTTTTTTTTTTTTCCCCCCCCCCCCCCCCCCCCCCTTTTTCCCTCCCGTTTATCATGTATGTTTTAATTTTTTTTTCACTAAAGATACCCATTTTACTTCTGCGACCCTACAGAAATCGCGAACAATATTCGATGTGCAATAACAATAATCGCAATAGCATTCTAATAACACTGAAATATGACTTTCAAATTTGCAATATTAAACAAGGCTCTTATTAAATAGCTAAAAGGTACGTCATGCAATAATTGGTCTAATTAACGGATCGTTTGTCTTAATGAAAAGATGCGCCAGCGCTATGAACATTTGATCTTGTAAATATATAACGATACTTTTCTAACCAGTAGTTCGACCTGTATCTCAGTATATATAAAGTTAAGTTAAAATTAAATTTTTAAATGAGTGAGATGAGCCTAAAAAATAATTAGAAATTATTATAACTATTTGACAACAACAACTAAAACTAAGAAGTATTTTATCAATAATATACGCGTCTTGAACTTTTACTTTTATTTATTTTATTGTGTTTATAGACAGACAAATAAAACTACCTAAAGAATCTTTACCACAAAACTTCGATAGTTTAGTGAAGAATGTTTATTGCGTATTCGTAGCTATAATGGTTGTTCTCACTAATTTAATATAAACATAATATCAATATAGAGACTTATGACTTTCCTTAGTAGCTAAGCAATTCGAGATTAGACAGGTAGAAAAAGTTACCAAATCTTTAACATGGTTTTCAAAGTACTTCGAAACTTATATAGAGGGATTCTCGATAGAGAAATCGGAAAAAACAAATGTCATTCCCTTCCACTGCCACAGAGCGCACCTAAACACAAAACTTTACTATGAATATTGTATTCGATGTAAAACTTTCGATACTATATAATATGTATAGACATAATTCGTTACACAATTGAGTGAAAAGCACTTCGCCCTGTAATATTCCGCTCATTCAGAATCACTTTACCTGATCGATATTAAATTGTTGAGCATAAATTACGCCGACATATGGACGGCCGCAGACTTAGTTTACGTCCGAAAAATTTTGGCGTCTTGCCAACACAATCTCTATTATGAAACGGTTTAAAACAATGTCCGTACGTTGAAGATATATTTTTATAGAGCTAAAATTTAAGATACCTTCTAGGTTTCCCTCGACTGTTTATGGCGGTGTATTCTTGAAATTTGTATTTTACAACGGCATCAGTGAGGAATTAAAATAAAGTGAGACTTTTTCTTCACCGATTTTTACTAGGCTTCTTCTTCTTTTTTTTCTTTTTTTTTAATTAGATATATGTGAGCCTGAGCACCGCCACTATTTGCTATTTTTTATTTGAAAGAAAAGTCTTAGACTATGGCAATGCTTAAACTAAACTACCAATTTGTGTTATTTAGATTAATAATTTAGGTTGAAATTGTGCGTGTTCTTAAAATATTGACCTCATTATATTAAGTATAATGTTTAAATTTAACTTAAAATAAACTAGAATACGCCACAAGAGCGACTAGTATTACGTTCTTATCAAATTTTCCTACTGCTGCTAATTTTAGATAACAATAACTGAGCTTTTACAAGGTTAGATATGCTTGAAGAAAATTGGGATATTTAAACGAAATTTTTTATTTAAATAAAATATCAACGTATAATTATTAAAACCACACCTGTAATAAAAGCGAAAATGAGTTCGTGTACATTTCAAACCGCATTCCATTTTCAAAATGTTTTCCGAATTCGAAATCACATTATTTCGAAAAGTACCATGAACTGTTAATACGTATATAAATTATTTTATGGATTGAATGGTACATTAAATGATTTCTTACACCGTATTTTGTTGTTCTGTCGTGTTATCGGTTAATTTTTTGGTGATGTTATATTATTTGAGAATTTATATCTGATATGATGTCCATAAAGTTTAGGATATACAATAAAAGTCGCTTCGGAAAAGCTAATCTTAGATCATCTTATTAGGTTTAAAGAATTTTTGATAAAAATATTAATTCTTTCTCCAACTACTCGTACTTATGGTTTCTTTGATCATCGTATAGCCTTGAGGAAGATCGAGTTTCTATATAAAATATATAGATTGTGAGTGATTTCTCCATTATATGATGCTGACCTGATGATTTTGAGAATTTGATATCACTCATTAAAACAAAATGTTATACTCAATTTTTATTAACCGTACACAAAATTGTCAAACTTCAGTGTATTTTACTATTTAATTCACAACGATTTCCTCTCCGTGGTTATAGATTTCACACAAAACGCTCACATTATGAGTTGAAGGATTGTTTATTAGAATAATTTCATAGTTGAATGCGCTAACAACCTATGTGACGTCATTTCAGGTCACTTGTCAACAGAAGTTATTATTAATTCTATATCTCTTTGCCAAAGTGACTTTGTTGAGTGAAATAAATATATTTGAAAGAAGTATGTAATATAAGAATAGACATATTTGTTCCCTACTATTATAATTCAGATAGTTATTTTTTATTCGAAATATTACTTTTCTCTGTATGCAAAACCTTCTATTGACGATTTTATATTCATAGGTGTTTGTGTTATATTAGTTTCCACTCAAGAGTTTGACGAAGGACTACAAATTAATTTTGAAATAAGTACCTAGTACAGTGTCAAAGGTTAAATAACTAAAGTATAAATGTAAGGCAACCACGGCCATCACCCTAAAATTTTAGTCAGTTTTGGCATCGCTGTGGTGTCAGTAATAAATCATATTTTTGGGCTTCCGCCAACTGATTGATATAACAAGGATATTCAGTTGCCTTGAACTTGAGAAGCAAACAAGGTGACTAAAATAACTTACACCACTTAAATAATAAACTCTGTGGATAAAACTTGCTTGTAATATAATCAAATCGAACTATGCTATTTCGTTGCCTTTCATACCTAGACTTATTGTAAGTATAAGTGACATTTTTCAATTAATTCACTTTTAAATTTTTGCATTTTCAAGGCGTCTTTCAGAGCAAAACTGACCGCGACGACAACTATTTGCAATTTGAACTGAAACCAACTGGCGGTAGGTCCTGCTAGATAGACCAAGATCAACTTTAAATCAGATACCCATTGGTGTGAGAGTTCTGTTTAGTTGATAGATAAGTACATATATTCTTTGTTTCCATTTTAAAACATTAACACTTCTTGTTATTAAGTTTCTGTAATTTGGAAAGCAGATAAGATTACTTTGATAATATTATACGTCTACATAAGAAGTTCTTAAAAACCCGTGTTTTAATAAAAGCATCAATCAAAGCCTTCATTACGCAAAGGAAAGGCTTATAAGACTTGAGCTTTTCATAAAATTTAGAGGCCTCAAATTGTGTAAACCTTTGCGATGTCAAATCAGGAATATTCAATATTATTATTTTGCTGTATTAGAAATTTATTATTAAAATTTTCTTACGGAAAGCAAAGTTAGTATAACTTATATACTATAAAATCGATTTTTTATATTACTTTTCGTATACAAAACAAAGCCTTCTTTTCTGTCTTAAAATGTTGACGTCTCCATACGAATGATGAAAGTCGTGCCATCATCCGTTATACGATTTGTTGATCGAACGCATTAACGGATTACGTCATATCAATTCCTTGACAATGTGTACGCTTATTACATTAGCACACATGATTCACACACATCTAAGTATTGTACTAGTAGTTATACAGACTATGACACAAAAATTTGTTTTCCTGCTATTATGGATAATGTATGATCGGGGTCGTAACACAGAACCCACTACGGTATTGACGTTCATGACGGTTGTAGGCTCTGCATTTGCTACAGTCATCCAGCTTCCTGCACTCTTTCTTTTGTCTTCTCTAATTTTATAATATCCATATTATGGTTTGGCTGCTTTTGAACTGCCAATTAACCGTATAAGATACACATTATGTAGAGTTTTCTTACCATTTTGAACGACGTCGAACAACCGAATCACCGACACCAAAATCTGGCAAATAGTTTCATTTGGACTATATTATACAACGAACATATAATCTATGATGATTTATATTTTTATTCGAAGTCAAGATGAAATTTCGTATTCAAGAGTTGGTATTTCATACATTTTTACGAGTGTCTACTTCCATTATATGTTTTTCCTCGATCAATCAAATTTATCTCCCTTGTGTACATAATCCCGTACGACGACGTAAGTACACGTATTGTCAATGAATAAAACCATAAGTTGAACAAAATAAACTCACTAATGCTCATTATAATGTAAAGGATTACTGGTGGTTGAAACGATCTTTATGTTTGGATATAAATTGAGGTACTGAAATTTCTCCCTAATGTCCAATTAGTACAGTAAAGTATGAAATATGAGAGACCCTGCAGCTCTATTTCCAACGATTTTAATCAAATTAGGCTGTATTTAGGTGAACTGAAGGCTCGCTTTGAAATTCATCAAACGGCCTTAGCCTAGGGCTTTAGAAATAGAGTAGTTGTATTGTTTCTGAACACACTCATACACAACATAGATGTCGTGTTCTGTTTTACTAATTGAAAATTCAAAGAAGATAATTCTTCTATATTATATTTCGCTATATTCATAACATTGTTTTTAATTGTATATTAAAAACATCGTTTTATTATCATAGTCTATTTTAATCATATCTTATCGAGTGAATAATAAAATATAAACTCAGAAAACAGAGATTATAAACATTTTTAACAAAATAAATAAAGTAAAAAACAATAACGACTATAAGGTTCTTTGAACTCAGTGCAAAACTTAAAGTGCAAAACATTATAATATAATCTAGTGGCCACGAATTTTCTGCCCATATAAGAGTAATATTTCGAGGCAGCTTATATAAGCGTAGCGTAGAAAATGGTACGTGCAGCGCACGCCAGAATAGATTTTAGATAGATTTAGTCGATTTTTCCCTACCCCTACCCCTTGATTTTTTATATAATATAAGCTTCGAGAAATACTTTATATTTAATATCGCCTAATATTTATTACATAATCCCAATATTTCGGTTATATGCAATATCTCACATAACAAATGTGACTTATAATTCGTTAAGTATCCGTAATTCTTAAAAGTAAGTGCGAAAGAATATATATATCAATCTGAGAGCACCAGAGGTTAGAGCAAGATTGTATTGGTTATATCAGAAAGTGATTGATAACATTCTTGACATTGTTACAATTGTATCATATGCATATAGATCATCATAAATTTTATTTCGAGTATCCGTAAACATGGAATAGGAAACGTAAGTACGAGGTCATAGTTTTTCTGACTATATCAAGTGACCATGGTTTGGTTTTCCGCTTATATTACTTTTTTATGACTACGGGTTAAAGTGTATGAAATATTTTTCATTTGTCTCACCTTGGTTGGTTTGACTGTCTTAGAGTACCAGTGCTTTTTGCCAATATTTAGACGTCGGATCTTAATCTGTGGTCCTCGACCTTCACCCCAAGAGCCACTGGTCACAGCTGATTATTATTTTGATTTTTTGAGGTTAGAAATCCAGATCTCATTTTATGTCTTATTAGCCATTAAATCAAGGCCGATTACTACAACAATTAGTTTGCCCCTAGTTTTAGCGTCACAGTTGCACAGAGTAATAATTATACTTATTTCCAATCAAAAAACATGACGTACCAGTCTAGATATATTATATTTATCTACATAGATTATATTAATGCTTATATCAACATTTTACATTGACTTTTACAAAGAAATAATAGATTAATAATAGAAATTAGATGTACATATGTGGTGCAAGCCCAACAACCGGTGGAGCATAAATAATGAGACAACACATTTAACCGACGAATATGTACAAAGGGTCTGGTTATGTATTCTTGGCTTTAATATTCACGATTAAGAAACACTTGTTGAATAAAATACGACATCTGCCGGACGAGGGTTAGACGTCTGGGATTTGGGACTAAGGCTACATTTTGTGCTTGTGTACCGATACCTTAATTATTTGAAAGATTTTAAGTTATATGCTTCATGATAAATATAGTTACTGCATATGTATTGGTTTTTTCTTATTTTGTCTGATGTGAGAAGTGTAATTATAGTGAAGTGAGAAGTATAATACTGGTACAAGGTACACAATTACAGAATGTCGCGTTTAATGACAGATTTATTTAATGTTCGTAATTAATGTAAACATTGTAGTTTTAATTGATACTAAAAATGTGAGCGACTTAAGATACACGCCTTTTTTATACCCATAGTAAGTTTAGTTTGGGAGAGGTTTTCATTTAGTCGTAAAGAAATTGCACTAGCCAATCAAAGTATTTTGCTAATACTGCTTAGCTACTCAGCACATGTTGTGTATATATGTATATAAGAAAGATATAAATATAGAAAAGAAGTACTACGAGTAGTACTTTTTTTTAAAGTCTTAACTTAAATGTCTCAATTTAGAAGCACAAAACGGTTTTCTTTATCATTAATTTGATTTCAGACTAAATTCATAGTAATTATTGATAATTTGTTTTTGTACCTTAAATATCGGGGACACGCAATCATTTCTGGATTAAATGGCAATCTACCTTATTCAGAATTAAATTACAATGTAGTAGAAGCAATATTTATTAAAACTTGACTATTTTTGCTGTGTTCCACGAAACGAATACGTTTATATTTTTATATTACACCAATAATAAAAAATACAATTTTAGTGCTGTTTATTAATACAAAAGTTATAGTTTTAAGGCTTCCATATGTATAGGAACTATTTTAATGTATGTTGAATACAGTTTGCGATATTACAAATCGACTATGTCAAGTAAAATAGGCATGGAGTGTAGAAAACTGTTATAGTTAAAGTGCTATTGAAGTTAGATATAAAGTAAATTTTTTTGTATTTACTTATTATTTACTGATATCTCTTTATATTTACTTTTATTTATACTATTAACGTTGACTTGAAATATTATCTATATTTAAAAAAATGTAAAATTTGTAAAAATCTGATACTTAAAAATCCGATAAAACAACTCAATCATGAAATGAGTGCTCTCGTATCGACAGTTCGCGATTGAACGAATCGAATGAGAGACCGAGCGAATGACATTGTCCGAAAGGATTGAAGTTCAATTATTAAAGTACAGGCCCAGAGCCCTGAATTTTTGTAAATCATTGTTGTAGAGTTTTCGCCATTTTTAATATTTAGCAATTTCAATGTGAAATATTAATATAATATAAAAAAAGTGTCACTGACATATCGACTTAACGCAAATGACTGCTTACGTGACAAATTCGCTTGTGTGGTTTTCTTTCACAAAAATTCTACGAAAAATATTGTAGACATAAATTATTGGTTTCCTCATTCCATAACTTCTTTATTTAAATACAATTAAGTTCTTAAGCTAATTTAAAACGAGATAATTTAAAAATTGAAACGTTTTTCCATTACCTTTAATGCGTGCATGTGTACTTGTAAATTATTATTCCTTATCACAAAGACTTCCATTATAATATCGATCTTTTTTGATGAAACCTTCAAGAGTAATTAATAAAAAAATTGTATCCTCAAATCAAGATGGTGGCTGAGGCAGTCGTGGATTAGCTCGTGTTTTGAATTCCACTGACCTACAAACGGCTATTTAGAATAATGAAATCAAATGATAACCTGGGCTATTTAATAAAACATATAGTAAGATATTAGCCAATAGGTTAAACTTAATGTAAATAGGTTAAACTAAACCTAATAAATCGAATTCGGTTGTTCCTTAAAACTCTATTATGTACTTAAAATTAGGCTAAGAAAAAGCTTGCTATTTCGGTGCCTCATGCACTCACTGAAAGAAATCTTGTACTTATTCAACAAAATGGCACTTAGATACCATTCAATAATAAAAATCTTTTGAATTTGTATATATTTGAATCATGAGTCAGACTCTAGATTCAAATTTATATTTAAAATTGTCATTACAATCCTATCAAGTATTTTTCAGTGGGTAGCGAGTGCTTAGACGAACCATTGTGAAAACTGACATTTCCTTCCTACAGGTATTATAAAGGAGCTTCAAGTGGCCGACTAGGGAAAGGTGACTTATAAATATACTTATATAATGCTGAATTCTCTTTTATGCAAATTTACTGGATTTAATTATCACAATAATATATAGACAGATTTTAAAAATTAAACTAGTACCTTAAATACGGAATAATGTGAAATATTTTATTAAACAGGACAAAAGAAAACGTGGAATTGTGAAAATGTGAATTCAACTTATTTTACATACCTTCATAAGGTGTCTCTTTGAAATAAATACTTTTTGTATGTATTAAAGAATTTTGTATTCCCAATTACACAAAGAGTTTAAACAGAGAATATTTCGGCAGATATCATTAATAAGAATTATAACTGTCTCAATGACAAAAACACGATTCAACGTTATTTATTACGTCATTAAAGGCAAAAACTAAATTTATTAGTTCTTAACATAAATAATGGTTATTATTTCAGCGAAATATTTATCAAGAAAGTCGGAAGGGAAAGTGTTTATTTAGGACAAAAGATGAAGAAGAAACTGATTTTTATTTTATAAAAAACAACTACGTTGAATGAGTTTTAAGATGGCACCATAATTACTTATTATAGATTGTACTTATGATACAATTTTCTGTAAAAATAACTCAAGTGAAATTTGAAATATAGTCTGAAGTTAAATTTAAAACATACTATAAACCGCTAGCTGCAAATATACTTCAAGCTAGAATAGTTTTATCAGGAATTTAGTTTAAACTAAAGTACCAAATTTAATCTCGTTCGCGAAAGTCATCAAGTGCACTTGCGCTTCGGTTTTTATTTTTAATGAAATCGGAAAAGTCGTGAAAACAAATTTCCGCACACGTGTCGAACGATAGCAATGTTCCTCTTTTTAACATTCAATTTGTAACTTGTATATTTTAAACATAAATAATAAGTCATACACACATTATTTATTAATCTGTATTAACATTGTCTTTATAAGATCAGCCATTTGTGCACGCGTGTAATTTTTGGGTCAGCTATGTCTCCCGTATATCGAAAACATACTGGATTGTCCCTACCTAAACCTACTTGATAAACAATTACATTTTCCACAATCACAGTATTGAGTATCGCAATCTTAATACAAGTTAATAAATCGCTACGTAATTAACTATGTTATTGAAATTGAACATAACTACCAAGAAGAGGAAAAATATTTTTTCACCAAAAACTATTTTTAATGACTTTTACTTTTTAATTTAACAAGCCGGTAATAATTTTGCGTCATTTACACATAAGACGATAATCTAATTGACATGGTTTATTTAAAATAATGTCGGTAATTAATCTGGCCTTGATAGACGGACACTTGACTTAATAATATAGTTAGTAAAAATTTCATTTTCTTAGCTTTATTATTGACCCGACGAAAGTATACGACTTATGTATAGAGGTCTGGTGTTCCCAGAAAATTTAAATCTATTAAAAATAGCAGACACATTTTTATCCGTTGAAATTCTTATATTGTGTAATGGCAATGTTTAGTTATAAATATACAGATGATTCTAAAGCATGATTAAAAAAAATTTAAAGCAAAAACAATTCTAGTATTTTTTATCTCATTCTGTTCAAACGATTAACACAAATATTTAAATAAACGCTGGTAACATTGAAATTGTTAATAAATATGTTCAAAGTTGATTTTAGATCTGTAATTTCAACGTTATCTAAAATAATTTTTCTTGCATCCTGGTGTCGAGGGACGCAAAGGTGATCTAAGCTTCAGGTTTACCGTCTAAGAAAATCCCAGTAGAATATTGTGATCTGTTGCTTCAAATAAATAATTTTCTTCGAGAAAATGTAGTAACCACCATCTTTATTACGTTTCGTGCTGTAGATTAGTTTTGCGAGAGATTAAACTTCGATCAGCCTATACAAGAGACGTTAAATCTTAAAAATAGGTTCAAAATAATGAGACTTCATTCAACAAAAAATTAGATGTACGATGGTTTTTCAATCATGCTTTTTACTACCTAATTAAAATCTAATGTAAAAATCGTATTTATACTTAAATGGTGTTCTCGATCTTAATTTGTAACTATCTAATTAAAATCTAAAATAAATAAAAAAGTCGTATATAATTATAAAGTAGAAATAAATTTGCTATGGTCCTATTATAATTGTTAAAAATGAATATCCTTTTGTCGATTTTATAGTCAAAAAGAAACGTGCTCCCTTTGGGTCATGACTTTCTCCATCCGTCTATGTCTTGGCCTATTTACATACATCCGTTTTGTGCTACGGGTGATATGTCCTTGTCCCACCTTTTCTTGATCTCCCGACTTGCCTTTTTATGTTAGTATATTGCGTAATCTTAAATAATTTATATAATCATAAAGGTTAATTAACATCAATTAAGTATCAAAGGTTACAAGAACTGTTAATTTTTAAAGTAAACTAAAAAAATAACGATGATTTAGTAAAAAAAATAGATATTAAATAATAATAATAACGTACTAACATTTCATGATGTGAGGAGAGCAACTTTAGATGTAACTTGTTAATTAGGACTACAATGTGTCTTTTCATTTAATTTATTTTGAAAGTGCTAACCGAAATTAATAACGTATATTTGGGCTTACTTCAATTTCGTTATAAAAGCATAAAATATGAATTAAATAGATACAGAGAATGGAGAATATTTGTATAGAATATATTATGTTAAATAATATAGAGATTCTAGTGGTGCCACAATGCTTTGTGAATTTTCGGTTCAATTTACTTGCATATGATTGCTTTCTTTATTGACCAGTAATACACGATCGGGATGCATGATGCATGACAATTGCAGACGGCTACCTGCTCACCAACTTTAAACTAAATCTAGATTAATGAAATACACAGACACAAGCTAGAAATTATTCAAAAACTGGGCAACGTAAACTCCAATTACGAGTTTATAATCTTGACAATGACTTATGAATGTACGATAACACGAGATATCATGAAATTATCTTTAAAGAAAATAACGTGCGCAGCTGTCGTGTCAATTCAGAGATTGAATTAAAATATTGTGTATACAGGATGTAAAGATAAGATTACATTCATAAGAAAGTACTGACGAAATATACGGATGAAATTCCAAATTCAAAAAGAATGACAAATGTTATGTTAATTATTGCAACAGTTATATGATTAGTATTTGTTTCATGTGCGTTGAAGAACTTTTATTTCGCCATTGTTTTAAAATTATACCGGATGTGTTTTAAAATTCATACAATTTATACATTCCTCCACAACTTCAAACTATTCCTATTCCTTTATACATATAAGTACTGGTTGTCCCTCACTAAGTCGATAGTGTCGTGCGCTGTGTGTACCTTAGCGCCGTCTTGTTGAAACCAGATGTGCTCCAGCCCCAATTTGTCCAAACTGAGTATCAAAAACTCACGTAACTGGTCTGTGAGGGACACTTTTCCAGGCCGAGTTATCTCCCGTTTTGGCGATTTGCCTTGGCCTGCAAGATCACCCAATCTGACCAGTCCAGTCTTCTTTCTTTGGGGAATCTCAGGTGTATGTGAACAAGTCACAGACTCTCGCAGCTCTAAAAGAAACCATTCATCAAGAAATAAGAAATATATCGCATAATACGGCAAGTTATGCAAAATGTCATAAACAGGGCTCAAATGTGCACCTACTCTGGAGGTCACCATTAAATCCTAATGGTACGAAATTTAATGGCATATATATACATTTTGAAAAAACATCTACATCTAGTTTTATAATTTAGAAAAAAATGTTATGGCTGAACCAAATAGGGTCTTTACTTTTGCGCCACCCAGTATATAGATAATGTGTTGACATTGCTTGTTTATTTTCCAACTCCGAGAAATGATTATCCTTTTGTCCTATCTAGTGTTGTTAGATCAAAACATCCTGTACATAGGATTTATGCTTCGATAAATCCTTGAAAAATATCTGTCGATAACCTGATAATCAATTTCGACTTATTTTGACTAGCTACTTATGAATCTGCGCCAATACTGTGACTTATAGTCATTGGGCAAAATAATAAAAAAAGATTTTGTTTTACATATTGTCTTTGATACTGTCTTGTGTCTAAACAAATGACTGCTGAAAATAAATCAATATTTTACATATAAAATTACTATAATAAAGTCCCAATACGTCACATCACCTCTTTCATCTGTTTCCTCGATAATTCGTAAGTAGGTAATAAGCTCTATGTGTTTGTACATCACAAATTTGATTATTCAGAAACGCAGTGTTAACTGCGAAAATAATTATACACTGGACAAATGCTCAAGTAATAAATACATAGGTGGGATGCGAACGCGCGCCCTGTGACTAAGGAATCGCATCAAATCATCTATATTTTATTTATATACAACATTTAATAACCACAATTTCGTTGTTTTAAATTAGTGTGAATATAAATACATGAACTAAAATAAAATATGATATTTGACAATTGGGTCTTGAAAACTAAATAAAAGCTATCACAAAAACCAATCAATTTTTTTCTCTTTGAATTTTTCAATTCTTTTCTGCCGGGCTATTTGTTGTTTGAAACGGCTTTATTGCACTTCACCCTTTTCGAATAAACTTTATTAAAACCACCCTCGTATACGTTTTATTTATATAGTTTTTATAATAATATAAGAATTGCTAATCCAATAACAGGTCAGTTTCCAGTGTCACTACTGCTAAGCCTTTGCATATATACCGTTGTAAAATTTAAATATTACTTTAAATATAGAGACACAATGCTGGTTTTAGAACTTAAAAGAAGAACGATTTCTTTCTACATAATTTTGTGTATGTTTTGACGTTTACGCAGCGTACGCAATGAAAGCTCTGAAAAAGAACAATTTTCCTGTTTTTCCTACATTTTGCATGAATGTTCCGTGCTAGATAAAGCGATGTTTCATGGATAAGTGGTATGGTAATGAATTATAGATACCTATAAGCTATCGTGTGAACGAGACATCTTGTTACATAAATAACTTCGTGGTTCGTACCATAGCAATACTATTTATATACCTAATGCTTACAAGCAATAATAAGACTTATAGATAACAATTTGTTAGTTCTTCTGTATATCAATTTAATGTTCGCGTGATATATAGTTTGCCAATAAAAATTTACCGCTTCCTTCATAAAAATGAAATCAACCTAATTGTTCCATTTTACCAATTGATTGGGACAAAGGAGTATTTATTCCTCAACAACTACTTTTAGCTTCAATTTAGTTAGACCACCTAAAATTATATTCTCTGTAATAAATAAAATGAATTAAGACAAATATTCTAAGTTTCTTCAAAACAAAAATGTTAAGGTCGTTACGGATATAAAATGTGAATATAAAGATGTGATCACTAAAAACCGGTCTAGAAAATAAATGCACCGGAAGAGTCACACCACTCCTTGGTTGGTTAAGATACACCGTATTTATGATAGAAAATCCAATTAGGAAGGAGTTTTGGCAAATATATCCTATATTCAAAAAAAAAAATGCGGTATAGAAAAATCTGTACCTTCGTCAGAGCTCAAGGCTGGCCTTCTTAGGTCTAGTTCAACAAGCAGGTAATTCAAACAACCCAACTTTGTGTACATAACGTACATTGCAGAGCATTGATCTTATTTTACTATCCGTTAGATTATTATGACGATTTATTTCAATAATATTTGCATATAAGAATAAAAATCTCGTTTCATCTTACGAGTATCATTATAGGAATAATTTATTTGTCTACGCGTTCAATCGTATTTTTGGTGAGGTTTTGGACATACATACAGCGCTATCCAGCTACAACGCTCAATTACAGAACAAAAAAAGGAAAATACCAAAATATAATGTTTAGAAAAACATTTTGTTGTGTTATTTCAAGAGTACAATATTATAATTTCCAAATAAACGTTAAGGTCCTTTAATGTAATTACGGTCCAACAATGTCTTTGAAATATTAATAAAGATACATTTCAATTTCATATTGTGACTAATAGAAATTTTTCGTTACAAGCTACAGTAGTTATTATTTTCTGATTAACTTGTATAACGTTAATTTAATATTCTGTTGAGAGTTTTTGGATATTTTAAGAATGTTGAGTACAGTGAGGTTTGGATCAAATATCTAGCCGGTTACTCTTGATAGAACCCACTTATGGAGCCGCCCGCGTCAATAACTATAATTGGAGAGTCTAAAGTGCTTTCTAGAACTTTGATTATGAATTTATGAGCTAAATGACTGGGGGTGGTGGTCTACCGATCAGTGTCCAAGTTCGATCCCCAGTACAGTCAACATTTGTGTGACAACTATAATACAGACATAAAAATAAATATATACTCATACCTTACATATTATATGACTAAAGCATGTAAGGTATAATCTTGAATAGTAGATGTATAACGTCTTGTTAGTGTTACTGGGACTTAGACTAGAATAAGCCGTAGATAAAGCAACGTTCATATATGTATAGAATAAAACAATATTTACAAGGAAAATATTATGCAACTTCAATAATTATTACGTACATCCACGTTACTCGTTTATCTCTATACTGTTATGTTATGAACTGAGAAACAATTTTGATTCGTGATATCAATTCAAAAAAAATGAAATTAATATGAATTGATAGAGAGCTTATATAATTGTTTGATACGAGGCGAGCTAATGTAAAAAAACATTTTTTATAATTTACGTAGCAGTGATAATTGCGTACCAAAATATCTGAATCTTAAGGAGAAACAAGGCGTTGTTCATTCTGCTTATAGACAAATACTGAAAAAAGGCGCACTTTATGAGCCAAAATTGACTTAAACCTATATAGAGTCTATAGTAAATAATACAAAGGGGAGATTAGGCCTTAGAAACACTAACTTTGACTGTCGCTTATTAACACAACGAACCGGTGACAACATGGCACAAGTTAATTCGAAATTCAAATGAATATATGTTCTCATACTGCATTATATTATCTTACACAAAGATCAGTGCAAAAAGTGCCTTGGGCGAGCTGCATGAAAATGTTCTAATTTGTATGCACCATTAAACTAACACCGTGATTATTACACTAATTATTATGTATATTTAAGGAAGTGTGAGGTGTTAAGGAATTGAAATGCAAAGCGAAGTCGTGTATTTACGTACAAAGTTTTCTACAGTAAACAAGTATTTATAATATCCTTAACAAATTACTAGACATCAATTGTACGCAGCTTATAAGATATTAGCGACAATATAAAATATCGCGTCGTGTAGTTTCTACCCCCATTCTAAGTTCACCATTTTAAGGGTACCCGGATGTCCCCCTGCGTCAAAACCTCCTTGGCTTTAAATAATTCCATTAGCAAATCCGTATCTTATAAGATCACAATTTAAGCGCTCTACCATAATGGGTACATAATGTGTAACGGTTTTGATAAATGTAGAAGCTAAAACATTTTTGTCGTTATGAATATCATAAAAACACAATACAACGTATGTTTAAAAGTATAAGTTACAACCAACATTTTTAGAATTAAAATTATTTTCTTAATTATATGGTTTATATAAAACCTTGAGTAAACTTAATGTTAATTAAATTTCCAACATACCTTGGAAATGTTTACAAAGACACGATCGACTCCCCAACCATTTTCAAATAATAATTTCCACTTAAGGTAGAACATAATATTATCGTAGAATCTATTTTTAATGTGTCTGACACATGAAATATTTCAAATGCCCATAGTCCTGTTCTGTGACTGACTAAATGGGAATACTGTATTATTTATTTATACCCATTATACCCAGTAGTAGAAATTACATAAAGATGCCTATTAAGATTAAGAAAATAATTTATTGAATTCATATTAAAACAAGAAGAGCAACGTTCCAAACTATTTATTTCACCTAGTATCTGAAACACATCAATCTATTTTAGCTGTACTTTCAGAAACAGATAGCTGACGTTAGAAGAAGTTTATACAAGTACTGTTGAATATTCATACTACTTGAATTGATTCGAGCCGTCAAGCATCTTGAAAAATAATGAGAGAGTATTCCTTGAAATGTACGGTTAATTTTCACCATTGAAAATATAAGAGGTTTTCAATATAACTACAAACATCTTGAAAAGTTTTGATGTTGCACGCAGCTTTGTTCGCAGAGAAACAAATTTTTACAGGCCTACGTGTTATGTCTGACAATAATATCCCGAATGTTATATGATATTCCTTTGCATTATTCCCTTTTGGCCTTTTATATTTACACTTGTACCGGCGCGCCACACCCAAAGGTCTGCATAATATCAGTATGACTACATTGAGTACAATGAAGTACAACAGGACTGTAGTTTTTTTTCGCAATATTTCAGTTAAATATTATATTCATGACTTTGACATCGTTTTTACTTAGCGTTTTAATTTCCACGTGATGATATTTTAATAATCATGCGAACTAGGTTTGCGTCATCATTAAAAAATCCATACGAATATAACTCTCATTACCTCAAATATGATCATTAGATATCTATAATTTTATCGTGAAAAATTCTTGAAAATAGACTTTTAATTAAACCTCAAAAGAAATTTACATTAATTAGCATAGTGAGGGAAAAATGTGCGTTTCCACAATACATTACGTAAACCAAGTGAATATGTAACTAGACTTCGTATATCTTAACTTTTTTTGCAATATGGTATATGAAATTGTAAGGGTTGTATGTCATACAATTAATGAACGGTCAACTCAGTCGTAGTCGTATTTGGCATACTTGTAAATTATATTTCTAGATTTTAGTGTTTGTTAATTCCAACTTTAACATTTCAAAAACATTGATTTTAAGTATCAGAGTGGTCATTTAAAATCATCAATCAAAAAACTTCGTAGTTCTTTATATTTGTTGCAATGCACTGTGTTAACAACATTTATTTAAGAATAACTGTATTTGTATGCTGTTTGATTGTAGATATACCAATTTCCCTACTATTCGTGACAGAACAGGCTCTTTTCTTGGCCGGTATTCAAACAGATTACATTAAAGTTCTGAAAAAATAATACACTGAAACTAAATAATCTCTTCTTATTTTATTTAAAGTATTTTTTATACGAAATTATCTTTCAAATCAGAAGTAAACAATAAGTTTATTACAAATTAATCAATCTTAGAGATTAAATCGTCGATCAGTTTTTATCATTGCTTTGTTGCAAATTTAAAATACATAGATTACAAAGAAATAACTTCTACTTGTTATTATGTTTTATTTATACAAATATTTTTTCTATTCAAATCGAATTAATTTGTATCCAATCACGCGGAACATTTATTAAAAAATAGATACTTATTTATTCAATGGCATGGACGTACATTGCCAAAAAAATCTATATGGAAAAGTCTATAATTATGGATATGCCTACTCACTTGCATGATAAGGAAAAAATTACATGCAAATAAATCCCAAATGTATCACGCTATAGTTACTAATGCTCAAATAAAAAATGGAATACTAATGAAGATGCAGATATCTCAAAAATACCAGTTCATCGTAGTAATATAAGCGGATAATAACGTTGTGCTTCTGTGATATTCTGAAACTTTACTAGAAGTATACACGATACTCTATATAAAAAAAGAAAAATAAATAAAGTTAAGCGGAACAACATTACTGAATTTAAGAAAAGTACACTAAAAGTAAAAAGTATCTATTTTACATAATTTCTTTCACATATTTGTTTCAAAACCACGAGAATTAGCATTTACACTGTGGATAGGTATATCGCAGGGTTTGCAAAGTTTCATGAACGCACTAAAAAAGAGCTGTGTTTTTACAATTTGTGTGTTTTGCTATCGACAAATATCACTCTTTCAATGTATTTATTTATTCAGTACTACAGAATAGAATTTATGGCAGCCTTTCCTACTTGAAATGACGATGATTTTGATATATATCCCAAATCTTAAGGTTAATTTTAAGGTAAAACTGTCGTTAAGTGTTATATGAGTGTATTATAAATAAATTATTGTCTTACCTCATTACGGTCAGGTCAAGATCAATGTGCACTTCTTATTTGATGGCAATTGGTATTTCCTCGTTGATGTTAGGTAACCAAAGCAAACATTGAACGTAAACTTTAGTTCTATACAAGCAAGCATTCATTGGAAATCTCAATGAAGCAAAACTAATTTAGAATTTGTATATTATACACGCATTGATGTGGTAGATAGGATGACGTAAGGTTTTTGATCCGACCAAATAATTATTACACAGATAAATTTAGGCCGGCACCATTCGAACAAATTTAAGTACCTCATCTTTTAATATATATAAAGTATATATTAAACAATTTGGTATAGGTTAAATAAAAGTTAAATTAGGTATAGTATATACAAAGTAGTAAAAGTTGAGTTTTTATGACTCCTTTTTTATATTACACACAATTAAACAGGTTCTTATCTGGTATTCGAAATTACGTAGTAGTTAATTTGAGTATTATTTGTTATATAAGTATGAGATAAGATTTTGATTAAAACAAGTGCTTATAGACGATGAAGTAAAAGATTTCAGTAGCTTATCAGTACTATTTGACATTGTATGCGCCATAACGATTTCAGTATTTAACTGATAACGGAACGTAAAAACCTAAAGTTTGGTCCCACGAAGCAAGTAGTGCCTTAAACTACATGAAGTATGAATCCTTCTACACATATACATGCGAAAATTATTTTAAACATAGATCAATTAAAATTGAATTCATCTAGCTGGCTGACAATGCAGTGAACACAAATGAGAACGTAAGTATGAAGTTTTTAAAATAAGTATTATTGAACTTAATGAGATTAGCAGTATTTTCATAATCTATAAACCTGTTGAGGTCGAATTTCTGTACGATGAATGAATGTTAAAAGAGCTACAGGGGATCTAAGAAGAGAATTATTTTTTTGTCTGATGTATTACTTGTATGGGGTTATCTATGAAGGTGTTGGATTGATTTAAGTGTAATTATGATGGTACAGTATTTTCCTGGGCAACTTTTTAGATTTTTATGTAAATAAAAGAGTTCTGTGGGATAATTAAAATATAATAATTTGAACGGGAACGATATGATATTACTTAAATTACACCGGATTTTTTTTTTTTTTTGTGGGGGTTTTCCCCGGGGTGG
This sequence comes from Pontia daplidice, assembly GCA_963693355.1. Taxonomy (NCBI): domain Eukaryota; kingdom Metazoa; phylum Arthropoda; class Insecta; order Lepidoptera; family Pieridae; genus Pontia; species Pontia daplidice. The sequence continues at coordinate 4,782,863 of CAVNZL010000137.1, read as the reverse complement.
GGTTTCACCCCTTATATTTTTTTTTTTTTTTAATCCTTAATCTTCAGCGAGATATATATTAGCTTAGTTTAATTTTTAAGTTAAATATCACAATTAATCAAAGTTCGTCTCCTTTTTGTTGTTAATTTTTACCAATAGTGTGTAGTAAACCTTCATTCAAAGCATTCATTTATACAATAAATATAAATATAAAAATTAAATATATGTTTAAACTATCAATATCGCGTTAAATAATACAAGGCAAATAAAAAATTGTTTACTTTACGTTGCTGATTCTCCATTGTTTTACGTTATGTACGTCAAACAATGTCAAACAAAGTCAATGAATATTTAAAAATAAAATAAAATTGAATGTTAATATTATACAAAAAACACCCCTTTTGTCGAAAATTAATACCGAAATTGATTTGCCGTAAAATTCAATTCTTAGAAGACTTTTGATGTGATCGGTAATAAATGCATCACTGTCGTCATTTCCTCAATAAATTATAATCATATTCATCACCTAATCAAATTAACTTCGCAGATATATAGAAAGAAGATAAAAGCGATATGAAAATATAACAATGATGAAGAAATATATACAGTTAGGTTTTTGCCATTGGAAAGCCAACATCCTGTCTGAATATCAAATTAAACTCTCCAGTCTTCAGCATAACAACCATCATTTTTGGACATGCGTACGAGTATAACCGGAAGGGCAGCATCAATTTTGTTTTAGAATTCCGGCTTTCATTATATTCTACGAAAACATTTCTGCGGGAAGCGCTTTATTTTACATGAATCAATTCTGCCTATATTTGTGGTTAATATGAATATGTTAATAGCTAGACACGTGAGTGGTTTTTTATGAGCGCCAACGTCAAAGTCAAATTTCTTTTTTATAAATTAGTATCATTAACGAAGTAAAACTACTATAATATGAATAAATTACTTAAAAATTGCTTTCCTAAGAGGAAAGCAATTGTCATTTTTACATGTCAACAGCCACCTGCGTATATATTTTACTTCTAATCATGTAGAAAAAAAATCCTGTAATATGCTAGAGCGACCGCAGTGCCTTTACGAGGTGATCTTAGTGGAACGCGGATCTCTGCTTTTCCTATTATATAATATAAGTATATAGGAGAAAAAGATACTTTCTTCCGATAAGATACGGTGTGTAGCTCCACTATGAGTTTGAAATCAAAAGAGAAGCATCAAAATCCATCTGTGTTAATGTTGAAATAAAACTGTGAATTTTAAAGAACCACCAGGGGCGTTATAATATCATACAATATTTGTTTAAGAGTATTATATTAGCCTTTAATAATGTTTCAATCTTATGGTAGTGCTACTGTGCTACTTAGTTTTATTGATATTGCATTAAGCTCTCTGAGGTGAGTATACGAAAACTAAATTTAACTAACTAAATTCTAAATTTTTATAGCTGTCTTTTAGTTTTATGATGATAACTTTTTTAAACTGGATATTCTGGTCACAACCATAATATTGGTACCTAAATTTCTATTTATTTAAACTAAGACATACAAATAAATGTTTTATGGTTTTGAAGCTTCTCGTTTCCCCCAATTTACATGTTTTGCTTTTTCCGGGATTAAGTGGACACTGTACTTGATTCTTTGTATAACAACCGCTCGACAAAAAACCATTACGCTAGCAGCTCTTAATCATTTTCCAAAAATATGCTAAAATTCGTTTCATCGTGTCCTAGAATTTATTTTGCTCTATTTTTTTAACATGTCACTTTGGACTTGACAAGCATACTGCATGGTTGCCAACTTTACACAAAATGAATCATGTCTAATGTCTTTTAGTAAATATGTCATTCCTGCGATGAGTTCATTAATTATTTAAAATAATTTTGAGAGCGCTAGGACTTTATAAAAACTTCATTTTTCAGCTTTCGAAACTTCTAAATTTAGAGTTTATATAAGGGTTTATTCTAGTGTTTACAAACTCACTCAAGTAGACAAATAAGAATAGGAAAGGAATATTAAATTTCACACGTTGCGTGATTGATGGGAAACAGGATATATTCCAATTTATTGTCATCCAACCCGGGCACAATAAATCTATATTTGTATATAAAATTGTTTATCCTGAATGATTCATCAATGCAGAGTTGGAACCCAATTTTTTCAAACGCAGTTCATAGTTATTATTATGCTTTGGGTATTTGTTGAGGTAGTGATAAAAACTAAGACTAACTAACTAACTACTACATTCTACTTTGTTTTTGTGTGATAATATTTTTCAAATATTTACTATGTTTATGTAAATATTTACTATGCTATATAAGTTAAATGAGTTTTAACTATTGTAGAGCAACGACTTTCTTTTCTCTCATTACTGAAATTGAATAAATTGTATTATATAACTCTAATTTAAAATATACGTGTGATGTATACAATCCTTGAATTATTCATTGATAAATCTATGGATTTTGTTTTCATACCTACAGTACTAAATTACTTTTATTAGGCCAGTATTTCCGGCTTTACAGTTAATAATTTATCACTTTATTATTTTGATAATATTAAATGACTGATATAAGTATGGTGTAGTAAATTAATTAATGTTTATAGTAATGGTAGCAATAATATGCTGCCTATCCAAATTATAATATTTTATAATTATTATTCGGAAGCAATAAAAGTTCAAAGTATATTATGATAATTACCTTATCGTTGAGTATTAAATTAAGGCCATGGATAATAAATGAATATGTTTTAGTATTAATAATGTTTACGATTTTTGAATTGTTCAGGAGATTACTTACATTTTGTGGATAAATAATGAAACACAAACAATTTGAAGCACTTTTAACTTGAGTTGAACACATTCACGATAAATTGTATATTTTTTTTGATTAGATAACAATGTCACAATATCGTCGCCGTCACTTCACAATAAAAGAAACAGAAAGAGCCATAACTCGAATTTCGATCGCGTGGTAAATCGAACGAGTGACGCCTACATGACGTGCTATCAATATGAAATTCGCGGGTCGACTGCTCGTCGCTGGTTGGTTGAGTGTTGTCTGGCGGCAAACCGCTAGGTCAACGCGCACCTGTAGAATTCGCTATTTTGAAAATCAAATTAAAATAAGATAAGTAATAATTAAGATTTTTCTTTCTTCTATAATGAAGTGCATCAGCATAATGTTGGTTCATTTTGTCGTTCGTTTTATGAAACGGCAATCTGAAGTAAACATGCTCTCGAATACGTCTTCAAAATTTTACAAAATGATACTTACAATTAATTTTTATCACTTAGTAAATGAAAATAATTATTAAGTATTGCATATGTTTTGAAGTCTTAGAAGTTTTTTTATAACGTGTATGAATATTTTGTTTTGTGTTTAATATTTGTAAAGTAAGCCAGTTTTTAAATTTTACATTACCCATGAATGATAAAGATTTCATAAAAATATTTGTGTCGTAGATTAAGAAACAGATTAATCTAATCATTAGCCAACACATAGTTATGCCACGTGACCTCTATACAGTGCTATAGATAATCAAATCGGCCTCAAAAAGGTGAATTAATGACAAAAATGTCGTTTACTCATACAATAAAAGTTAAGTAGTCCCATTGAGCATGCGAACTCAATATTAAGTAACTCCCCAATACAAATGACTAAAGGTAAATTTCCACTAAATTTTATGTATATAAGCAATATAAGTTTGAAATCATTTATTTCTCTAGTGGTTATTTATGTAATATATCACTATATATAAAAATATAATAGGTGGTAATTTACTGTCAATACATCGACGTTATCTCATCTATCATAATCATTAACATAGGTTTTGATCATCATTTTCTATCAAACGTCGCCGATTTTCTCAATGGATATCATTTTATAATGTTATGATATTAGTTTTTTTGACATAGAGCAAAAAATTATTATCCACTGAAAAACGCACAATTATTTAAGTGCATTTACTAGGAAATTTTTTCAAATTCGCTTTACTTACCAATGCAAAAAAATATACGATTATTTTGAACTTATTGCATTAAATATTTCGACGCTTACGAGTTTGTTTTGTTTGATATCTTCAAGGCCACCACTGAGTTTAAATATGTGCTCAATGTAATGTATTTTTGAACTTGGAATAACATTAATAATTGAAAAAATTATTAATTAGTTTAATCTGCTGCTATTAAATTTACATGATTTGTAAATATTACATGGTAAATAAAAAGTCAATAGGAAGAACTAAGTGGAACTCTATCTTTATCAACGAGGCTTTATCGTTATAACGTAATCATTTAAATCATTCTTCTTTTATGTCCAAACGAATGAGTTCTTTTTGGGAATGAAATTCATGTGAGTGAAATGATTTTTACATACAATTGTTATATAGACATATATTGGTTATATCACACACAGGTAAATGTAATTATTCTTTGAAAGGTTTACAGTAATATCAATTTTAAATTCTAATTCAAATGGCTTAAGCAGAATGCTCTAAAATACAGGCCTGTGTCAAGATACTGTCACCGGCATGGTACACTATACGAAGATGAAGTGCTTATTGTCTAAAATGTAATATATTTTTCACCTCTAGCTGTGTTAACAAAATTTGGTATATAAAGAAAAACACTTCATTAACGGATTTAAGTTATGTATTTTTGCACAATTTAAATATATGTACATTATTTTTAAAAAATTCCGACGTTTCGCGTACTTTACAGTTTGCGTGGTCAGGTAAACCTCTACCGTGACCACGCACATTAATAAAGTGTTTTTCTTTAATGAGTAACAGTTAAGTTAGTAAGACAATTTATTAAATTTTTTATCTTACAAATTTATATGAACTCGTCACAATTGTGATATATACACCGGTCTCGATCAATCGTAGTTCGAAAACAATCGACCATTTTCAAACAACGATTTGTCTATTCGTCATGACAAGTCTATGAAAGTGCACATTTTGAGAAGTTGTAGACGCGTGTGATAACTATAAAATTGTTACTGAGTAGCATCAATGCGGGGAACAATAATAATTGTAACTCATTTTTAGAAAACTTCTATTAACTATTCATTTATACATTCTTAATTGTGCATTTTTCACACTTCATTTGGTGTCGTCTATTAAGACTATTAAAAATCCATAGATAGCGCTGAGTCAGCCTCACAAAACAATAAGTTTAATTATCTGGACAATTTTGTATGTTATAATAATAATAGAAATAAATAAACATGTAACATATATATTAGTACATCAATAAAGTTTTACTCAATATGGGAAGCTCAGTATACAGGAAAAGAAATTAATAGTTCTATTTATTTTTATATTTGTTAAAAATAGTACACTAACTACGTCAAATCAGAATTAATTATATTTAATAACATATTAATAAACTTTAGAGATTGAACTTCTCCAGGGAACAATATAACGTTACTTAATTTATGTCTGTGAACTTAGCACAGCACTTGACAGCAGAGCATCAAAAAATTAGAGTTCTGATAGCATGCACAATAGTTCTAGAGTTCCTGATAGTTTTCAGAAATTGTTCCAGTCATTTGGGTCTGGATATGATTTTTTAAAAAAAGTGTAATTTTCTCTGCTAGCTCCTGTACGTAGCAGAGCACTCCTTTTGAATTAAAGAAAAAATATTTTCTTACATACTCAAACATACCTTTTAAGAGGTCCTCATATTTTTTTTTGTCTAAATTATTATTTTTATATATAAAAAAAAACAAACAAAATTGGAAAAAACCTAAATTTTAAGCAGTTTAATTACATTTAAAAAAATAAAATATGCAGCTAAGACATGGGAACTCCACGGTTTCTATTAGATCTAGAACGTGGTTAGGTATTACAATTACTTCTCTTTCTTTCAGCAAAGCATAGGGGTATGATGAAAAGTGGCAATGTTAGTATAAGAAATGAAAAAATACGAAATTATCAAGACCCTCCAGACATGAGAACTCCGCGATTTCTATCGCGATATATAACGTGTCTAGGCATTACAATTAAAATAAAGAAAGAAGTCTAAATGTAATCTAGTAAATTTCAGTCTTTTTACTGTAGGAGCTAAACTGTACAGAATAAGGTGCTATGTATTTTCTATAAAGAAAACGATGCCTTCAATATCACCTCCTGCACCCGAAGGATTTTACGATTTTCCGAAGAAAGTACGTTTCGCATCGGGAATCCACTTTGATGTACGGTTATTCCGAACGACAGTTACTATTGTCAGGGTTACATATGGGTCTATTTAGATTTTAAACGTTAATATAAATATTTATAATTCATTAATCAATATTTATATAAATCAGAATAATTTGTATTCATATACTATACATTCATATTTAGTATATATAGAAATGGTTTGTGAATGGGGCATCATGCGTGCTTTTAATTTACCACAGTATTTCATAACAAGAACAAAGCTTATTGACATATTCCTATATTATATGCTTATTTAGATTCTATATAAGACCAACAAAATGTGGAGGAATAGTCCTAACATCAGTGTATGAACCACACTACTCTTTATGACTAGTAATTCCTTTCAAATGTATTACATATATTTGGGCAAAAAGATATACAAAAAGTACTCATTGAGGTCTATTGTAATATAAATAATCACTTGATATACACTGTAAAATGCATAACATTAGCGAACTTTTGCTATTCTTTTGTGGCAGCCCTATCAAAAACCTGGGTTGGAATTTATGTCCGAAACTAGATAAACGACGCCATTGTACATTTATTTTATTTTGAGAATGTCCCTGTGAATGGTTTTCGTGAAGTGGTTTTTTGAGGGTATTGTCCCTAATTACAAGTAATGGTGGTGATGTTTTCAATTCCAAAATTAAGCTTTTGATTTTAACATTTTATGTGGATGTATTTCATTTTATATTGTATATTATTTCTTGTTTAGAACTCAATAAACGAGCACGCATTTGTCTGCCCTAGGCATTCAAACTTTGTGCAATAAATTTTCTTTTCTATGTGCACAATTAGCACTTGTTAGCTTGTGCACGATAAATCTGTGTCTTGAACATCGAAATAGTGCGTCAGCTGCAGAAATCGGCGATAATAGTTTTTTACTAGTCTGGGTTCTTTATAACGTATAGAAACTTATATATCATTGTAAGTTCTATCAGAAAATAAACGTTATTTGTGTAACCTTATATAACATTTTGGCTTCAAGCATATTTACTGTGAAAATATTGAAATTTGGCAACGTACGAACTCCATGATCTGTGAATCGAATTATTGTATTAAACCAAGTGCTTATTTTATTGAGCATAAATCTTTAATGACGTCTTATTAATATTCGTACCAGCACTATTTTATATATGGTATACTGCAATGCACTGTTGAGTTACCGCTTTGTGGCCATTACTATTACATACAAAGTTAATAAAACATTCAATAAAGTCATAAAAATTCAAATTTGTTGCTTATCTCGGCTCCCAATCATTCATAAAAATGTTAATGTTTTCACCCTTTCCTGAGGAAGATTAAACTTTTTGTTCACCGCTCTTTTGTTGTAAAAATCGATACTTTTACGTAGGATTTAGAGTTGGCAAGATTAATTACTCGCCGTAAAAGGTAAATAGAATGAGAACAATGGGACGATGTGTAGCGCCGCAGCGGGAAGCTCCACAGTATATGCTATAGTTCTTTGTGTGATCTATTAGTATGGAGTATACGGCACTTAATAATATTAAACGGGCTTAAAGTGTTTTGTTATATCTTTATTATTTTTTATTGTATTAGATATAATTTTTGCTAAGACTATTGATAGCAAATGTATCGAGTTGAAATGAAATCGGGAAAGCCTCATTCAAGAGACCATGCTTCTAGCGCAAAGAAACGGCCACTTCGAGCTCGCTTTCATCAGCTCTCCGCTTGCTTTCAACAATTTCTGGACCCAGTTACGAGTATCTAGAATCGAATTGTGCAATAAGAATTTATCAGTTTCTGACTAAAGTATTAAAGCAGTATTCATAAAAATATTAAAGCATGTTTATTAAATACAACGAAAGTCCGCAGAAAAACATTAAAATCTCAGTACGAACATCCTAGTAATTGGGAAAGGAAGAGCCCATCAGAAAATTCGAGCACTTTTCATAACATTTTGAATTTTCATTCATAAATTTAATTGAAAGTTTATGCAACATAGACCACATTCAATTATACGAATGATCAAAATGAATTGAACAATATTAATTTTGATAACAGCTTTTGTTGTTCAAGTCTGACAAAAGAAATAATAGATTTCTAATATGTTTTATTTTAAAATTATTTAAATTATTCAATACTAGCGACCCGCCCCGCCTTCGCACGGGTGCAATGCTGATACTAAATACACTACAGAAAAATAAACGCGTCCGACATAATAAATTCAAAGTGCTAAGCTAACGCTACGTCCCGCAATTTTTAAATCTGTAATATCTTCGAAAATATTCACTTAAATCATACGGTGTAAAGGGCCATATAGATCTATATTAAATGAACAATGTATTCAAGGTATTTAATTGGTTAAGGAATTATGCTGTATTGGTTACAATCGCTTCGAAAATTTGCCATTATTTGTCGTAAAAAGTAAATGACAAAAAAAGTTATTGTGGGTTATCCATAAGAGATAGACATATACCATCACGGACTTTTCTGTAGACCTTTTCAATGTGTACAATATTTAGTACATTATTTTGAAATCAATTTATGCCGACAGTATCAGCATAATTGACCACCAATTTCATTTCCGATTATATGGGAGTATAAGTGTTAATATAGTAAAAAAAGGAACAATTCAAATTTGCTGTGAATACCTCAGTTTTGGAATCCATATATTATTGATAGACAATTGCGTTCTATTTATGAAACGTAATAAATAGCATCAATCGATGGACTGACTGCACAAGGATAAACTATTGACGTTTACGACTTAGTGTATTAATTATAGATTTATATTTTCGTTGAGGTGTTTTTTATTGTTTCCTAATATATTAAATGAATTTTAACTGGTGTTTGTTACTATTGTAATTAAAACGGTATCTTCCATTCGACAAAATAACAAACTTAACGTTGCTATTTCTCTATGGAGGTTAGGGCTTTTATATACCAGCACCTACAGCAGATGAAGGAGAGTAGGAGTAAGGATAGAAATAAAACTTCCCTTGTTAGAGTATGAGTTTATATTTTTCTTCATACGGAATCTAGAAGACCGATTCCAATACACTCAAAACAAAGGCCGCATAAAGAGATTGTGCTGTCTTATCCATTGAATCGTAGCTGTTACGGATTCAAAATCTAAATAGCGAATATATTCACGTAATGAAGCTCAGCTCGAATATGATACTTTTCAGTATTTAAACTTAAGTGTCGTTATTATATATCATATTAATATATAGAATGAACCATTAAAACTTATTGTATGACATCTGGTGTTTTAAATAAGAGTGTATTTTAGTTTATTATGTTTAGCAGTAAGAGCTTTTCAAAATTACGTTAAAACAATAACCCTAGTAGTAGTGTTTTTTGTTAATAATATATAATAATAAGGTTAGTGTGGTATTTGTTACTATGACTGCTATCTTTAATAGATGACGTTATATGTTAAATATTTTGAATGAATTTAAAATTTATATTGACACCTTATTTTGAACACTATTGAGATGATTGAACTCTAGATATTTCATATTCGGAATAGCAATAACAGTGACATTCAATGAAAATAATTTAGTAAAGCCTTCAAAGTGTAGCACAGAGTTCATATTGTGATTCCATTTTTCATTTGAATGTCAGTCTGATTGAAGCAATGCTTTGTAAGTTTTGTAGGAAATTCACTTACTAGTGTAAGATTTGGTTTATTCTAAGTTTTGTTATGATATTAGAATAATCAAGAATGTCTTTACCCACAATACTAACAATACTGCCACCCTTGCCCTTTGAGAAAATTAGGGGGTTCGTATTTATGTAAGCATCTTTATGGCTTAAACGCCGCGCCATGGACTTATAACGGGTGTTGTATGTTGCGCTTATAACGGGTGGCTCAAAATTAAAGACCCTATTTGATTCTAGAGCTACCTATATCTTAATTAGAAAAGTGAATTTAGTTTTCTGTATGTATTGCCATGAAATTTCTTCTCTACGAATAGACATTCTCCATCTGACAATCCAATCTCCGTATTCAATAAAATTAAGTTATACTTATAATATAAGATCAAAATATAAAATAAATAAAAAATACAAATTAATGACATATGTGCGTATAATATTGAATGTTTTTGTATAAGATATAGATGAAATAAGTAAATGAAAAATATCTTATGTACCAATACTTCATCCATAAATAAAAGAAAAACCTTATAAAATTGCATGTACTTACTCTGGTATGAGCATTGCACCTAGCTATCCCGTAGCTATCTGTGCAACTTAACATAGGATACGAAAAATTTGGATTTTGTATTTGTTATATTGTTGACAAACATTTTTTTAATGTCTGCGACTTCTTGGCTCGTTTTGGGCGCAAACACAATTTATTAAAGAACGATAAATTTGCATCCATAACAGAACAGATGTGATCGAAATCGCTCTTGATCGATACGGTCAAGTTTTGACCGATCGAGTCATCATCATCATCATCACCGAAGATAACAGACTTGATGAAATTTCGAATAATATCGATTTACGAATCAACGCAAAATGTTCCTAAGTTACTAATAGAATTCCATTAGCGCGTAAAACGTTAGACCACAGCCTCTATTAGAATAGTTTTTAGTCTCCAATTAAATTACAAATATTATACGAAACACGTCTGTGTCCGTCCCTACTGCAAATTTGCGTCGTCGTTTCGTATCATGTCAACTTAGGCTTGCTGATTGTGGTAAGCTTTAAAAATAAATACAATTCTAGAAAATTTTACGTTGAACTGAAACACAATTATTACACTTGTGTTTAGTTATTTCAATATTTGACACGCAATATTGTTGTCGACATGCGATGAAAGTGAGAAAAAAGAGCCGCGATTAATTTGAGATTAGAATCACAGCGCGCGCGCAATCTACTTATTAATTACTTATCAAAATCACAATATGAGAAATTAAAAATATATAAAATATTCCCGTATTTATTAATAATATTAAATCATACAAGCGGTAGTTAGAGCTAGTCAGCATTGAGTTTTGTTATTTTGTAAAAAAAATTTTTTCCTTATGCTCTCAGCGAAGCTAAGTAGCAAAGTAGTATTTTTAGCATCGGACCTTTGATTCAGCGATAGGACTTCCCAAATCCTCAGGACCATACACTCACATTTTGTTAAATGGGGCTGATGTATGGAGCCTGAAGTTGTGAATTATGGTTCACCTTAGAACTGAAGGTAAAGTCCGTAGTAATGACGCAATATTTGCTTAATGATATCAAATGAATTATGACTATTTTATTTATTTATTCATAATTCAATAAAAGTAGGTACCTAATCATTAATAGATCACGTTATTTTATTTTGGTATTGTCTTTCTTATGATATAAAATTGAAGAAATATTAAAACGTATTTTACAGACTGCTTTACTGAAATCGATAAATAAGTTAGTTATATAATAATTTACGTATAATTTATATCCTTTAAAGAAATTTTAATAGTTTTACGTTATAATTCAGAATTTGAATTTGAATTTATTTTGTTTAAATTAATATATTACTGTAATATAATAAATAACTCATATACAGATAATTATTTTAAATTGTTCCCTTTGAAGTTAACCCTTCGTTACTATTCCGAATCGGTTGTGTTAGAGTTTGTGTGAACGGATTATGCCCTCGGGAAGAACTTGTTAACACATACGAAACGTAGTTAGTAAACCTCTCGAGATTCTAACAATATTGTAACCTAATTCTGAGAATCCATAATTTAAGTAAGCTATATATTGTTAAAAGGTAAAAAATACATTTCTTCTATAATTTATGGTTACACAATTGTTGATTAAATTTTTTTTAACGTAAAATGAAATAAGATGGCGTTTAATGCAAATACGAGAATAATACAAAAAATCTTAACACATTTGTATCAAAATATCCAGGAATACACCAAACATTAACGCTTGATCGAGTGAGATATTGTAAACATTAATTTCCACATATTCGATAATCCGGCTCGTTTATAAATGTCAAAACACATTCTTGGCGGTTTTAAAATAGCGTTGTAACAAAGGAAGTTACATAATCGGGATAGGTTATTCCAATATTAAATCGACGAAACATCTAATTTTATGCGTTTTCGTCCACATAATCTACAACTAACATGTATTTTTATAATACGACAAATATTTATAATGAATATAGGAGTTGGGAGAGTACATACAAGTATTTTATGTTCAAATGCTTGCTATTGGTTTTATATATATATATATAAATAACTCATTATAAATATTGTAAAATATAATTTATATAATAAATATATATATTTAATAAGATAAATTAAGCTCATATAAATAGAAAATAGAGGTTCTATAACCCAAGCTTAGACGTGTCGTCAATGAATTTTCCCTACAACCATTTCTTAATTAATTAACTGCATTTGGCAATCGAATTCACGGTTCTAAAATTAAGAATTGCATGTTTAGATCAAATATGGTTTTCTATAATAAACATAACCACAGTTTTATTCATAAATCTTCTTTCATATTTACAACTCATCACAACTAACATTACATATTGAATTGCTTAAAATTCATGAAATTTAAACATTCTACAAAGTTACACAAACATAATACCTCAAAGCTGAAAAGCTGAAAGGTATTTGTTAATACTTTTAGTTACAAATACATCATACCGGTACTAACACTTTGTCATCTGCGCGGCAACAATAAAGCTTAGTGCTAACAGCAAACTGCAAAGTTTTAAAAAATATATAGCTTATGTTATACTGTTATGTTACGACGCAAAATGTCTAAAAAAATAACTGCACTTCGTATATCGAAATTAGGTTTCTATTTTAGATGACGTCTGAGTTCTTTATTTAAAAGTGCCATTTTTAGCATAGAGTACTAGTTATTTAAAGGTACCGTTCATTGAAATACAGATTAAGCCAGCTGAATCTGACAATTTTATATGCTTCAGAGCGGCTCAGTTAATATCAAGAGCTTCTATTATAATAAAAATATACTAATTAATAAATACTATTAATAATTATTTAACTTATAACATATAAGAAAAACTCTTCTACTTTTTACATTAAAAAACGATATTTGCTAACTACTAAAATATTATATTTGTAGTAGTCTGACTGATGCCCAATGCTCATAATTCAACACGAGTTATGTTATTCGCTCACACAAAGCCATCTTCAAAATGTTTTAAGTATAAGAAACAGCTTTGCTTATTTTCAACAAAATTAAACGTACTTTACTTGAGCCAAATGTACGCATTTGTACCAAATACATTTAATGCAAAGTTAATTTCCAGCTGAATTAGTTAGTAGTTAGTTAATTTCCATATGAAGCTAACAAGCTTTATTTAGAATAATAAATTATAATTGTGTTAAGATATCACGCGACAAAAGTAAATAACAGATTATTAAGAAATTAGCTAGTTGTGGCAAATCTTAACCGAAGCTGTACATATGATAAGAAAATAAAATACTTTTGTCTCAAAGAAGATATTAACATAAAATTGAAAACCGTTTTTTTAACTAAAATAGGGCAAATGGACAGGAGGCTCACCTGATCTTAAATCATATAACTCTCAATGGAACAATGCCGGAGGGCTCGAAAATGTGCTGCCGGCCTTTCAGATGACGATGCATTTGCTACGCGCGTTTCTGGAAGGTCCCTAAGTCGTATTAGTTCGGAAATACTTCTATTGGAAGCTGGTTGCACATTGCGGTGGTACCCTGAAACTGCCTTCTGAAGCGATCAGTTGTGGGATGGCAAAAATCGAGGTGTTGAGGTGATTGGAATTTCCTATTTTGCCTCCATGTCCGATGGTGGAAATCACCGGGTTTCAATTTGTGCTTTGTAAAGTTTTAAGCGGTGACCAGGAGTGAAATACCGTCTCGCCTTGCTGAATACATCATGCTTCTTAGATCTATTTGAGCGAACCCTCCAAATTCCGGAAATGAACGTCGAAATCATGTTTTTACCAATAACACTTATTAAAATATAATGTACGATTTTTTTAACACACGATCTGTTTTCAATATATTATTCAATATATATACATTGTTTAAGACAAGATATACAAATAGTATCCCTGGGGGAACCATTTGAAATTATTATATTTTAATTTGGGTGAGTACAAGGTACTATTTTGTATACCCTTTTACGTTTATTGGACTTTTACCTTTTTTCAATTTTGCACAATGCGAAAAGTTTTAATAATCCCATAAGTTTAGATAACAAACCGAGAACTGTTTTTCGTATTTGGTGTTTTGGTGCCTTAGTAAGAAGTTCACGTTTATCATACACATCTGATTTATTTCAGACAAAAATAGCATTTAAATTCAATTACATAAAAATAACAACGATGAAATGAATTTTGAAACTGTAGCACAGTAATTAAGAGCCTATATAAATATTCGTTACAAGTTAAGTGTTTGTAGTTCATTAGTATGTTTGTTTGGGACCCGGCACCGGCTAAATGTACAGGATTTAACACCTAATATAATTACGGTATTTTCATTGCGTACTTAATCAGCTATGCCAGTAGATATTTTTTAACGAAGACGTAAAATAATAGTCGTTTTTCGGATTGCAATAAAATTCTAAATTAAAAATTGTAACCATGTTGTCTCGTAAAGGATCTTAAATCAGAGTATTAACATATACATACATATATATACATATACATTTTAAAAAACGTGTTTAAAACAGTATGTGATAATTTCTGACAGGGTGGACATTCCTTTCCACAAATGAAAAACATAATTTTTTTGTATTTTTTGAGATGGTTATATCTTTAAAGAAAATGTAACCTTGCAATAATCGAACATAATATATAACTAGTATAAATAATGGAACTCAATTTACGTTCTATGTTAGAACGAAATAAAATTAGCAATATTTATGGCTGAGCGCCAATACATCGGGTGTTGGAAAACACGAATGATAGACGTTTCAAACTGTGATAAATCAGTATTTTTACGTACGTCTAACGAAGGCTTTAGATAAATGGGGACCACTGGTTAATCCCTGATGAGACTGATATTTAGCGTAAAAAAATTGTATTCGGCGGTTTATCAACATATCCATTTATAATAAAAAAACATTATTTATTTATTTACTGTAAGTAATTATCAGAGTAATTTTAAATTGTAATCAACGGAAACTTTGTATATCTTCTAAAAAGTTACTTTAAAGGTAAGTGTTCGCATAACTCTGATTGAAACAGAGTGCACCTACAAGTCACGTCTAATAATAATGGTATTGAAATGAAATTATTGAGGCAATCAAGATTACCAAAATAAATCGAAATTTAAGAGTTTTATACAATAAAAACTAAATATACAATTGTAGCTCAAAAATATTGTTATTTGATAGGTAGAGACTCGGTTCTATTTCCTCTACAAAATATTTATATAAAAATTGGATTACCTTTCCCTTAATTTTTTAAATTTTTTTTCATATATCCATTTATAATAAAAAAATCATTATTTATTTATTTAATGTATATAATCGAATTGGCGGAAACTTTTTTTTTTTTTTTTTATTTTTTTTTTTTAAGGGGGGGGTTGGCCCCCCTTTTTTTTTTTTGGGGGGCCCCCCCCCCCCCCCCCCTTTTTTTTTTTTTTTTTTTTTTTTTTTTTGTTTTTCTTTCCCCCCAAAAAATTCTTTTTTTTTTTTTTTTTTTTTTTTTTTTTTTTTTTTTTTTTTTTCCTAGTTTGAATGGCACTGAGAAATTGGGTGATTTCACACTGAAGTGCACCGCTAGAGGCCAGATTTTAGATCTTAGTGCACTGGACTATAAATGGCAAAAGGTTAATTTTTACATGTGAGCTGGCGTATATTGTCTATCGGGATACCGACTTTGATCGGAGATATATGAACCAGAACTTTAAAGTTAATGAGTAACGAAAAAAATGATTGAAAAATAAAATGTGAAATCATTCACCTCTGCAGTATAAAATAATTTTAACTCTCTATAAATCAAATGAAACAATAACAATCAAGTTTTGGCATAAATCTTTTTTTAATTAAACAGGTGGTGAGGGCAATAAATTTCTTTTTTCAGAAAGATTGTTTAAATATATTTTATTCAGTTTACGGTCCTATTTTTACATGCAATTAAATTATTATCATGCAACTGCTAATTTAATACACCTCTAATTTGTATATACTTATATACGAGTGAGTATGTATTACAAATTAGAGGTGTATGAATAATAAATTGCGTTGTAACCCTCCAGATACATTTCATACGTTACCATTTTTTATTTTGTGATAATACTTATAGTAACCATCCAATTGTTTAGGCATGAAGTAACTGGAATTACTACAATAATAATATGTGATATATTAAAAAAAATAAACAAACATACAAAAAACGTACTTATAATGATAAATACCTAATATCATCCAATAATTACATTCAAGGTAACTACCCCCTTTGCACATAAAACTGAAGTCTTGTGCGTGCGTAGATAAAATAATTACACGTTTTTAGCTTGCAATAAAAGGGCGAGTCACGATTGTAAAACATTCTAAGAAAATTAAAAAATTTACAGCTTGTACACAACACTGAACACAGTTCTTTTGCGTTGTTGGTATTCCCTACTTTTTTCAAATCTGAGTTGCATAAAAAGTAAATGAGAACTGATTAGTTTATTAAAAAAATCTAAACAAAAATCATAATGCTTCTGTATTAGTGGTATAATATTCGCGAAGCATCCATTACTTGACAACGACTAAACAGCACCTTACATTGTAAGTTCACTACTCTAAGGTTTTAAAAGTATTGTATTATAACAATATTATGTGACAGTTGCAACATCTCTATAATCACACAATTTTTATCATAGTCCACGTGTAATAGTAAAATCCTCTTCATTGCGGATAATGTAATAAACTTGGTCGTTAAAACAAAGACAAATAAATCTTTTTAGCTGTGTGTCTGTAATTAAGGTAATTAATGTTGTTTAAAATACAGTGAGAAGTGCAATAGCTGAAGCATTCCAGCGCTAAGATACGATGCTCTGTGCCAAATTTGTTCCGAAACTCAAGATACCAGTCGAGAATAGTTTGCTAAAACTTTCTCTTATCGAAGTATTTAGACGTAACTGATACTTTCAATTAAAAACCTTTATATAATCACTAACTTAAATTAAAAATAATAGTATACAGAATATGAAATTAAAATTGGACAGTTGTTTTAAAACACCCGCGTCCTAAGTGCTCTAAAAATGTTTTAATCCTAAAATAAAATACTAAATGGATGCTGGCTCCCGGCCAAGTTAGTGTAACCGGGGAGATTTTTTGAAATTAAAACGATGAACCTTTTTTGGCTCAAACCTACTTAGTAAAGGTAAAAATTAAGGCCCGTCTGCAAAAAACAGTTTCTGCGTCTATGACATAATTATTTTTGAAAATACTTTTGTATATATATATATTTGATATGATAGAAGACACAGGTAAAATTTGTTATTTACAACTTGTTTAATATCTAAACCAATATCTATAGCAGGTATGTATTTAGGTAATAGTGGAGTGCTTAGGTATTTCGTTCCCAAATATGAAACCATCCAACGATATAAATGGCCTTTATGAAAGAACATCAAATATGGACAGGCGCAGAAGCAGACGTAACTATTCTAAAGCTTTCTAAAGCTATCACGTTCTTACTTAAGTGATAAACGAGCTCTCATTTCCCACGCCACGTCAGCATAAATTCTACTGATATTGACGTCGCGATAACAATGGAAACGAATTTAAAAGCCATTTGCATATGCAGTTTTATTCTAGAAATTTACACTAATGTCCAAGTTCAACATAATGGTCTTTCCTGGGATTAAATGATAAGTTTCAACTTTATCTTATTTCTTATGTTGAGCCTTTTTTAAATTTTTATTTTATTATCGATGTATGAGTATGTTACTATCGATTATTATCACCTATATGAATCAAATTTTTAACAAATAATAAATGTGACTCAAAAATTATTCAAATTATAAAATATAAAACCAATAAACCCTCTTGTTCATAATAATTGTTTTTGTAAGTGGTGAGCATAAAGTTCATATGAGGTCAATTTTGGAAGTACCACCTCTAGAATAAATATTATTAAACCCTATATTATATTATTAACGTTTGCTTACGTTGCCTTAATCGAAATCCGTTTCATTAAAATACTAGATCGGGAAACCCTCGACTTAAGTGAATAACAGCGTCGGGGGAATAAAATTTTCTTATTTCAGTGCTTATATATCACATTAAAAATCTATCACATTATAAAAATACTTTTTACTGGTGAAAATTGTTTCCTTAAATGATTATTTATTATAATTTAATTATTTTTATATTAAGTTTAAATTTTACTTGTACTAGTGCACATTAATAACTTAATTCTGTTGTTGTAAGCATTGACGGGTTTCAACACAGAGTAGAGTTATTGTTGTGGTGATTCATTTATTTGTTTAAAAAAAACGACCTGATCTAAAGTGATAAAGCCGCCCATGGCCACCCGCAATGCCAGAGGCCTCACTAGTGCGTTGCCGGCCTTTAAGATGCCTATACGCTCTTTTCTTGAAGGTCCCTAAGTCGTATTGGTTCGAAAATACAGAATGAAATGGATGATAATACAGGAAGTATTTTCATCCATTCCATTCTGTAACTAGGAAGAGAAGGACCTTAAGAGGTCACAATAATTAACGATGTAACTATCAGGTTCCAGCGGTCACTAAGAATACGGTGCATAGTATGAAGATACGTCTAGTTAGGGCTATGGTATGTTTGTTATATTGCCCGGGACGGCAAAAATTACTGAGAGGGGGCACTGTTACGACCGGCAGTATGTTCTTAGTATAAGACCTTTTTGAATCACCAGTTTGGAAGAAGATCAAGAACAAGAACACGAATTTGAAAATTAATTAAAGAAAAGGATAATATTCCAATTCAAATTTAATCATTCAAAGTTATTAATACAAGATATCAGAAGGAAGGAAAAGTGCCTCAAATTTGCATCATATCTGACGCGTTGTAGGCGCATTGCCAGCAGTCCAGCGGATCATCTAACTGGATAAGTCCGCAGAGGCCAGCAGAGCGAGGAATGGTTATACCCATAGTCGATATGATGTGGCATTAAATAAACTTTAGACAACAGATTTTAAAAATATCGCTTTGTCATATAAAATACTCCTACGCAACATATTAATCTTATAGACAATTTAACACATCAGACAGACAGTCAGACGTAGAAATGTGGCTGCCTCATGCTTCATTCATGGTTTCAATATAATAATAAAAAAACAATCACTTTCTCGAACGTAATCCTAGAATAAAATAATCATTATTCCATGGTATATTTACCAGTTTCTCTAACAAAAAACTAGCGGTCAAACATCGAATGAATAAACATAATAGTATTTTATGAGGCTTAAATTAAATCCACTACAAATCAAATTCAAACAACACGAACAAGTAGAGCCTATAAATAATAATCGATTGTATCGCTAAATATTTTGAAAATAAATCGCTCATTTACGTACTCGTATTTGAAGTATTCATAAATTTTGCAATATATCGCAATATCTTTCACTGCATGGTAATAAAGAAAATAATATTGTCCAGTGATGAAGTCTAATCTTGTGGTAACTTTTGCTATATATTCGGAATTAATCTTAACAAGTCGCTGTTATTATATTGGAACTATAGCAGCAATCTATATGAATAAGAATAAAAGATGTACTAGTGCACGCGCGAAACCTTTTGTGTGTTCTTTATTGGTCTTAATACTATATGAACGAGGAATAAAACTGAAAGGAAAAGGGAGAAATAAAACGGGATGGAGTTATTGGATCGAATTAAAATTGAATTTGTGTTAGAGAGCATTTATTGAGAAATCCGGATGAAACTGCGGCATAGTTTTCCTCGACACTCGAATTTCGTACGGATTTCACACTCTTCGTGAAAAAAAAAAGAAGTATTTAGTGTTTATCAGACGTAACTTACTCATTATAATCTAATGTTTAACGACATCCCCGAAGATTTAGATGATTTATATCTAATATATAACCTTAATCTTCGGGGATTAATAACTAGCTGTCCCGGCAACCCTTTTTTTCCCCCACTTGTGTTTTAATTTTTCAATTAATAAATAAAAATTTTGGTTGGCCGTGGGGGGGGGGGAATTTTTGGGTGGTTTTTTTTTTTTTTTTTTTTTTCTATAATTTTTTTTCCCTTTTTTTTTTTTTTATTTTTTTTTTTTTGGGGGGGGCCCCCCCCTTTTTTTTTTGGGTTTTGGAAGGATGTTCTTCAAAGCTCATGAGAATCGG
The DNA here is from genome assembly GCA_963693355.1 of Pontia daplidice. Lineage (NCBI taxonomy): Eukaryota > Metazoa > Arthropoda > Insecta > Lepidoptera > Pieridae > Pontia > Pontia daplidice. The sequence continues at coordinate 4,762,408 of CAVNZL010000137.1, read as the reverse complement.
TCAAGCCGTTTCGGAAGAGTTTCGGGGGGGGGGGGGAAAAAGGGGACCCCCCCCAACAGCGCCATCAACTATTTACCGTGCCTTGGCCACCCTTTGGCGTGAAGATGGCGTCAGTTTTATTGATTTAATATGTAAGATGCAATGGTTTATAGGAGATAGGGATATAAGGGACGATCCCTATCACGAAAAAAAACATAATTTGAATCGAACCAACAGTTTCGGAATCATGTTTGTAGAAACAATATATAGATAAACAGACAGCCAAAAAAAATTGAAAAATTCTTACATCCCCCCATCCCCATTTAGAATTTTTTTTCCAATGTATTCGACCGCTTAATTTTTATTATAAGTTACGTAATTGTTACTAAAACCTCTACACTAATTTCGTTTGTTTCGCTTCAATTATACAATTTTCTTCCAATTAATACTATACTACTTTTCTTGGTATTTGTTTGATTGACTTTGAAACTTTGCAAAATCTTCATTTTCGTGAGTTATAAAGTTACGAAACGTAAAATTGAATCATAAGCCATTGTGGTGTGAATTGAGGACAGTAATGACGCTGTAATTATTATGTGTGTTGATCTCAACTAGATAAATATCTCGCTTACAGTTTATCTTGTACCTAAGACTTGGTTTTGTTTACAGTGTCAGTCTACTCGATTGAATTTATATAGGATACCCGACTTTATTTAGGATACCTGAGGCCATAAAGTCTTTTTAGCAATTGAGTTCGTTGCTTTCAATTGGCGCCATGTTCCAGTAGTTACATTTGAATCTGATTTTCCGGATTCCGTTGGAAATTGTTCAGTCATTGTTTTGACTGCACTAGAACGAAATGTACTAGCTGTTAGGCATATTTACTTTTAATATTTGCCTTTATAAATTCCATGGATATGATAAAATACATATAGATTTGGATTAAAGAAAATCGTGTAACAAATACTTTAGAAATTTGCGTGAATACTAAATTTATAGGCCCAAAAAGAAATGTTTTAAAGATCAATTTTTATACTAAAATCATAGGTCCAAAGAAAAGGTTTTAATGATAAAAATTTTAGTATAAGTTTATTTAATATTTATAATGTGATAAATTAAAAAAAAACTATACTTCAGCAATTATTTTTTAATTAGCATGTATGTATGCGTATAGAGTTTGAATTTACGTGAGTCGGAGTTTTTTTTCGCATTACTCAGAATTGCCTGCTAATATTATTTTTGGACTATACTAATAAATTTTCTAATTATTCCAGTTTTGGCGAGTGCTTGATATAACTATATGCGAATGTGTTTATCAGAGCGATATAATTTTGCGATAATCGTGATAATACATTTCAAACGTGACATACGTCAATTTGCGTTAATTAATTACTCCAATATAGATTTCGTTTAATCACGTCCACTGCTAATTAGTTGAAAAAAATATGTAAAACTAAATTACTATAACCCCTAATTTAATACTAGTATTATTCTATGGGATTTATGAGAGATTAAGTCGCTATTCTTATTTCTTAACAACATGATTAAGAAATGGAATTATTGTACTAGCATATAGTATCGATATTCAATTATCTTTAATCTCCACGTGAACAATCCCAAGGCATATTGCACCTATAAACATCAGCATTTTCTACGAAAATATACATATGGTATGCTTTCGTAGAAACGCGACGGAAAAATCGGTAAACATTACTCGGTAAAAAGGTTGCCAACTTGGAATGTGTCCATCTGTGATAAAAGTTAACATCTGTTATATATTTGAACGATCATAAGTTTAATAGGCTCCTTCAACTTTTATACCTTACTTTATAAAATCGAGACCAGTATCAATTAATTAGTTGTATTTTAGTTATCCTAATTGTAATTCTGAGAGTGTCACGTCATTTGACATGATAATATATATTCAGTAACAATAAATTTACTTCCTCAGATTGATGAAATAAAGAAAATAAATATTTAAATTTAGGTTTATTCTTCTTGCTATATAAATTCGGCTCGGAGGTTTTTACAAAAATAACAGCATATATAATTCCAATGAATGCCTCTGGCTGTTGCTGTGTGAATGAGCATTATTAAACTGCTTAGAATTGTATTTATTATACAACTCAATTATATAGTTGCGAGGAACAGCTTCCGCCTTTTTCTTACACGGATACTATCCATGCTTTCTTGTAACATAACGACCTTGGTTTAACAAATGGTCAACTTACAAGTTTGGGTTATAAATTTTTGCATAACCATGACTGAAAATACAAACAAAAGTCGACAGGCCGTAAATCCAGTCAATCGGAAGTGAAGTCGATAATTAATATTAATTGCTTTACGTGAATTCATTATTAATGAAATAATGTTGGTACGTACAAATTTGTTCCCTTTTATTGCATCGAATTCATAATTCTCTTATCGATTTACTCAATTTATTTTAAACCCAACGGATACATTGTTACATAAAGACATTTCAACTTTAACAGAATTAACAGAATTTAATTTAACGAACAAAATTGATAGATTAAGTTACCATTTGAATCATATTGAATTGTGGAAAATACCGTAAAAAGAAATTATGTTGTTTTAATTATGGTCAGCGTCATCTTGAAGTTCGATGGCTGCTTTGTTTTGAGATCGTAGTAATCTAAACAATCAAATGCATCTTTCTTCACCAGTTTCTATGCCCCATACCAAATTTGATGCACCTTCGTTGAATCTGGTAGGCATCACACTGCATCAAGTCAAGCGATCCGTTTTTAAAGCCTCGGTCAAATTGGGTGGGTTCCACCGAGAGAAAAGCTATCTCTCAAATGTTTGTGTAGGACTGATTGTATTTGCTTATGTCTCAAGACACGCAAATCTCGCGCTAGGTCATATAGGTGAATGTGTCACGTCTGATAGAATACGTATAGCATCCATGTTTTTGTTGTTTACAGCTAGGGCGGGCGGGACCATCGCAAGCATCGTGACTAAGATTGACATGACTGCGCTTGAACTGCGCTAACCAGCTTTAAAGAATCGTCTTGCATGGCCCTTTACCAAAAACAGTTTGAAGCGATGCTCTATTGAACTGTTAAATATACTCTAATCGTACTTTGAGCTACTGTGAGCATACAATTTTAATATTGTAACCCATAAAAAAACTTTAATAGTGTTTATGTATGTGGCCAATCCCGGAAACCTAAATTCATTTACAAAATACAAAAAATGTCCAATATTGGTATTTTTATAAAGAAAAACAAATCATTTTTTGTGAATTTGCTCAAGAATGTTAAAAATACTTAAAAAAAATACTTATACCCCGTTATTATAACGTAATTGTATTAGATAAATTCCATGTTATTAATGAGATCTTCCTACCCCTGTTATTTCACCAACATCTTTCAAAACACAAAGTATTCTTCTAAAGCCCCTAATTTCCTCGATTCAAGGATTTCATGTTGGCAGATATTTGGCTTAATATAAATTAGAAAGTATACTTATGGTAAGGGTTAAAATTAAAACGTAAATTTGGGAGAATTCCTTTACCAACTCATACGTAACATCATTCTACAATAATTATGGTTATATTTAACATAAATAAAAGGGAGGAAAATAATAAACAAAGGAAATATTATATTTCTCGTTAGAGGTGTCAACAGCATATTTCCCAAAGAACAGTGTTTGTCTACTAATTAGGCCTACAATTCTCAATAATGTTTCTATCTATATGAGCAATTAATAGTTTTTGATACAAACAAATCGAGCAAAACAACATGTACCTGTACATGTACAACATAAACACAAAGAATTACATTGCGTGTTAAATTCAGCATACTTCCTCACATCTGAACACTGATAACCTTACTTACATTATAAATCACGCTAAACAAAATGTTTGTAGTTCCACAACTAGTTTTTTATGTCATTCGCCATTCATTTGTTTTTGAAGAAAAAAGTAAGACTTAGCTGTACCGATAGGTACTATAACTATTCTGAACATGCATCTAAGACTAAAGCGCACTTAGGCTTAGTGAAGCTAATCCATATTCTTACATTAAATCTCGTAATATGAATAGGTAATTTTAATTAATTTTTCGAAGAATAAGCTTAATCTATAATAAGTATTATTAAACTGTCAAACCAAAAGCGAATTAGCAGCAGCATTATTTTCGCGTACATCCCAATTTCATAAAACAAGCTATGAGTAGTGATGAATGGCACAATTCATGTATTATTAGACCGGTCAGCTGGATCTGATGGAAAGGGTTTAGGATTTGATACCCTCTCATTCTAGGTACACTGGCGCACATAACGTATTCTGATATTTATATATAAGTTCGTTGCATAGATAAATTACGATTATGATCTCTTAGAACCTGCAATATATTTCAAATATAATAATAATATAAGTTATTACGTGACTATTATTATTATCTATCTGCTCAATCACCTACACACAAGAAGTAACAGTATTGGTATTACCAAATTAGAAAAAAAACAATAAGTGGTTTCAATTAGGTACATAATGTTCATTAACGAACATTTCACATTTTGATGCATTGCCTTAGTGATTACCAAAATATGTAAGTGTGCTTTCCATAAACATACGTTTAAACACATTCCTTTTTCGCCATTTAATCTTTAGAGTGCCGATATGATGATTTTGGGTAACGTCGTTGATACCAGAAAAAAAACTACAAATAAAATTTGTAAGCAAATTGAGACTACCTAAATTTAGAGAACTGAATCACTTTACGCTCATAAAGAAATATTATTAGTAACATGCGAATACTTTTAACAGGTAGTAATGACTGTAGAGTGGGAATGTGAGATGAGTAGGAGTATGAGAGGGAATGTCAATGTTTTCAATACATTCGCAATAGAGATACAACAAAACTGCTTAAGAATTTAAAAATTACTTCCATTAATTTTCCATTTTGGAATACTTAAACGAAACCAATGTATTTTCAAATTTCTTGTTTAAAAATATTCGTAACGTCTGAATCAACGCCACACATTTGTGAAGTGACGGAGAAATATTTCAAAAAGCTTTTAAGATGTAAACTCTATGAAGACAGACACGCTGTGAATAGACATGGACATCGCCGAATACTTTGATGCAGTATATGATATTTGTATAATTACACTGTTCATTCGTGTAAGTAAATATTTTCAAGAGCTAAACTCTTTTGTATTGTATTGTTTTTTATTATGTTAAATATTCTTCCTCAAATTATTATTATTATCATTCATGCTATAAATATGTAGAAATATATTTTATTAAACTCCTCTAGATTACTGACCTATAAGTTATGTTAAATCTGTAATACCTGTTATTGTTATAAGCTCTTTGGTTGATTCGATACGGTACAAAAAGTATGCTCATCATAATTTATTTTTATTCAATTTTGTCAACATTCCGGTTATATATAAGAGAACCCGTCAATATAAAATAATTCAATCTAAGATCTGCCTAATTATTTAAAAACAATTGAGATTAATAAAGAACGCCATAAGTTTTAAAATAATACGTGTTTGCTTTTGTCGTTGATTGTACTTTTATTGGATAATTCGTCAGTGACCATTTTTATGTTGCGTGAAACCTTGGCGTTACAAATAAAAAATGTTTCTCGTACATTACAAGTTTTTAAGGGTTATTATTCAGCTGCAATATTTCAATATACCATAAAAGAAAATTGCTTCAATATTTATAACAAATGGGACCTCTTTAAAAAAGTGAAAAGTGGTTTCTAAACTGTTAATTTCATTTACTGCATGTGCACAAATCAAGGGCGTGCAGCGGACTGGAAGAACTGGCTAGCAACTCTGTCAATCTTATAAATCGCGATATTATTTACAAATGTTTGTAAGTAATTATTTATATATATATATATATATATAACCCGTTATTAGGAGCATCCCCATGAAGTCTTGAAACGCTTAATAATTATAATAGAAAGTAAAAGGTAGTGGTTTTAAGGTTGATATAAATAGTCACACAAGAATCACCATTCAAATGCAAGTCCGACCACCATAAGTACCCCTTCAAGAGTACGACTCATGACCAGCCATAGCTCGCACATATTTTACGGGGAGGGACAACCCCTCTCATGGACCGTACCACAAGCAATGACAGTTAAGTGAGCATGATGATCCTTGAAATGGAACTTGGTTAGGTCAATGTGGACCCATTGGGTCCACGGAAAAGTTATTTTTTCAAATGTTTAGAATTTAGTGTAAGTTTGAGAGTAATATATTGTGGTTATAGTTGTATATATTACAGTGGCTAATTAAATATTTTTTAAAACAAGTAATCAACTGACTCGTTTTCACATTTCCCGCACACTAATTATAGTTAAATCTACACAAAAATTTAACGGTGTATCACTTAAACTGAGCTATATTGGTTGCCCAAATCTACTCTCTAAATCACCAGTCTAGAAAAAGTCATATAAAATTATTGGCAGAAACCTAAATTTTTGGCAACGTTGAGCAAGATTGGCTTAAGCAATTTGTCGTAAGTTTGATTGATCTGGATTGGCTCGGTGAAAGTAAAAGCGTTTACATATACCGAGGGAATAAACAAAATAATATATATATTCATCATGATAACGTATCGGTGATTTGATTGAGTACTTGGGACTTCGATGTTCAAGTCAAATGTTAGGCGATTAGTATAATGGTGTCGATTTTATACCATTTTGACTTTATATGAAAAGCTGAGTTTATAGTTACTTGTAAGTTCTATCCAAGATCGATATTTTCGAGAAAGGCTTTTATAGTGTGATTGGCATCGGGCAATTTGACATGGGCTGTGTTATTATTTATTTACACACTTCATTGCACATAAAATGAAACACAACAATTAATCTGTTACAACAACAGTTTTGTTGTTTTGTCGTTGAAGTAATTTATTTACGTATTACCTTTAATTTTTATGTGTTCGTCGTTCGATCACAAAAGAAGTATAAAGAAGTCTTTGAAATTTATAATATAAAATACAGTCAGAATACACCGATCAACGGAGTCATTATCTTACGCTACTGTAGACACAACCCAAATATTAGTACGGCATTACTACAAGACTTTACACAATAATCGAAATAAAAATATATCGAGACGAATATTGTATATACATCTACAACCCGACCCTACATTTCACTGCAAAAACAAATTAATATACGTTCTCGGTCATTTGGAGTTAAATTCATGATGTTTATTAATGAATTTTGATTAATGTTGTTGCAATAATGGTCTTTTGTTTAGCGGTGTATGCAGAGCCTGTATAAGCTATTAAGCAATAAACATTTCCTAATGGTTTCTTTTTTCTGTACCATTGAACATTCTCTTTAAAAGCACGATGATGATCAGACTTCATAGCGATAATTTCCTTCAGCGTAGGAACATGTGTTAATTGCGCCGGCCGAATATAGATCGCAATGTTCGTTGAATGAATTTTAATTGAAATTATTTCGGAATGATATAATTAAAATCTGGGGAACAATAATTATTTAGGGATGATGGTGATACGCGATACTCAAGGTACTCTTAACCTATTAAATGAAGTGCGCTACGTGTTTCGTTTAAACGCTCGCTCTTATATATATATGTGTAATATGTCTTCAATCACAGTTTTATTTTTGCTTCTTAATTGTATATTGTGAGCGCAGTTGGGTGTGGTTGCTTGTGGTAAATGTACGTCAATTATTGTTTATAAAGTGCTGCCAACATAAACATACTGGATGGCCAGTCGGCAAACAAACATTTGTCGATGGACTGTCAACTGAATGACATTAACATTCATGAATTTTCATTCTGCGGTGAAAACTTGATGAAAATTATTAACTTTGGATTGCAACGTTGTTTATTGAATCGCTTGCTTTCGACAGGGATAAATCGCGTTAACCATCGAGCATAGCCTTTATTAACTTTTAATTATATATATATTTTACAAGAATATTATTTTTAGGGTTCTATATCCAAAGGGTATAAATGGGAACCGTGACACTGAGACTTCACTATCTGTATGTCCGTCCGTACTCGTGACTATCTCAACCGTAGTCGTGAGGAAGTTGAACACAAACATTATCATGTGCTTCTGTTGTCGTTATAACATAAAATGCTACAAATTATAATAAAGAAAATATTAAAGAGGTGGATATTCTGTACTAAAATAAATTTGAGTAAATAGCGTAACGCGTAGAATTAAAAAGTATAATTAACATATAATAATTCTCCAAAAACTAACCACGTAACATAACTAACCTCTTCTCACTCGTAGATCCATAATTTCCAAGATAGCGTTAGTGCAAATAGGAGAACTGTAGCGAAGAAAATTTCCGTCTTGGAAGTAAACGCGCCTCAAATTTAATTTTAGCAACTCTTAGTAAATTGGTAACGGATGTTGTCATAATACAACTAAGATAAGTACAGTATTAAGACTACCCTACATTTACAGCTACTTCTTATATTGTATTTCCAAAATACATGCATGATTAGGAATATCTCCAAATATTTTTCACTTAAGGAATGTAGATACTCTCTATAAATGTAGATTTATATTTAAGTAATTTCGTAAAAGTCTCATATAAATCGCTTTTACATTATCCATCATCACGGGCACCATTTGTTACTTCATTCAATATTAAAATGGGTAATGAAGGAGACTTATGAAGTGGATGTCCTGGCTCTTACTCGATTAAGACGGAGATAATTTATCATTATTATAATATTTAAGCACTCATAGATAATCCTTATACATTTTGTTTGATTTTTTTTTAAGTTTTATGTCCTGACTAACGTTACTATCTTAACTTAAGATTTTTGCATATATCTTCTCTTAGAGATAAATGGGTGACAAGTTTTCTAGTCCGTTGAACTATGGAAGTGTTTAATATACGGAAGTATACTTAGCGCTAATAATAAAAAAGATAAAGCTTCAAAACTGAAGCTTGTCTTTAATATTACAACAATTTTAATTTTAAAATTACTTTAATTTTAACAATACTTATTTAGTTCGCAAATTGAAAATTAATACCAAATTAGCACATGATTCAAGAAAACGTAAAAAGCTTTCTTCTGTTGAATTACATAACAGAATTTTATATTACAAGCTATATATTAGCTTATATATAAGGCACAAAGTACCACAAAAGGTCTTTAAAGCTCTTTAACCTGAAATGAAAGTATTTGATGTTATTGTTTTGGTTTCCTTTAACATTTCAAAGCAAACAAATCGAATTTCCCGAAACTGTTTCATCAATCATGCATCGACTGGTTAACAAAGTAAAAATATCTTTTGATATTTTAAATGATAAATGATGTTTTGGTACCTTTGGTCTCGATTAAATGTTGAAGATTCTATTTTAAGATCAGCGGGAGATGCTTATGAATTATGATTCATTTTATATTCAGTGACCATGGAAGCATTTTGGTCGCGATTTTTTGGTACGGCTTTTGATTGTATTCTAAATAAGACGAAGTATATTCTAAGTATTTATCATATACGAGAAGAAATATACAATTGTGTTTCAAATAGTGATACAAGTATTAATATCTTGTCTTTTGGAATGATTTTTTGTTCGACTATAATAAATGTTTTGTAAATTGTGGTGTAAAAAAATCACATTATCATATGTCTTTATTTTACCGACATCAAAGAGACCTGAAGTAGAATGAAATCAGCTCAATAACGTCAATTTATCACACTTTACATAAAAATTAAACAAACATAGTTTTAAAACCTTATTGTTTGATTCTTAGATAGGTCAACAACATCCCGACTGTGACCAGTAATTGTAATCGAATTAGGTGACCCCGATCTGACCTGATATGGACGGCTTTACCCTTAAATGTACTGAACAAAATGAAATTCAGCGAATCCTTGAATTTATTGACTGAATATTATCTTAAAGACTTATACAAATATGTTATATATACGACAGACTGTCAATATTGTTTTTATGTAAGAACAGAAAGTCAATGTCTAAGCTCGTGCAACTTTCTTATAATAAATGAGTTACCTAGCAAAAGAGTGAGACTATTCTATTTCCTCGTGTTGAGGGTTGATAATTAATGTTTAACGCAGAGATTCATAGATTCAAATATTATTTCCGGCTAGATTACAAAGTAAAACATAAGACAATGTTAAACAAAAGTTTCCAAAGCGTACAAAGTTGGCGGCACGTTCCTATTAGTTTAGCAACTTCAACTAAGCCGGATGAGAAACTGCCGAGTTGCATACCAAAGAAATTATGACAATCATTAACGCTTAGTATTCTTAGAATGAACTTGAATATTATCAGAAGAATTAACGCTGCCTTTTGACCTATAAACTTTGTTTCTGGGTAATTATTCATGAGCTACTATAAAATTTCAAACTATACATTATCCGTACACTCATCTGTATGTCGAGAGTCTCTTACATATGATAACATTTTTGATAATCGATGTAAAGTAGAGCAATAAAACGTGTTTAATAATAAATTTACATAAATATTCATGTCAGAAATTAACATGAACACTTTCAATTTTTGTAAAAAAACTTGAATTTTGTATTTAACGGCAGCTATATTGTTTATGCCTGGACTTCGCGAGATTAGCGATCTAATGGCACTAGTGAAACGTGCACCGAACGTATAGTTTTTAATCTGGTGGACTTTTTTTAACGGCCTCTCCACCTGGCGACCGCCTTTATAACGAGGCGCTCTGGGTCGGTAGGCCGCACCATCTGTTCGTTACAAGCCAGTCAGATTGGAAGCCTCGCTATGTTTTAACGAATCCGGATGATTCCATCATTATCGCGAACGACAAACGCAAAATAACTAAGGCAACAGCAAAAAAACCCCGCAGCGACTGCCCAAGCCGATGTCCCAGTCGCACAGGACGCCCTTGCGCTAGACGCGGCACAAAGGTTAACCATTTAACCATTTTTGGCAGAGATTCAATCGGCATACAACCCGACCTAAGCTGTCTAAGGTCAACAGCGGGAATCCCTAACAAAATAAAAGAGTGCGTCTTGGTGCAGAAACTAGTGTCTTACTTACAGTACTGTCAGTACTTGTCTATGTGATCTTACCGTACCTTCAGAAATAGTTATTTCCTTTTTTTTACTTAAATTACGATTGATTAATTTTGGAAGTAGACTAATTGTTGAATTTTTAAATATCTCTGAGTTTCTTTTGTGATTTTTCGGCCAGGGCCGACATATTTCTTTATTTTAAACTATAAAGTATTTGATGAACTAAATATCGTGTCATGGAAATCGTGAAGTCTACAAATACATAACTATTAAAGGCATATTCTATACCAAAATTAAACTTTGTAATAGCAATAATAAAAATAAAAATTTATTAACGCAGAAATGTAAGATTAAATAAATTAATAAGAACGTGTTGAATTACAGAACGAAAAAAGTTCTTAAGCTGCTTATTATTTAATTACTTTGAAGTCCGATGTCTTTAGAAGGTGTTAATTTTCTCGAAACTGATTTAAAAGATGAAAATATTATTTACTTTAATAAATGTCTTTTTTGTTCTAATTAGTAAAAAGAATTTTGAACATTCCTTTATGAATTTGTAAACGTTAAAACATATAAATTTATCAAGGAAAAAATGAAAATATCTTATTCTTCAATAGTAATTTTCATCATTCTCGATTATCTCATAGAATGCAGTAATGGTCACATAATATATAAATAACTGAAACTGCCACACCGACACACGTTGTTGAATTAGTGGTCCTAGACATGCGATTTCCTCACACAGTTTCATTAAAAGAAAGGGCAAAAGCAACCCCTACAGAATAAACTCTATGAAATCAAGTTTTACAGTTAGGGATCACATGACTAGGATCATTTTCCGCAACGGCATCTACAACATTATACAACAAATTAATATGTCCAATAAAAAATGCGTCCAAATGAATCCTTCTTCTATATTATAAAGGAATTGGTAAATGACATGTAACAATTAGTTCATTGTGCAGATTAAAATCTATATAATAGCTAACGACGTCTAGTGCTAGATTGATAACCTGTCATGCAACAACCGAACTATGAGATTACAACCGAAACATGTTCAATATACGCTCAATGCCTAGTTTAATATACGTCTGCGTCTTAAGACTTATTAAAAGCCGATTTAAAAGTTTATCGTTCCTTTGATGTTGCTGGAGATACTATAAAATCTTTATTATGAATGACCAATCTCAATCCAGATCAAACTGGAAAATGTTACTATAATGATACAAGGTAGTTTATTATTATAATGTTACAAGGAATATAGTTTAAATTTTTCTCATTCTATAATAAGTAAGTACCTATCCCTTACAAACCTCTCTTTTAAATATAGCAACGCTCATTTATATGTGGACTCGATTGTGACAATTATGTAAGACGAATCATATTTCTATATCAGTTAGGGCAGTGACTATACTGCAGAACGAATTGACTAATTTAACTGAAGAATAAATAATACAGATTTCATGTAAACTTTTCAATTCAGATTAAATTGGTTTTGGTGTGTAATCACAACTACTGAATCATTAGAAATGTCGAGTATATAATTTTATACAGTTAATGTGTTGAATTAATCATTTGTTGTAACTGAATAAAAGCTTGTGAAAATGATATTAGTCTTGCTCAGCGAGTGTCTGCTACTTCTTGAATAATGTAGTTCCTAGCATAATGAACCATTGAGTGCGGAAAATGGTTTTTCCTAGATTTCATATTTATTTCATTTTAAATTGATTTTGCTCCTCAAAATAAACAATTTATCTACCGAAAAATGTTCAAGCATTTAAATAATATATCTGAAAATGTTAATACTAAAACTGATGGTCATATTTGATGGCAGGATGGTGCAATTGTGACCATGCCGGATTGCCGAATAGAGCAAAGCAACCAATTGGTTGTTTAGTTAATTTCGTGTTTCGAACTCAACGCTCGCCCGAGTTAGCAATACAAGTATGTCTGGAAACTATATGTATGTGTTGCTACTACAGTTCGGAAAATGTTTATGATCGGATTTCAATTTTGATTTATAACTCTTGTTGGTCATTCGCTGTTTTAACACAATGCAATAGGACTGCGGTGAATATTTTACGTATGTTGCGTTAAGCTGGCTCAGTAAGGAATAAAGAAAAACACTTTTTAACGGATTTAAGTTATGTATTTTTGCAAAATTAAAATATTATTACATTATTTTAAAAAAAAATCCGACGTTTTTCACGGTAGGAAGACAAAAGTTAACTGTCAAAATAAGTGTTACAGCTGAAGAGAGGTTGTCTGTTTTCTGTATTTATTGCCCCGGAGTTGGTATCTACTAAAACCGTAAGGATTTTTAAAGAACTGGCACACGGTGTCCTCCATTTTCCCGTTTTTCATGAGATTTTAATTTAGATATTATTGGATCCCAGGTGTTTGATAATTTCAGGCCGTCTTCTCAATTGAAATTAGGGTGTTTTTTGATTTCAATTGCTTCTCGTACCAATCTTGGGAAGAATCTTTTTTCTTTCGCAAGTACTTTTGGTTGGTCGAAGCGTATGTAGTGATTAGGCCCATCTAATGTGTGTTCACAGACTGCTAATTTTGTGTGTCGTCTTGTCTTATGTCTGCATTATGTTCTTTCTTCTTAGACATATTTCGTTTAGTTTGCCCTATGTAAGTAAGGCAACAGTCGCAATCCAGTTTGTATTTACCTGCATCTTGTACCGGGGTGTTACTTTTGATTGGTGTTAGGAATTGCTGAATCTTCTTGTGCAGCTCAAAGATTGTATTAATAGAAGCTCGTTTTAGGAGTCGGCTAATTCTATCCGTAACGCCCTTTACATATGGTAGGGTGCCTGGCGGGGAACTGTTGGTATCTTGCTTTTGTTTCTGTGATGCAGCCGGGGGATGCGCAGCTTGTTTCTTTGTAGCACCTGTTTGACATACTGTAGTTCCTCCTCGAGGTGGGCAGCATCACAAAAACGTTGGGCTCTCTGAAACAGACATTTACCGACAGAAAGCAGTTGTGTAGGGTGGTGGTGGGATTCACCATTGAGGTACCTATCCTTGTGGGTTGCCTTTCTGTATATTGTGTGACCTACTGTGCTATCTGCCTTGCGCGTAATCAAAATGTCCAAAAAGGGCAGACAGTTGTTGATGTCTTGTTCAACGGTAAATTATGTTGTTTGTTGATGAAAAATAAAGATATTTTTTATAATTTTAAATAATGTAATTATATTTAAATTTTGCAACTCTACCTAACTCCAAATCCGTTAAAAAGTGGTTTTCTTTAAATGAGTAACAGTTATGTTAATAAAAGACAATATTAGAAATAAAGAGGTACTACATTTTCTGCAATTTATTTAAAAATTAGCTTATGAATTATTCGGTTTTTATTTTAAATAATAAACCAAAAGCATTATTTATAAAAGAAGAAATCGGTTTTAGCTATCACAACTCCTTAACTTTCACAAGGATGATAAGTGACGTTTTTTTTTATTTAGTTAGTTAATTTCGTTATTGTTAGTTTAAGATGCTTCAACAAAACAAAAGGATAAGAAAATACGCACTAAAGCTACGGTGCTTACGAAATCTTTAAAAAGATAAATCAGTATAAAAGTACGCTGTCGTTTTAAGTCCAAGAAACCACTTGTAATTTCTTAAAAATTAAATAGAACCCTATATTCACTAAGATGGGCTACATTATTCATTCCATTTTATTTCTTAAGAATTCTTTTCATGCCATCACCCGAAGTACAAGTCATTTTGTAAGGTTCAATACTTGTCCCGTCGAAGGTAAGGAAAACTCGTGAAAAAAAGGAAGACTCGTGATACCTCAGATAAAATCCCAGTTAAAAAACGTTTATTTATTAATTTTATCAAACCTAGTATAGACAACACAACTATAAATTAAATGTACAAAAGAATCAGTCAAATCAGTGATTTAGATTCACTTACAGTAAAACATCAAACCTCATTTTGTATCACGTTAATTAAGAAAAATAGAAATCAATATCATAAAACTGTTCTGTTTTTTTTTTCAGTGATTTCTATAAAATTATCCCATTTTCATTTAAAATGCCATTGATCTGTACTGAAGCAAATAATAATAATGAGTTAGTTTAAAAAATAGTAATTAGTATTAAGACAAGGAAGTATTTCTTAAAAAATTGCTATAAGATATTTTCGGTGGATCAATCTTTTTGTTATTAAAATCCCGTTAATGTCGACGTCCTTAGTTCGTTTTTCATTGTATAGCATCCGTGCAATATTGTTCAATCTTAAAGGAACATTAATTAACTCAATAAGCCGAACAATTATTCAGAAGTCAAGTTTGAGGAGCACTACCTTAATTTAGAACCACCTTCACTGACTCACTGAGTTTGGAACAACATTAAAATTGAATCAATATTATTTAAGACTACTACAATATCAGGTAATTTTCAAATTTCTCTCAATTAGCTAATTTTTCTTTATACGCATAATACACTCGTAAATCAAAGAAAAAGGGCCCTTTCCCTTTAACCTTTTATAGGTTTTCGATTTTTGTCCATTTACAGGTTTCTTCGCCTTCACGTACGAGGTAGTGTTAATAACGAACATAGATAGAAAAATTCTATTGTAAACAAGCGAACGAAGCTCTTGCTATAATAAGCCCTACACCGTTATTCCCATCTCACAAATCAAATTCTCAAAGCAATCCGGCACTTGCACTGCCTTGATATGCAGATTAAATAGAGCTTGCGGCCTGCTGACATTAATCCGAATCTCCTGTAATCTCGGCGCGAGTAGCTTTAAGGCAAAGTTTATTTGTTAGAAATCATAAAATAGATGGAAAAAAAATAAATTCGGTGGCGGTTTTTGTGAAGGGATTTTTTAAATGAATGAAATTAATTTGTTCGAAATGAATTATCAACAAAGTTTAAAATCGGAAAGTGTAAAGAAATAGTATTTTCGTTATATACGGGTTCTAAGGGTTGGGCAGCGATGATAAACTAACAAAAGTAAAATAATTCTTAGATCTATAGAATAACAAAATACATTTTTTATATAGATATGATATGCTCCTTTGTGGGCATCTATTCAAAAATTTGCACTTAAATAAGATTGTGTAACGCACTTGTTTATACGAAATTAAGTAATACATATGTATGTCTTTAGATTCTATAAAATTGAATCACTCGCTATCTCGTCGGTAATTCTTTATCAATTGGTATCTTATTTATTAAAAAAGGTGGTATAAAGTTTTGTTACAATATTGTCTTTGTCGTGCTAGATAGTGTTACTAATTTTAATTAAAGCTTTTGTTAAAATAATACTAGAACTTCATTAATGTCTTAAATTCAGGGCTTTTAATATGTTAAACAAAATTTAATATGCGTATTGTTTAAATTTAATTATACTTATATTCGAACTCTGTATTATTCCTCTTTTATTAGAGTAGTGCTTTCACACATGTCAGGGAACAAATAGTACAACAATTAATTACAACGTATAGTTCTATTTGATTATATGATTTCAGGAAACTGAAAAGTATAATATAGCTTCGCCTTAAACCTTAACCTGACCATCGCCACTCAGGGGCATTTACTTAGAAGCTTCTGCAAGTAATATTATATTAATAGTATCACAGGAATATGTGTACAGCTGTATATTATATTGTATCAGATATAAAATGTTCATCTAGTTTTGGCATATAATAATTTCAAACAAGTTTTTAAGTTCAGGTGTCGCAAGCCTCACGTCGTGCCTTTATATCGCGTTTGTACAGTGTGCAATAATACTCGTATATTTTGCTGGCTATTTGAGTAATTGACAATGATTGTTGCTGCGGTGTAATGAAACATCGGTAGTGCTAAGAATCGACAATATTCTGTGCCTGATGCACAGAAGACATGTTAAGCCTTATCATCTACCTACAACCTTGTGTATAAAATACGGTAAAAACATACAAATTCAAGCTCAGTTTAAGAGCCAAAGTAAAGTTTCATTTATATTTCAATCACCTAACAAGATTTGTAAAGATATCATTAGCAACGGAATGTAAGTAAATATATGCAATGACTTGAAACTTCCAACTCCGTTGATAACGAAGTTACAATGTTTTAAGTAAACTGAAACAAATTGTCTATCTGTTTAATATTCCTTATCTGTATTTCTTGTAAGTCTAGAATTAAACGAATTCGTTCATTTATTTCATCTCGTTGACTTTTCTCTCGTCTATTCAACAAAACCGCTTAGGCTTTTTAAGTAACTTCAAAAAAAAAAGGAGGTGGAGATTTCTGTGGTTCGTGCGTTCTTCGATTTTATTTATGACTTGAGTTTGATCTAAAAAGTGAAAGACATATTTTAAGTCTGTTCCATACATTGTAATTACTTACATAATATTTATAGCGTACAATGCCGCTTCAATAACAAGGCCATAAACCTATAAATAATAAAGTCACTTATCCTATAAACGCTCAGAACGAGCTCTAATAACACTTAAGTCTTATTATAGGCGAATCCCTACACATGCAATCCCGACCCTCAGTCAGTATTGTGTGCCATTCGTTTACACAAATATACTCGTAGTGCAGCTCTTCCGACGCAATATTTTAAATAAATAATTCCACAATCCCGTGAACGTGTTGTACGTTTTATCTGTGGTTTTTATGTGTCAATACGAATATTTTATCTGTTACAAAAATGCATAAATTAAAAAGTCAAAACGACAAATATTACAAAGCAAATATGCGGCCGATTTTAGCGAGGACTTTTAAACACAAAGTCGTAATTTTGACCACATTTTCTTTATTGTATTTTATTATCATTTTGATTTTAATAAATACATGGTTTTTTAAAAGTATGGAGTCGAAGTCGAAGTTGAGTTTGGACAATGTTATAGTGCATTTTGACTTCAAGGGATCGCCGCCAAAGTTGTCGTACTTGAAGACGTTGTTGCCAAAATTTAAAGATCTCGGAGTCACAGGACTGCTTATGGAGTATGAAGATATGTTTCCTTATGAAGATAAGTTAGTGAATTTAAGTGCAAGAAACTGTTATGAAAAGTCTGAGGTAATATGTTATAACATAGCCCATAACGTTATTTGAAAAAAAAACGCTTTATTTTTCAAAAAACTTCATTATGGTTTTTTGGAAAACTTACAAACTGCCACTAAGAATTACGAAAAAGGCTTGAAAAGTACAAACATCTAATATGTTATTTTTATATTAGGAAGGAACGTAGCATATATAGTTTTCTCTGAGACATGATTGTAATAACTGTACCGCGATCGGCTCCAGTATATATTTAGAGAATGTCGGTTCACCCTACGGAACTTGGAGTTGACCTAGTATGTTCATCATACAATATTATGAACATATATATAAATTTGATAAACGTATTTAGTAGGGCTACTCTTACTAGATTGAATTCTATTTATCGGAAAAGCCCATAATATGATTATTATGCCTTATCCTTCGTAGCAATCATGCTACGAATTAATTAAACAAATTAAAAAAATTAAATAATAAAACTTTATATTTGTTTAACAGCTAGTTAAACAAATATAACGCTTTAATTTAATTTTTCAACTTCCTTTGTAAGACATTCTCCTAACATATTTTCAATAAAATATATTATATAATGTTCAATGCAGAAATAAAAACATTTCAGTTATTTGAATTTATATCCCTTGCGACGCAATCTGGGTTGGAGATAATACCACTAATACAGACCTTTGGTCACATGGAGCATGTACTGAAGTTGAAGCAGTTCCAGCATTTACGAGAAGAACCGCTTTACCCAGACTCCATCTGCCCCAGCAGAGTTGAGAGTCAGGACCTCATTAAGAATATGATTGAACAGGTATTTTGAACGTTATATGGTTCTAAAGACACTATAATATTCTTGTTTATGAAAAGTATTAATTACTTATTTTAAAAATATCACAACCTATTATATAATATATTTTTCTGAAAACGACTGTGTAGTTGCATTGTATAAAGTGTTAATTTGTGTACATAGAAGAAAAATTAAATGATGCACAGCCGGTATTTGAAAGGCACAAACTCAGTGACTAGAAGCAGTGTTAATAATAATAATAATAACAAAAAAAAATGTTTCTCTTTTCCTTATAGGTAGCCATATTTCACAGCGATATAGCGCCACTCAAACATTTTCATATCGGCTGTGACGAAGTATATCATATCAATAAATGTCATTTGTGTACAAGACGGGGTCTTAAGGATATGTATGTATTTTTCCTATCATATGTTCTACTTATACAACAGTTAATCCTACATAAAGTATGAACGTGATAACAATAGCACAGTCCCGTCGCTGAGCGAGCTAATTCCACGCCGACCGCTCGATTTCGATCAGCGCGTGTTCCATAGTTGTATTGGCTAATATAATTCTAGTTTTACTTTATGGCAATTATCTATCGAAACTCCTGAGACAGTTGTTTAAAACATATAACTTTACGATATATGTATATTTTCAGAGAAATTTTCGTGAAACACGTGAAGTCTGTAACAAACATTCTAAAGAAAATCAGTCCAAATACAACCGTCCTAATCTGGGATGATGGTTTACGAGAGGTGCCTATTTATAAATGGGACAATTTTATAAAGAACCTCAGCGTAGAACCAGTTTACTGGGATTACAGGCCAAGCTTATCGGTTTCGCATGTTAGTCTAATGAAGTATTATTATTCGTTTCAAAATATTTGGATCGCATCCGCTTATAAAGGGGCTGATGGAAGAGTGGCGACGTTCCCTGACCTTAAGAAACGTTTTCTAAATAACTTCAGCTGGTTAAGTATTATTAATAATTATAAATTCGGTGGAATGACTGACTTATACAATTTTAAAGGGATGATTCTTACTGGATGGTCTCGATATAGTCACATGGATCCCCCATGTGAATTACTCCAGAACGCAATGCCAAGCTTATTTCTTAACTTGCTGTTAATAAAGCATTTTAAAGAAAATGGCTATTCAGATGCTGATGACGAATTAAATGTGACTGATTTTTTTAACAAGTATCTTAAAAGTAAGTTTAATAGTGTCTTAGAATGTAATAAAGTAACAATGAATTATATAGATACGTCACGGTGCAAATTCGATGGCAAAGAAATATATCGGCTCCATTTGCATTTGAATAGACTATTTTCAGATGTAACATTTAATATGAATGATGAGGTTCATGGCTTATCAGCTATTGATTTTTATTCTAAGTCCCATATTATTAACTTAAATAATGTTAATAAGGATTTAGAATGGACAAATACAACAATTAAAGAATTATTGCAAATTGAACACCGACTGAGGCAAACCCTACTTGAATATTATGATGCACCCTTTGTAAATGAGTATTTAAGTTATAAATTATTTAATTGTAAAAAAACTATTTTCAATTTGTTTAAACAATTAAAGGATATGTTAAGGACAAGGACGTGGGATAGGGGACCATATAATTAGTGCTTTTTTCATAAGATTTAATTTTTTAGTACTTAATTTGTGTTTAATTATGAATGGAACCATCATCATTTGCTATAATATAGTCCTAACTATATTACTTTTATCCTTACTATAGTATTAAGCTCGGAAAATAGGAGCAAAAGTAATTTAAAAATGATCAAAGAAATATAGAGAAGAAGAATTAAATAATTTTGTGCACTTTTTGATTTAGCGTTATTATTATTAAGCTTTTCTTTACTTTGTTTATTGTGATTTTTTTCCGAATAAAATATTTTCAAATTCCTGTTCAAATGACGAAATGCGTACATGATATTCGCCTATACAGTTCAGCCATAGTCTACTTGGTAGAGTAATTAAATTGTTCGCAAAGCTTTGCCACACGTCACGTCCTTTACTGGGTTTGGAAAAAAATTACCAAGGCTTTCCATTCAACCGTTTGACGCTGGAAGGTTAACTTCTTTGTGTTCGCTTTGAATTTCCAATGAATGAATAATGATAACACAAGAATTTCATTGGGAAGTTTTCTATCAATATACTTATTTTAACTTTAAAAATAATGTGAATTAACTTAAATTTATCTAAATATCGGATCATTTAAGTTTATATTTTATTAATCGATAAAGTAGTATTGTAGTAGTATTTTGAAATTTCAAACCCTCTCACAACGCAGAAATTCTATGGCGAAGAAGTTTTTACACACAAAAATCTAAGGCTTGTATTCTTATATGCTTGTATCTATACGGTTTGTAACCCAATTTCCCATTATAAATCAAGAATTCATCCTGAAAATGATACAGAAATAAAAAGAAAAATCCACAGTTAAATTATATAAAAACTTTAATTCTCTGAACAATCATAATAACATCTGCAACATAGACTAATACACAGACTAAATAAAATCCTTACGTAACTACTTTAAATAAAATTTATCTATTGTTTGCATCAGCTGTGTTCTTAACTTCAATATCTTTTGAACTCTTGTGTACAGGGGCTATTTCAACTGGTGGTGGCGTTATAGGTACCAAACTACCATCTTCCTCGGCTACTTTTAGGCCAATAGTAGCCCCTAATTTCGCACTAGCTTGCTTGAACGTATTAGATAATTTAACTTGAACAACATTAATACACATAGAAGTCAAAGCTAGGCCAAAAACTAAATATAAAATGGAAGCCATCATGAACATTGGATGATCTGGTACTAGATCACCTAAACCAATGGTAGACATTGATACAAAGACAAAATAAAATGATTCAAAGAAGTTCCATGTTTCCCAAATACTATAGCCGACGGCACCAATTATAATGTAGATAATTAATATGATTATGGCAACTGATATTGGTAAGTTGAATTCATCGTCGATTTCAAAGACTGATGGCGCTGGGGTGTCAAGTTCACCATCCTCAACAAACTTTTGGCCAGGCTTTGGTGGTAGAGGAGGTGGAACATCGCTCGGTTTCCGCTCTATTGCTGGCGGTGCGTTGTGAGAGGTTTCTATGTCATCTTCTGAAAATATCTGTGAAGGCCGTCGTACTACATCGTATACGATGTTCAACCCTTTCATCACTTCCTGCAATTTAAAACAGCTGTATTACAAAATTGTGTTCGTTGAAAAGAGCAAATTAACAACCCAGCATGTTGTTCAATGCAAAATCATTATTCATTGCTGTGTAAAGAAAATTCTCGCGTTATTCAGTTGTAATTTGAAACTGGATTTAAAATTATTGAATGAGATGGGTTTTCTTATTCATCTTTGTGTTTGATGAGAGAACATACTGTTTACTGAGTGTACGTACAATTAGTAAACACTTTAATCAATTCTTATATAATTTCAGGATACACCTGTAAAATATTTGAAGTGACACTTGAAAGAAAAAAGACTGTGAGGTGTTTATGAATTAGGTATGTGTACCTTTTTGAAACTGATTATATAGCCTTTTAATTATGATTAAAAATAATGTGTGCTAACCTGCACAGGCGCTGTGCGTCTCACTCTTCTACAACTTCTAGTATAATAAAATCTCCGTATAAAAGCCCAAAAGAATTTAATTATTCTTGTGAACAATTTTCCAAAATCGGCTAACACAATCAGGAAAAGTGGTATACCAATTATCGCATATACGATCGTTGCTACACGCCCATATGTTGTCTTTGGAGCTATATGACCATAACCTGAAAGAAATGAAATGGTATTGAAAAAATTATAGAACATTTAAATTAAATCAGGAAATGGTCGAAATAATAAATAATTATGTAGTATTATTCATAATATTTTATTGTATTAGTTCATTTTATATAACAATGATATTATTTTATGCATTTTCTTACCAATAGTTGTTATCAAAGTCAAGCAATAGACGAATGAATTCATAAAATTCCAAGAACGTTGTCCGCTGTACGAAGTGACTCCTGCTTCATGCGCAGTGTGTAGTTGATCCTCGAATTCATATAATTTCTTCCTAGCCATGGACTTCCAATCTTCTTCTCTAAGATAATGACTTCCACGCCATAAACTTTCAATAAAATCACGTTTAACATTCCTTGCATTGCATTTGAAGGCATTCTCAAAAGACCCTTCAAGTGATTTAAACATCATTCCGCCCAAACCACATATTATTATCAATATTAATAAATCACAAATACACTTATTTCTTAGTAATATAAGTCTCTCCCAATCACTACTGTACACTAATTTAAACTGCAGCCAATTATTTATAAATTTGAATCTTGATTGTTTTGGCCTTATGCTTTGTGTTTTGTCTTCATACCTAGACTGTTCCTTTGTCTTATCCATTTTATTTTCTAATTTAGTTTCTTTTTGAGTTGATACTATAGAACGTTTTCTCAATATGAAATTTGGTTCATTCTCATTTTGATCTAAGTCAGCTTTTACTGTATTTATATTTTCTTTAGTTTCAATTTGGCTAAGTTCATTAAGCTTTTTTGTCAATTCAGCTGTTCTTTCTAAAAGATCAAACTCATATTCGTTTTCACTGGGTGATGTGGAATAACAACTTGATGTATATTCAGACTGACTAGCATCAATATATCCTGAACTTTGCCTGCTATGTTTACGAGGAACTTCAATCTTTTCGGTGGTTAGTTTAGTAAGACCAGATAAAATCTCCCGGTCACTTATAATTTGAATGGTTTTTGGACATGAAATTCCTCTTGCCTTCCTTAAATTGACTGGTGTTTTATTTGGTGTCTGTAAGGTTCTACTATATCTTTTGTAATCTACTGGTACTCTTTCATCATCTTTGGGAATTGATAGACTGCGTGCTCTTGCTTTTTGCATTAAATTTATTATTTCTAAACTAGTCTGACTCATACCAGTACCAGTTTTGTCAATTACTTTGATATCTTCAATTCTATTGACTGATTGAGAGCGGTCTTTGGGGCATTTATTTTTCAAAAACCGTCTTGGCGTTGGAACTACTTTACGTCTCATTCCACTTGGATTTAAATTTTGTTGATACATTTGATCCTCACTCATCTCACTCTCACTGGTTCTATTCTGTAAATATTAGTATATATTAATAATTTTTTATGTTCAACCCATTTATACAGTCATTCATATTTTGTCAGATATCATACTTTTATTTAAGCAGAAAAAAATAAAGTATTACTGTAACCACTATTACAATAAGAAGTATAAACAATTTAATGAAAAAACTGACCGCCAATCGTGATGCTGATTTGCTTCTAGATGGTTTGACAGGCGGTACTTTCGTTTGGGTA
The DNA here is from genome assembly GCA_963693355.1 of Pontia daplidice. NCBI lineage: Eukaryota > Metazoa > Arthropoda > Insecta > Lepidoptera > Pieridae > Pontia > Pontia daplidice. Next base: position 4,738,247 of record CAVNZL010000137.1, on the reverse strand, counting down.
TCCTGAGGTTTGCTTTTAGGTATCACAGTAGGTTTAGCTTCAGATATTGCCTTTCTACTTGGAGTTCTCACAACCCTCTCACGAATTTCTACAACTGGTTTTTGATCTTGAGAAAGCTTTTTACTTGGTGTTCTCTCGACTTGAATTACTCTGGTAACCAGTTCACCAGTTGTAGGAGTCGGAAAATCGGGAATCATAACTGGCGCATTTTTTTTCATTGTTGGTTCGTCTTTCTCTTTAGGTTTTTCTTCTTGTTTCAAATCAGTTCGCGGTGGTTTAGGTCTATTGATTTGCTTATTATCAATTATTTCATCTGGATACACTATTTCCTCAAGTTTTTTAGGTGTTGCAAACAAAGGATTTGGAAAATCTTTTTCTTTTGGAGACGCACTAGCAGTCCCTGGTGGAGATAAAGAACTTCTAGAATTTGGTTTTATTACATCTGAAGTTACCTGACTCGTCAACGAATTACGTCGCCTTAGGTCATCGTCTTTTGGGCTCACAATATAATTCGTACTTAGTAGTTTATTAGAAGGATCAATAAAACTCCCTTTTCGTTCTAAGGTAGTTCCTTCTTCTTTTTCAGGTACTGCAAATGGAGAAATACTTCTTCGTCTCCTTGCATTTTCCTCCATAGCCCTTGCTTCTAGAATTTCATCCGTATCTAAGTCATATATAGGATCTTTTTCGTTTGCTTTTTCCTGTACCAATCGTTTCATTTCTTCATAAGTGTTATCAGCTTCAATTTCCCGAGAAGTCCGTTGTGGTCCAGGGCCATCATCATCTGAAGTTGGAGTGTCCTCGTGAGGACCAAGCATTCTTCCAGGCTCAGGCGTTTTCTCTCGTTGTCTGGTATTCTGTGCTCTGTTCTTAGAAATATTTCTTCGTTTCCTTAAAGACATTGGTTTTTGTGATGAATCTTCCATATTGCTAACCTTGCGTTTATCAGGTGGCTTCACTAAAATCTCAACTTGGGTCTGAGATCCTGATTCAGTTTTTATAACAGGAACTTTTAAGGAGGCATGAATAGGAACTTCGTTGTCCTCACTCATAACGAGTTAGATGTAACCGGACCTGAAATTAAACACACAACGCTCATTCAGACTATTGATTTTCATTTGTGCTAACATCAATAGGCCAGAAATGTAGCTAAAATTGGCAAAGGGTTGAATAAATCGTGCCAACTTTAGGCCGATGACAGCTAGGTGCACACAAAATATGTTCACTATAATGAAATAGACTTACCATTTTGGATTCGCATCCAGAAACTGTTTTCTCACAATCGGGGTCAAATCGAGCTAATAAAAGAATCTATTTATATTTCACTGTCACTAGGAAACTAAGGAATGAGACCTCCAGTCTATTTTGTTCAAAACTATCACTAATTTATGAAATTTAAGAATTGGTAAACATTTAATGTAATATTACTTGAAGAAAAATTTCTAAATCGGCAACGTTTTATGCGCGGGAGGACTGTTTTAAAGTGCGCCAAGCTTTCCGGGCAAAGTTCCAAATTTAAAACAGCGTGACGTTAGATGTGTGCGTGAATTGACTTGTTATAGTATTGGGACACTTCTGTATTATTAAAAACTAAAAATCCGTAACATATTTAATGTCAATTTAAAACACGAACGAAACGAATTAAAGCACTCGTGGTAGATAAGGTAATTACAGGTATTCGTTTGTTATATTTGAATACTTTCGACATTTAAAAAATAATTTTAGACAGTTGATACATGGAGCATTACGTTTTTTAATATTACACAAAAAACTAGTAATCACTAATAAAGTTCAAACGATAGGTTTTATTAATTAATAGTAATCTTTCAGTGTACAGATATTATAGTATGTTTAGCCTATTTGGAGGCTATTTTATACACTAATAATATTCAGTAGCTAATAATAGTACTAAGAGATCTGGTATAATATTATAGCTTGCTTTATTGCAATAAATGAGTTTTTTTTTATAAATCGGTCATGAACAGTGTTGTCTTTTTACATGAAATCTCTGTGGATTGCAGGTTCAATATGGAATAAAAGAATAAAGCAAAACTTTCCTCTATAACTTAAAACACGATGCAGTTGCTATCGGAAACGTTCGCAATTTTGTTGTAAAATGTTTTCATACTCCTGCGAAATACAATACGCGGAGATGTGGAATTGCTCTCATAAATATTAAGGCGTTTTATATTGCTTCAATATAATAGACGTTTCGTAAATGGATCTTCATATTGTTTAGATATTCATGTAGTTAATCTATATTCCTAGAAACATTTTACAGTTCCATTTATAGATCCGCAGAATGAGAAGGATTCATTTTTATACTTTTCAGTTAAATAACGAAACTGTTAAAACCGTTGACATACTTCCTGCAATTTTAATTCTTCAGGGTACTCGTTACGTAAAGAAACATCTCTAACCCATAAATGTGTAACAAAGTCACGAACAAAGGGATGTTTTTGTTTATTTTTAATTACTGCTCTATAGCCAAGGTTGAGTAGCAAAAAACGATTGTCGACCGCAGAGAATTGAAGTTACGTCTGGTAGAAATGTAATTTAGTCATTATTAGCTTGTGATACGGTATAAATTAGCACGTTTACAATAAAAATCTTCTACGTTTCACAAAACTCTGGTAAAAGGAATATGAATGTGGTGTACCCGGATTTAAATCGAGGAAAAAAGTCAACGTAACTGAGTAGACGTAATGGGGTGTAAGAAATTGTGAAATTAAATTTTGATTTCAGAGTGTAGAACTCGTATTTTGTAATATATAAAGTAAAAGCATCCTCCTATCGTATGAGTTCAGTATGTAAAACTAATATAATATTGGAAAAGGTTTATCCTGTATAAGTTCTTATAGCAGTCAATCTATGAGTCACGATAAATCGTAAAAGAACCGTTCTTAGGGCTCTCGCAATGTTTTATGAAATTTTATTTTTTCTGAAGAAGAAATTAGGAAGGAGTATTTAGTACATGTTCGCTATAATTATGCTAGAGAGGCGGAAAAAAGGCACGAAGTATTTTAACACTAAAGAACTCAAGAGGGACCAGGTGTAATTTAAAAAGTCTTAGAACTGGATATCTACAAGACACCAGCTAAATACAAATATATTGTCATTTTCATTATTAAAAAAATCTATGAAGCTGAGTTATTTATGTAGCCATTGTTTTCGCTCGAGAATAAAAATTGACTTACCAATAGTAGTGTAAATAGTTCCAGCATAGAACATAGAATTCCAAAACGTCCAGGTTTTGTTGTTGCCATTCACATGCTTCAGGTATTCTTTAAAATTTTCTTCATAGGTGGCTAAGTTCTGCACAACCATAGTTAGTAGGTCATTGCTGTCCTGGAATCAGTAATTGATTATTGTCGTTGTATTATATACGCAGTTATTAAGCTGATTATGATTTACATAAATTGTAACATAGTTTATAAAACAGAGAAGGAAATGAAGGCTAAAATGTTCTGAATGTCCGTGCCCGAAAGTTAATTATATTTTTCATACACAAATGCAGTAATTAATTACGAAGAATTTTCAGCTCTTTTCTGTACAGTTTTTTGTACTTTGGCATTTTACTCTTTGGATACACTGTTCGTGTCTGTGAGGAAATGCCTCGAGGAGGTAAGAATAAAATGGCGAGATATTATGCTACTTCACTATAAAGCGACAGAATATTACATAAGACAAGGAAGTTTTGAAGTAAGATGTAACCTGGCTACAAGGAAAGTAAGTTAGAATTTGGGAGTTTTTTTACTCTTTATCTCATCAAGCGATATTTCTTTATTATTGTTGTATTACTTGTATCTTTGACGGCAATCTTATCAGCTCATACACAAATATGTCATACAATAATATTAAGAAACCCCCTTAAAAATCAAAGCGAAGAATTGTTGAAAATTAAAAGAAACAAATCAGATTTTATAAATTATATTAATTAATATTTTTTTATTGTAGGAGTGAAGATATGATTTTATCAGACTTACTGAGATCCCAAAATAGTGTTTGTCATCTCTTGTCGTATTAATCTATCTTTTATATAAACTTATTAACTATAAACATATTTTGCTTTGTTTTATTTGAAATATGAGTACTGAATATTGTGTCAATCTGGAATGGGGCCTAATAATTTTGCTTAAAGAGAGTTCCCGACAACAAAATCATAACGTAATTAGTGGAAGAAGAATAAAGTAATGAGTTATCAATATTAAAATTAGGTAAGTGTTGAATTCGCTTATAGTAAGGATATCCAAGTTCTTTTATGTCAAAGGGTTATTTAAAATGCATTAATGATAAAAGGACTCACCCACCTCTAACAATGTTTGATTTTCCACTATCGTTTTCTGTATACTGATAGCCAAATCCTTTCTTAACAACGTTATATTTTTATTATACTTTTCTTCGTACGGACCTGAAAACAAACAATCCTTGTTAATTAATTCTAGAAAAAGAAAGTATTTCTAAAATATTTCTGCTATAAGCCAATACGTCTGCTTAAAAACACTTTTTTTTAACAACTGCTCTTACGCCAATAATTCTGTAAGTTGAGTATAAACATATGTAAACAATATAATCTCTGGTTTGATGCACTGACATCAGAAATATATGTAATAAAAAACATATGTATATATACAGTATTAAATTATTTTCATGTACGTGTATTGTTATTCATTTTCTCTGAAATAATTTATTAATATATTGTATACGTATTAACACTTAAATAAATAAAAATATTTAAATATAAGAACGTCTTATTAAATTAAATTATCAGATTTTTCACATACTTGTCCGATCCATTAATAATAAGGAGCAAAAGCCTCGAGAAGTAGATAACTCTAAGCGTACTGAACATGACTTTTCCATTTCATGACAGACTCGTTACGCACTTCAAAATTTGTATTTAAAAAAATCAATCAATGATCTCTTTGATTTTAGATCTATATGAAAATATATTTCTGTAGAAAGATAAAAATCCTAGACAAATCTCTTTAAAGATCTTCTCGGCTTTAATCAAATAAATTTTAATGTCCATCTTAGAGCGCTTATAGAACGTTACTCAATAGGTTCGTACAAAGATATACAGGTTTTATTATTACAAAGCATAATAATGGAATAAAGGATAACATTGTGCAACCTCTTCTGAGTCAGTTTTCCTTAAATTTTTATATATTCTATTTTGCTTAAATTAAAATTATATTTCTAGTTAAACCTTTCAAAGCAAATTCAAATAAATATTATACAACTCTTCTGTAGCTCGATACACCGTCTTAGCAAGTTCTTAGCTGATGGTAATAACTAACGAATATGAAAATTCTCTTAAACTGGTATTCTTTTACATAATATCCTTAGTGAAACATTTCTGTATTAGACATAAAATGATGATCATACACTTATACAACGACAAGGATTTAAACCAATCCTGCTAAAACCCTCAGCAAGGTATGCCTGAATGATGAATTACTTTAAAGGCTGTAACTTTTCACTATGTCAGCTTTACACGGTTCGCATTTTACCCATACTTTATCCCTTAAAAGCCCTTCAAAGCTGAGTATGCTATCAATTCCACATACGCCTGAGCTAACAGACGCATAAATAAATTATCATTAATTTATGTTGAACTCAATTGGAAAGAAAATGTTGATGATGAAATCTTGGTATTTCGAGATCCTTTTTTAGTTTAAATCCTAATTAGGATCAGCTTTCGATATAAAACTACTAAGTATTATAATCTTTATTTCAGGCAAGAAAATGGCAATATATATATAAAACTACAACTAAGAATAGATACGCTCACATCATCCTCTTTACCCTCATTCATCCACCACTCCATCCTTTCAAATAAACATTAAAACTTCCCAGGGAAATTTTGTATTGGCAGCGTAAACAATAATTATATAATAATCATAAAACTCAATCTAAATACACCATAAAAATCAGATAGTGTAATTGATCAAATATGATTAATATTAATGTGTAAACTCTTTTCACTTTCGAATGTTACTGATTGCTTATGTTTTATCACTTTTTCTATAAATACATCTGTCAGATCTTCAAAACGAAATCAACATGTAGAAATAAACACCGAAATATTTTTCACATTCGTGCAGAAAGAAAAAGAACTTGACTCTGAAAACACGATGAAGTCAGCCCAGATTTCTTAATCCACTTTTAAAGATTATAATAATTTGACCAAAATGCCAAGTAAGTGAAATTATATAATTTGAATTTCAGACGCTTTGAGAGATTACAAAGATTCTTTAGAAGTTGTCAGGGAATTAGGACTTAATTTGTTTCTAATCTTATTAATTTTACCAAAAACAATTAATCTAAGAGAACTATTGCTTTAAATTCCAACATAAATCTTCTTCTGAAGGTGACTTCGCTATGGTTATTATATTAATGCCTATAAATATGTCTCTATAATTCACATAACATAGTTTAATGATACTTTGTGGTATGATGTTTTTATGTATTTATATTATAAGATAAATTTATATGTTACAGCCTATAAAGAATATGACATATGTTCCGGACGAAGAGCCCAAAAAAGCTACTCCATAAAGGTGATACTTGGGGTAATATTTACATACATAATATTCATAGTGGTTAGAGCTATACCACTACTATGTTATCTATGCTTGGGCATCTCATATATCATCTGCCAGAGCCTCTGTTGTTTTGTGTTCTGCTCCTGACTAATTTTCGCATTAAATCGCGTTTTCTCTTTAAATTTGTAAAATAGTTTAGTTTAAGTCAGAAAATTATAATTTTATTACACATGCATTTTTTATTTGACTGAAAGTCTTAACATAAATTTGTAATGATAATAGTTTATTTAAGAAAGGATTTCACTCAGGATAGTCCTGTATTTGGTAGGCGTGTTCTTACATTCGCTATTTTTTTTTATTAATTGCGTACTATAATCTTAATATATATAAATCTCCTGTCACGATATTTGTGTCTGTCTCGATGGACCCCAGAACTACCCTAACAATTTTAAATTAAATTGGCACACCGTGAGCAGACTGGTCCAACTTAAGAGATAGGATAGCACATCTTTAATTATAGTCGAATTTTATTTTATTGCAAATTATTTTTATTATAAATTGACAGTCAAAATTTTCTGTTTACTCCAAAAGATTCTAACATGTCGGTACTTCGCGACTGGGTGACAATAATCAATAGATGGCACTTGGACAAATATGGTAAACCGACAAACGTGTCATATAAAGATTAATTTATTAACCTAAATATAGCATACTTTTATTATTTTTATTGAACTAAAAAAATGATTGCTAGAAATCACATTTATGGCAAAACACCGTTTGCCGGATCGACTAGTTTATTATAAATTAACATGATCAATGATTTCTCAATGTCACACTTTATTATCTTCGATTATTGATGCGTATAAGTATATTAAAATATAATTTGCTCAGTAAGTCAGAAAAGGCAAAGGATTAATTTGGAATATTCCAATTGAAAAAGAATTGAATTTATATACTACAATTAAATACGGCTATATCATTGATAGTAGTAAATACACAGGTGTTAACCTAAAAATAAGTCGCAATGCCCAACCGACACATGGTTTATTTTATTTAACATAAATATCGAGTTTATATGGGAACTGAAAATATTTTTTCAGAACGCATGTTTGCTTGCGAATTAATTCATATCAAAGGCTGAATATTTTCGTTACATATTTATTATTACTGGGTTGATTGGACGAGAAATTCCGAGCCACGTTTAACGTACAATTAACCGAATTTTTTTGCTACTTTTACGCCACGGTGGTTTGTATTGTGATGTGCAGAAGTGTAGGTGGTGTGTCGCTGTTTATTATTTAATAAATATGCATTTAAATTTCTTACTTTCAATGATTATCCATTTTTAATTGATTGTAATTTTATTTATTTCAAAAATATTGCCGCGGCCTTTATGATATTTAAAATTGTCAGGGCGCAATTTTACGTAAAATATGTGAGTCTGCATGACTACATTTGCTGAAAAGTACCCGCAAAGTCGCATTTATGTAAATAATGAAATAAATTCGCGTCTATATCCTTTAAAAAAAATAACCCGCAGGGAAATAGCAATTTCATATTCACATACTGAACTTCATATACATTTAATGATTATTGAATGTATCCGTAAAGTAAATTAGTTTTGATTAGTTACCGAAAAAAATTAGGTTGTGGATTTATTTTTAATTTTCATCAGCTAGCAGAAACTTCGTATTTCCCTCTGATAGGTTTTACATAAGACTATGGTTCATATTAGTAACAACAGTGCCTACTTTGTATTTTTGTTTAGTACAGAAACATCTATTCATTCTTCATATTAATACTGTTAATAACCTCGTTTTGTGTTACATGTTAATACTGTTTATTCAAATAATCCTTATCTTAAATTGTTTTAAAACGCAGACCATGAAGAGTTAGCAAATATTAATTTATTACTACACGGACATAATTCGAAGCATGTTACAGATTAATGGAGTTATACAACATAATTTTTATATTTATTGAATCCGTCGTTAACTAATCAATATATTTTACGAGTACTCATTAATTCATCGCTACCTAATGCGTTATTGACTCATGTTTTATGGGTCGCTTTTCGCTTTATAGCTAGCTCATTATGTCCATCAATAGTAGGTTCTCTTGCAAATAATGTTTTATTAGAATATGTAATAAGTAAAATAAGAACAATATGTATGAACACGATAGTATCACAACAGATCCCTGATAAATATTATTTTACACCTAATTACATAATTAAAGTGTTTATTACATTATTATTTCATCTAACAACTAGATGATCCCCTATGGTTTTACACACTAATAGAGCCCGACGCTTACAATAAATATAAATTATATGTAGTATGTAACTTACCTAATTTAAATAGAAGCGATAATTATAAAAAATAAATACTTATTTTCATTTAGGAATCAATTTATTACCAAACGTGCATTTGTGGTAAATTATCAATAATTGTTTTGTATGGTTGACTATTTTGGCTATAATTACTTTTTTTAATTTAAGATGAACATTTATATTATAGCTTTAGCGTATTTGGCATAAATCTACCATCTGCATCTGGTAGACTTTTTCTTCCTTAATTCATATTTTGGATAATGCACACTTGGATAATGCAATCTTTATAAATTGTAGCCAATGCGTTTGTCTGATGTATAAGCTAAAACGAGGGAGAAATCATCGTTGAGTTTTAAAATATATGACGTAAGCAATGCTTTCATCATTACTCATTTCGGGTTTTTGAATGAAAAATTCACGAGTAGGGCAAGGATCATTTATTCAATACTGAAGTGTCGCATATCGAGAGAGCTCTGTGATATTGAAGTACTATTCGGCGATTCGACTAAACTCGCAATTTTTTAAATGGAATCTCTGTTGGCCTGAGGGGCCTTGACAGATTAGCTTGATTATGTGGCGAGTGAAGCTCTGCCAAGAATGTAATAGTTGTACCGCGAGTAGCACAAGGGCTCGGCGGGGACGCTGGCCTGAAGGGCGGGACGGAATCTCACTGAGGTGTGAGAAGTGCGAAACAAGGGACCTTGCCTTCCCCGGCGAAGGCGATTTTTAGCTGCTGTCTGAGTTGTTTTAGCCGCGTAGGCGGTTTTGGACTTTACCGTTCGCGATGGTGATGGAGTCTTGCGGATCCTTCTACGCTACTACTACTTCTTCTTCTTCCCTACAACCCACCGGGTTGTAGGGAACAGATGGTAGTTGATGCTTCAGCGCACCAGAGGGTTTAGGTGATTTTTAGAAGTGGTTGTGTTCCGTGATCCTACGGATGAACGCAGGAGTGGGCTGTTCTCTCAACAAACATCCATCTATTCATACTTGTAAAAGATATTATTGTTGGTACTATCCACCATCGACCAACTTAATAATGACTTTCAACAATTTGTTGATACCTTTTATTTTATATTATAACTTTAATACCTTTTCCCCAAAATATAGATCAAATCGAACGATGAAAATGACCTGTGATGAATATTAAAAGAACTTTATCAAAATTGGCTACAACATCCGCTCGCTAATCGAATCACCGGAGCTAGAATAATTCGCGTCTGGTGAAATATTGAGGGAAACGGTAGAAAAATAATTAAATTACAAGTTATGTTTTTTTTTAAATATAAAGTACTACTCAAACAACACTATCTAACCAAAATGTTTCATGCAGCATATTTTTCATTCCGATGTCGCGACAGTTTAAAAAAAATCTTACGTTCACAGACAAAAATAGCGGAGATACGTAAACAGTTAGTCAAAAAATAATTTATCACTTCATAACTGATTCATAACTCTATCAAATAATAAAAAAAAATATTAACGGAAAGAAATAAAATCTAAATGTCCATTAGAATTTCCAATGAAATGAATAATAGATTTATTTGATACGTTCTCTCAACAGCTCTAATAAGATTAAGACCGAGCACTTAGCTGCATACGTCTGAGCCATTGTCTGTCTTAATTAATTTCTATCGATTTATCTCTTGAGCTCTAAAGGATTTTATTTTCTTCTTGCAATTGACGTCAGCATAATTTTATAGGAATCGGCAATCTGTTACATTGAATATTGCTACAAGTAACTTGTACCAACGGAATGTTCTTGAAATTATCTTAAATATTCAAACGATAATTTGTTAACTAGGCTATAAACGACAACCGATTTTTAAAATCCGTTCTATTAAATTATATTCTACTAAAAATAATTTCTACATATCTAATGATACCTAACAGTAGTAAGATTAAGGAGTAATCTTATTTAATATTAGCACTTCACAAAATACCGGATGTTACTTTAATATGCGTAATATTCAGTTCATCTAAAAATAAGACAGACAGATGTGACATATTTATAAATAAGTTTTCGTACATGTTTCTTGTCGTATATCGATACAGTGAAAAACCTTTCATGTTTTTATAAATGCTTAATTCATTAGAATTAGATATTACGTCTCCTCAGGTTTGGCATTCTCATTCAATCTAAATGTGTCTTAATTTTAATTAATATTCGTTAAAAAGGAGAATAAATGAAATGGAAAAAATAAAATTGCTTAAAATGTGAATATTTTTATGATATTTGGTTCCAGTAAAAGCCTCAAATGACTCTATGTGACTTGTGATTTACGCATTCAGCAATTTCTCTCACAGAAATAAACTGAATTTAGGCGCCCGTTCAAATTTAGAACTTGACCGAATGTCGGAGATAAAGGTTACTGGTTGTTTCAACGTTATTTAAGAATTGATTAAGTCATTTATTTATAGAAACGGTCTTCATGCAATCATAAGATGGGACATTTTATTCCGTCTACGTTGCTGAGTAGGCAGTTGGCGTAAATCGAAGCTCCAAAGTTCGAACCTGAACACCAAAATGAATGCTAATCCTACTAATCTCAAATTAAAAAAAAAACTCAAATGTATATATATACAAAATTTGAGACGAATGTACAGGTAACGCGAAAAAGCAACCTATAAGCTAGACTTATACATATAAACTATTCAGGTTTATAACAATTTATTAAAGATGTGGTTTCTTGTGATTTTTCTTTGCAGTTGGAACAGACCTTTAAACCTAACCTTTATATATTTGTATGTATATAGAAAAGAATTATATCTGTTAAAGGAATTGCCTCTTAATATTGAACTAGCTACGAAATTTAATGCCTCAATGATAGGACTGTAAAAACATTATTTATCATCCGAATGGGATAGAACATATATAAATACGTTATTATGATTTATAATCGCGTTATGTTTCTTGAAGGTGAACATTTAACTATTCGCATCTGAGGACATTTTTCAAAACTGAGTACAAATCTATTATTAACATCAGGGACATATAACTAAAAGCTCATAAACATTTCAATGCCATGACTCACTATAAAATATTATAAGCTTTCTAATAAACTTTTAGCTAAGATAAAAATAAATAAAATTCTTTTGAATACAAATATTGTATTCAAGACCAATCGTGGTCCAAATGAAGGTATATTCTAACAATGTTATCAGATTAAATAATATCATTAGTCAACGTTTATATCTGCCATAATTTTTATAAAATATATAATAACATTTTTAAAGACTAGTCCCGCCAATGACAAGATTTAAAAATTATGTAAAAATGTTGTTTAGCTTAGCGGAATAAATAAGGATTATTTTAACAATAAAACATAAGAAAGAAATACATTGAGCCTCACACAATTTAAATCTCACAGAAAATAATGCATTTGTTATCAATATTGAGTTGCCGTAACCAAAGTATTTTATTTTATTCAAAAGTCTAGAAAGTCTGAAATGCCCGAACAGTTCCCGAAACACTCAACGATAACGTACTTTGGAACTTTCAGCATTCATTCATTCATCACTTAATTTAAAAGGAATTGTTGGCGAAATCAAATTTATTTAAATTGATAATACTTGTAAGGAAATTGTCGTTTGTTTATTTATCAACAAAAGATGATCTTTGTGTTTTTCTATAAGATTGATTTTTTAGAAGAATAAAATAGCAATTGTTCTTTACTGGTAATAATTACATAGAATTATTAATATGGTGGTCTTAAATCCTTTAAAAAAAATATTGTATATGATAATTAAATTGGCGGCAACATATGTTTATGTTAATCAATATAAAAATTATTTCTACATTTTCCGAGTATCATGAGGCGTTGAATGTTTTCAAGGAAAATTATTTGTGGATGATAAGGTCAACGTCACGAAATTATTACGTTATATTTATTATACACTGTTCCGTTTTATTTCATTAACTGTTTGTAAATCGTTTTGTGTTGAAAATATTTAATTTTACTATAAATTGTACTATAGTGCAGATCTAAAGATCGTATCATAGAACAATTAGATTTACTTTTCTCTTGTTTTCTATTGAATAAACGGGACAAACATTATGAATAAGTCTGTGAATAGTCTTACACAGCAGAAGCTATACCGCAGGGCTTGAGACTTTGAGATCTTCTAATGTACGATATAAAGTTCCGCAAAGCAAGAATAAAGTCAGAAATGAACATTTCCAGCGTATGTTTGGAAATTTATAGCATAGACGTTTTTTTTACGATGATATGCCTTTCCTGTCATCGTATATACATAATTTCAAACAGATCTAAAGGAAATTTTTCACTATACTTAACCAAACATCTTATATAATTAGTGGCGTTGAAACTAATTGCTTTGATGTTAAATTATGACGTGTATAAGCTAACCACGCTGAGATGTTTCAAAAAAATTTTCATCAATATGGACTTACCACATAAAACGAGTACCCACAGTCAGTAACAGAGATAGGCTTATAAACTTTATGACTATAGCAATGAGAATCAAATTTGTATATCTCTCACAATTTTTATGCTGACCGAACCGTTATAAAGTGTTTTATTATGTTCAGAAGGAGCAGTACATTTGAATATCTATACGTATAAAACGTTGGTTGGCTCCAATGTCCGTGTATAACAGAAAATATTATACAGGGTTTTCGTAATAGAACCTATGGGATTTACCTAATATTATAAAACTGTGTCCGAATCTTACCTGCGTGATCACTGTACAGATACAACATACTTTACATATACAATTCCAGATTTTTTTACGTTTATAGATTAATATTTGTTTCAACAACCTGTTTCGATCAATTTAGAAAGTTCCGGGGGTTGTACGAAAGAGATGACCAATAGCCAAATTTTCCAGTCATAATTATTATAGATATTGCATGCGATATATATTAATTGGTGACAAAAAGATGTTGATTACTAAGATCTTCTCCCGACTACCTGATATTAAAATAATTTATTTAACTTTAATATTATAATATTCCCGTCTGTGAAGCCAGGGCTGATCACTTGTCTCAAATAAAAATGCCACAAACGCGTCTATTTTTCGGCAGTTAATGTTTTGCTTATGTTTCAAATCACACTTCGGTTTTCCTCCTACAAGATTGACTTTTACTTACGAATGACCGTAGTATGATTTGATTAAACATTTGCATGTAAGCCGCTCCTTCGGGTTTTTTGAAGGCCGTTAATAATAATAATACTTCAGCTAACAAAAAGAATTAATAAAAGACTATTGACAACCGCCACCTATTGTTAGTTTTAATACTGGCTTTATTGAATTCTAATTTAATGAGGAGATTTGATAAGAAAATAAAGAGTTTTTATTTATAATTCATAAGAATAATGATCGCAAGAAAATTGCTAGCTGGCTCTTTTAACAGTCAAATATAATAAACGTAGGGATTCTTTAATATGTAATAGTTTTTAAATATTATTCGGTAAAGTAGGTTCATAAAGCGAAATATTTTCTAAAATCGTCATCGGTTCATGGAACTTTAAATTGTATTAAGTTTTCGAGCATACTCACAAAATAAGTGCCCAAATACAAGTCGAACATATAAATACTGAAATTTTCATTGTGTAAATTCATTAATATTCAGTGCAAGCATTAATCAACGCGGTATCAGATAAAACATTTATTACTTCCATTTTCCTACGATCATAACTGTATTTTATGACTTTGCGGGTTTGTTCGTCTGTGAATTACGTTATATTGGGGTTAAAAATTTTATTGAGAAACGACAATGTGTTAAACTGCTGGAGGTCCCACACTTTTATAGTACATACCTATCATTGACACTGTACTTACCAATTTTGTTTTTAATTATATTTTCAAATAATTTCTAAGGTTTTTAGTAATTTAATAAAAGGATTAGTGTAACAAGTTCATACTACCCAGTAGTGAGGCGAAGTACTATTTTTAATATACCAATAAAAATGCGGTAATGATACCAGCATTATGAAAGCAGCGTCCAAAATTCTTTAATTTATTTAAGTGAATTTATTTTGTTGTTATTTTTATATTTTTTTAATGTACAGTTAGAATAAAGATTAGGTACGTATTAGAAGGGATTCCTAGTAGGTATATTAGGTGTAGATTGAATAATAACTCAAAATGTTATAAATTCAATATATCCAATTGTGTTGTAATTATTGATTAATAATTATACATTATTAAAATTATAATAGAAAACAATGTTGTGAAATTATGTCACAAGTGCAGTTTGTCATTGTCCACTTATGTTGGGATTAACCTAATTTCCATAATTAATCTAAAAGATTAAACTTCACCGATGTTAATTTATTCCAATGTACATAATTGCTTGCGTTAACAATAAATTTTAATTTAACGTATATCTATGGAACAGTTTCGTATTCGTATTAGACATTAATTATTTTGTAATTCTTTTCTTTTTCTCCTATGCATAGGATTATATCATGATAATACAAATGTAATAAAGATATGTTTTGAACAATTAAGTAAAATATTACAAATATGAAAAAAATTGAAGACTTGACAATGAATCAACCAAATTCATTCATGGATTTTATTTTTCCATTACTATGTAAGAACTGGTTGGAAACCTTTACGTTTCAATACTATTATTCAAATGACTTAACAGTACTAGGTATATGTTTTGATATTTTGAGTTTCAAATGTATTTAATGGTAAACATTGATCTCTACTAGAGATTAGAATAAAAAAATATAAGTAAAATAAAATAAGAGTTTTACGAAAGTGACAATTTCAGAAAGTAATATTTGGTAAAATGTGGACTACTATTTTGACTTTATACAAAGTAAATAAAAGTTACATTAAAATAATTTCTCAAAATATAAACTAAGAAATTAAAGAAAATCGTTGAATTAGTTCACAGATAATTAAAAGCTGCCTCAGTCTTTATCTCATAAAATAATTATCTCTGTGCAAAGATTAAACGTGTGACACTTAGGGATAAAGTAGGACAAATTAGCCTTTTGTAGACACTGAATTTCTCGCAACAGCTTTACGTAAGTATCAAACTTTTGTCCCGAGTTTCGCGACAAATGGTACAGAAATAAAACATAATAAAATACTACTTTAATAACACTGCTTTTGTAACGAGATTTCGGGGCTTATAAAATGGCAGCCACGAAATCTGTTTGAATTCAAATCTCTAAGTATCTTTTGAATCCACAAAAAAAAGAAATGACTAATTTGGTTATGTCATTTTTATAAAACGAATCTTTTTCAGATTAAGCTTTAATCCCACCTATTAAACATTCTGCAAAAGCTTTTCAGAATGTTTATATAGGTGGGATTTTTTACCATAATTATAGCTTAAGTTTATTTAGATATGAAATTTATAAAAAATAATAATCTATTAGATACATTGATGTATAAGAAAACCATTACGGTATATACAAATTTAATACTTGAATATTTAATAATATACTCACTTTCCAAAGCCTGAAACATCAAGGCACCAAGAATACTGTAGACCAATAAACACAATGTCAAAAAGAAATGCGTAAACCACTTTTTCGACCACAACTTCAACTTATTATAAAACCAAAACGCCGTCTTCTCACCAGCACTTAAGCCACTCTTAGCGGTGTTCATAGTAAAGTCTTTGAACCCCTCGAACTGTTTGAACATGAACTCTGACGCTTTATTAT
Organism: Pontia daplidice; assembly: GCA_963693355.1. NCBI lineage: Eukaryota > Metazoa > Arthropoda > Insecta > Lepidoptera > Pieridae > Pontia > Pontia daplidice. The sequence continues at coordinate 4,721,712 of CAVNZL010000137.1, read as the reverse complement.
GGTACATATGGACGAAGGGATTAAAGTATGGATGAGCTTCAGACATATGGGAGATTGGAGTTTGGGGCATTTTACCGTAGTACTTCGTTTGACCCCAGTGGATAGAAGATGGGGTGTTAGGAACTCTTGACGTAGGGGTCGGCATGGTAAGGGTTATCTTTGGCCGGGAAGGCTTAGGCGGAGGTGGAGGTGGATCACTAGGTGGAACATCGAGGGAATCCATTTAGCTAACACGTATTTTGTACGCGTGTCCGACTTGGATGGACACTGTTGTATAAATAAACGGGAGCGCTTCCCGTCGATAAGGTTGAAAATTTTGAGAATGCCTACGCGCGGAAATCATTGGCACGGTAACATTGACAATTTGGAGTAGACAGGGCTTTTAAAGTTTCTTCATATATTTTTTACTAAGTCTTAGTATTATTTTTTACTTCATTTTTAAATACAACTTTAAAGTATTGTAGTTATGAATCAGAATATACAATAATTACTTGGAATTATTTTCCGATCACGCTAAGCATTTCCTTATTTATATATTTAACATTAAATTAAATGAAGATGCTTAGTTACTTAATTAAAAATAAAATATTTTGGTTAGTTTGGTTTATTTTTAATGTAATTGAACCACAATAAATACACTGCTTAAAAATAAAGTAACTGAAAGGTATGTAACATTCATTTTTACCCTAAACCTTTAATATAATATTATTATCTAATAATAGTCATGACATGCACACCCACAACATTAATTCATCTTCTGAAATGATGTCGCTTCCAAAGAAAATCACGGTGATGTGGAGATACAGTGAAAACCTATGCGTCATCCGGCGCCTGCGCTGATTCGATACCTTAATATAAAATATTATAGTAATAATATTTGTTTAGACACGAGAATTCAACTCTGAAATCTACAATCTGTTTGTTATAAAAAAAAATGATTTATTTTCCTCTTTTCATTTTTTTATACATTTTCCTCTAACTATTTGAAGTAGCTTAAAACAATAAGGCAACATTTTCACGATGCGACAAAAAGAAACGATTTTATCTTACAACATTTCCTTCGCGTCAGAATTTTATATTACGACTATAACATTTCGAAATTTGTTCATAGAGTTTTCTAAGAAAATACTTTTCTCAAGCTTACCTGTCATTAACAGACCAGGTGTATTAAACTAACACGTAAACTATTCTATTTTAGCACTTACTAGATTTATGAAGTGAATAAAAATAGAGTTTAAGTAGGTGTCTGGTATATAGTTTGCAGCTACTAAAGGAGAACTATTTTTAATTATCAATGTATTTGTTTATAAATACGTCAAACGGATTATTGTCTTAAACTTCAGACCACTGTATAGATTATATTAAATTGGCAAGTTAGCCATTTTTTTTTTAACTTAAACTTAAATAAGATTATTAAAAAAACGTAACGTGCTTTTAACCGTCCTTAATTATTTTTCATGTTTCAAACTCATGTACGCAACAAGTTCAAAATATGTTGCACATGTTGACTATCAAAATTTCTTTAAAGCAGGTACATGCAAGATATGTTTTCTAGTTTATGCAATTAGCATAGGTACATAACATATATATTTCCCTTAAGATAGGTCACCTTATCTGACCCTTCTTTGCCTATTTATTAATGCAAGTCAATGTTTTCGACAACCGAAATTCTTTCCCTATTAATCAAATCCAGGACTGACAAGCGAAACCCGTTAAACTGAAAACTTCATAGACAGTTTACCACACCCCCCATGCTCAAGGGATAGTGTCAGACAGGTACAAAGTTTATGGGAAGATCAGAGGGTTCTTTTATGATGGCCATCTGTGATTGATGCGATTTATTTATGCAATTTATGCCTCGCTTTATACGAAAGATAAATTATAGGCGTGTATTGGTTAGTAATAAGACGTGTTTGACATATTATGAACATTCACTTTGTCACTTTTGTACTCAATTTTTTGAAGCGAGAGCTAGTATAGGTAACAGCGTTCCATTGTTTCAGTAGTTTATGACATAAGGACAATTGAAGTCTGTTTAATATCAAAAATACAATTAAATAAAAAATCTAATAATAAAATTATTACATTTAGAATTGTATTGTACTTATTTCAAATTAACTGATTTTATATAATATTGACAGAGTTTACGATACCAAGCATGGGTTATATCCAGGAAGGTTGTTATTTTTAACTGAAATGAATCTGATTTTCTCTGACTAACTAACGCATTAGTCGTGAACGGCTGATCCGCAAAGTTTTTTATGTTTATTACTGTCATAGTAAGGTACTAATTTAAGAAATTAAATTGATAATTAAAGTTGATAATAAAATTGTAATCAACATCAGAAAATGTAAGAAAACTTAACAACAATATTAATTTTACATACTTAAACATCAGTTGACATAAGATAGAACCATGTTGGGTACCATAGAGATTTATAATAACAAACACTTTTTTTTTTCAAAATATTTCTCGTACTAATTATTCAATGATTTATTCATACTTCTCTTGGGTTAACTAGTAGGTATGCTAATGGTAATCTATGTAGGTAGCGCTACCTACATAGATTAGATGAAACTAAAATAAAGAATATTTGACATAATACTATTGGTATTGCACTATCTAAAAGAAAATCATCTTTTAAATAAATATTTTTTGCCAACCGTTTCATCGATATATGTGATGTCATCTTCTTATAAAGTTTAAATTTTGAATATTTATGTTTTAGCAATTCCTGACATATTAATATGTTCAATTTTATACTCTAGGCTTAAGAATAAAAATAGATAAGAAATGTTAACAATCATATAACCTGTGCCCACAAAGTATATTGTTTTTTTTTTCCTTGATTTTACTTGGTCTGTGATATTAATGAAAATATTCTGTAGGAGATTTGTAAGAACTAAGAAATCAGGTCTAAACCTAAATTTGGAGATTTTTAGTTTTAGAGGTGTACACTGTACATCAGAAACGCCACCATTCAGTAACACAGACTAGGAAGTAGAAACTGCTATGAACTAAAAAAAACTACAACATTTTGATTTCGTGAATCAAAAATTTAAAAATAACAAAAATCATTAATTATTCAAATTCTAAATAATGTGTGAATATAGAATATTATTTAATCATATGTAAATTAAACCATATATTACACATTATTACATGTAATATTTTAATTAATATTCATTATTGAATTACTGCGTCAAAAGTGAAAATGACCGGTCGTGTTTTTGTGTACAAAAACTCGTCGGAAAAAGGAATTGTTTTGGCTTTGGGTAACTCTATGGATGCCTTCAAAAATAAGGTTTCATCCCAGTTTCAGATACCGATAGAAACCATTAAATTATACCTTTCTAATGGCTGTGAAATTGTTGACTTAGATGTTGTTAAGGATGGTGAAAAGATATATTTAGAATACGACGAGGACTCACAAAAAGCTAGGCATTCCTTATCTGAGCAGGAAAACCAAACTGCATCTGACTGGATTCGGTTAAACGTCGGTGGAAAGCATTTCATGACATCAAGATCCACACTGTTAGCAAAAGAACCCTTATCCATGTTAGCAAGAATGTTTGCTGTTGATAATAATGTTTATTTAATGCATCCCAGTGCTCAAGATGACACTGGTGCCTATCTCATCGACCGCAGTCCAGAGTATTTTGAACCTATTCTAAACTACCTTCGTCATGGGCAAGTTATTCTTGACAAGAATGTAAATCCCAAAGGTGTTCTTGAAGAGGCAATTTTCTATGGTGAATATTTTTCTTAAGGTATAATTTTTGCTTATATTTTTTTGCATGGTTTTATCTTGGAAAAAGTCTTCATTTAAGATGTGTACACAGTGAACATTCATACTATGAATGAATTGTTTGGTATTGTAATAAATTTTAAAGAAAACTATTGTTAGCAATTCCAAAAGTTACAGTCTGTAAAAAACCCAGGTTTTATTTCTTCACAAAGGTGAATTCTTGGTTTTCTCTGCATGAGCACTCTAAGCTTATATGCTTTTCTATTTTATTTATTATGTAAAATTTGATAAAGAACTGCAAAATATATATTTTTGTTAATATTAAACAAAATTTTCTTAATACTGTTGATTTACATTATATAATGTAATAATGAGAATACCAAATAATATATTATTTAATATCTTCAGGCCTGGAGTCAATGATTCCTCAGTTAAATCTATTAATGGACGAAATGAAGAGTCTACACAAAAACCACTCACTTACAAGAATGGATGTAGTACGACTGATAATTACTACACCTACAACATCTGAACTGCGTTTTCAAGGTGTCAATCTTGCTGGTGCAGATCTTAGCAGATTAGACCTGAGATACATAAACTTTAAGGTATTGTACACAATATATTAAATTACATTTAAATCTATGAACATCTAATCAATTAATAAATAATGATATGGTATAAAATTGTAATAGACCAATTCACTAGCAATACTCTAAGAAAACCCTATAAACACTCAACGCACATTATGCCCCAACACCTCAGCATCCTCTTCATCTATACAACATCCTGAGGATGCTCCGGTATTGAGGTGAAACATATGTTGACTGTTAGAAGGATTTTTTTCTTGGAATAATGCTAGTGAATTGGTCTATTTGAATTTTGATTAAAGGTTTCCTGGTTTAACCTGATTCTATCAATTAAAAATATGGTATTTAATACTATGTTAAAACAAAACAGTTCTGAATGTTCATAAACATGAACATTCTACATTTTGCTCCTAATATATATGATGTATATACTTACTTAGAAATGAACATTATATAAAGTGTAAAGCCCAATTATTGAGTTATGTTTCAGTATGCCTGCTTATCAAAATGCAATTTAAGTGGAGCTAATTTATCAAATTGCTGTCTGGAGAGAGCCGATTTATCACATGCTAATTTGGAGGGTGCTCATTTATTAGGAGTAAAAGCACTTTGTGCTAATATGGAAGGTATTTGTGCAGTTTTACTTTTTGCTACCATTCTCAAATATACCCATGGAATGTTGCTTGTGTTTACCATTAGAAAAAAATGTTGTGTTTAATAAATTAAATTAATGGAAAATTAATTAAAAATAATAACTCCATGCTTTGTGTAAAATTACAATAATTGTTTTGGTTTGGAAGATAATTAACCACATTTAACAATAAACTGCTGGTTTTAGAAATGTGAGGGTGTTTAAATATAGAAATTCAATCATAAGGAATTGCAATAAATTGAGTACCTATTATTATTCTCAAGTCAAATAATGAATCAATGAATATATACTTAATTTAAAGTTTATGTTATTTATAGGAGCAATTTTAAAGGGCTGCAATATGGAAGACCCGGCTGGCTCTAGAGCTGTCATGGAAGGAGTCAATTTGAAAGGTGACCCTGGGAATGTTTATTTAATATTTTCACAAAAAGTTTCATTTCAAAGATTTTTTAAATAGTTTTATATTTATAAAGTCATAGTAGTCACTTTATTGAAAATTTTCAGAGCAATGAGCTTGTTTTCATTACATACAGATTTAATATAGAAATAATATCCAGTAAAAGTATTATGCTAGGCTATTTTTGTACAAGGCCTGCATTTGTTTCTGTGGATGAATTACCAGTTCTCATGATTAAACTTCAATAACATGTCTCAAAAAATTATAATATTTTTATTTAAGTAAACATATATATCATATTATATTTAAATGTACAAAAATTTGCATTTCCGTTACAACCGTTGCGGGTGAGCGATCTATTTCTACCATTATCATATAATCATATGTATTTACATTAATGACATAATTTTTATTGATTGTTTCATTTATTTTAGGTGCAAATTTGGAAGGCAGTAACATGGCAGGTGTTAATTTACGTGTGGCAACACTGAAAAATGCCAACCTTCAGAATTGTGATTTAAGAACTGCTGTCTTAGCAGGAGCTGATTTAGAGGTATTACTTTTAACTTCTATTTTAAATGTAAAAATAAGTTGGTTTTGTACCTCTTGTATTGGTAGTACAACCCAGATATATCCTTGTATGTATACCAATAAACATGAATACTACCAACTGTCAAGATGGTAATTGTTCTGGCTTCCTATTTGACCTCTCTTTCCCTCCTATTTCTCCTATCACTCTCATCATCGGTGCTCCTGCGCTACTCGAGAGTGAGACTGCAACAAGTTATCGCGAGTGATGGATGTGCTGGACAGTGTACAAAAAAGTGAATTGTGAACTACTACTTTTGTGGCAATTCGCTTAAGAAAAAATGTACCATTATACTCGACTTGATTAATTTTATAACATATTTCTTAATTTTCAGTCTTGTGATCTCTCGGGCAGTGACTTACACGAAGCTAACCTACGCGGTGCAAACCTAAAAGACGCTGCCTTTGAGCTTATGCTAACACCGTTACATATGTCACAGACTATACGTTAATAGATTATAGGATATGAACATGGTTAAGTGAGGCTCCATTATATAAAACAACTTATTTGTATTCTCGAAAGTCAAACTTAACAATGCCTGCAAAATAATACACGACATAGAGATATGGTAAATCGAAAAATTTGAAAGGCATTGCATTTTAATAAGAGATTTTATTTTTACTTTATACTAAAAACAGAATTGCATATACATATTTTATTATCAAGTACAATGTGTCTTAGTAAAAGAAAGATCAAATTAAAATTTACATTAAGTGTCAAAAATTTGTTGTGCCTAAATACATTGAGGCGTTAAGAGAAAGTTGACTTTTAATCAGTTTTGTTACATGTCTTGGCTGATGCATATATATTCTGTAGATTTAACTAGATGCAGTTGGAAAGTAGTTTTATAGAACATAAGTCTCATAATATATGTGTATAATGTGATTGGTTGAAGTGTTGTTATTATTCATAATATAAATAGTTACTAGTAATTAATCTTAATATTTGTGATATTTTATGTGAATATATTATACAATGTTATTTTAAATAAAGACTAAAATGTGATTCATGTGTTGATATCCGCATCTTTAATATTTCATATATATAGCGCATTCACTTTCATCTAGTTCGAACCCGGGGGACACGACAATAAATTAAGAGTAACCAGAGTAGTAAGACTAGCAATATAGTAAGACATATCTGCACTTGACGTGATTCAGGGACAAGAGGCGAAAATCTTAAGTGTCAATATACTCCATTCATACTTCAGCAATTAACTACTATACTAACAATGGCATTTAAACGAAACTACTAACAAAGAAAACATTACAGAAGCATTGAGTTGAAAGCTACAATCTGTTATGTAAAAACAATTATTATTTCCTTATTCCACATGCAAAATCATTTGTTGAACTCATTTAACATCTCATTTGAACTTTGGTGATGAAATAAAAAAAATACTATAAATGTCTAATAATTAGGAATCGTTTTATGTTTGTTCACTTATACTTTCAGATATAAGACATAGGCCAAAATGAATGGTTTATAGAGGTTGATTTTTCAAATAAAAAAATCAGTGTCGGAATTTTTTGTTTAAACGTTGGCCATACTACAAGATTTGTCTATGACTTCGATTACCGATTTCATCGTTTTGCTTCGATTTCTCTTTCTGTTGACAGCTGTCAAGTCGATTGCATTTGTTTTTCAATCGCATTCTATTTTCGTGTGTGACGGTTCAGCAATCAGTCCGGCAAATAAAATATTTATTTCATTTAAACTTTTCATTTTTACGAAATTGATTAGTTTTATTCCTTTGGAATTGTTCCAATATTTATATAAACCATGCAGAACGGTGAAGAAATAGCGGCAGCAACGGAAACAGGTAATATATGATATTTCCTTTTTATACATTGAAATCGGAAAAAATAATGCGTTTTAGACTTTTCTATTCTTGAAATGCTTTAAATTATTTTTTATTTTACTATTTTGTTAGTGTGGACTTAGGTGAAATCGAGCATGTTTTTTTAAGTACCCCCCTTCTGTTTCTGATAATATCGTAATCACGCCTCAGTTTTTTAGCTTTTATATATTGCGGTAGTAAGTAATAATTTCACTAGCGTTTATTTCGTTTCGTGCATTGATTTAGTGCGATTTGGGTGGTTTCCTCGCAATTACAGATTAATTAGAGTGTGAACATTGCTCAGATATTTCTGCCCACCTATTCTAGAAGGTATACATATAAGTCTCAAAGTAGTTAAAAGTGGTCCTTTTCTAATCTGCATAGGTATTCTCATGGTATCAGGTACAAATATATGATTTATAGCCACAGAGATCATTAAGAAGAAACAATGAAACCATGTGTTTTTATACTACCCTACTGTAAGTTAAAGTTAACAGTAAAGTTACAATCAAATACTTATATTTCAACATCTTATCAATTATGAATTTTTACTTATTGGGATAGTATTTTGTATGTTTCTTAAACAATATATATTAGTAATATATCTAGCAGTTGAGATTGAATTTTGTGTAATTTAATGACTTAGCTAATCCATTTTCAATCAAACAATCATACATTCATTATCTAAATTGAATTTTGTATCAATCATTAATAGTTACATAAAATAAACTAATATTATCTATTTTTTTATTACAATGATGGGTACAAATTCTTAAGACATTAATTTTATTATTGTAGTTAAATATTGGAACAAAATTACACTACACTTTTGAACATCTGAAATTAAATTGTGTTCTGTCTGCAGAAATAAATTCACTTTTTTAGTTTTATTAGGTTATTGACAATGGAAATTTAGTATGATTTACAATTCTTTTTTAAGCATAAATGTTTTAAAGGTTAGAACTAATCTAATAATCAATGACATCACTGATGCTTTAAATAGTTACATTATGTCATAACCTTACTGAGATGACAGTATAAAAGCTAAAGCTTAAAAAGTAAGTAGTGTTTTAATAGCCAATTATGATTTATATTTACTATATTATTTTTTAACTTTAACCTTGGATTTGTTTTGATTTTGAATCTCACAGTGAGTCTATTTTTGCTAGTAAAAGGTGAGGTGAGTACCTAACAATTTTTTAGCTTTGATTAATTTAACTGCCTCATAAAATAAAATTTAAATTTGAACAAAATTTTTATGCATTATTAGTTTAACATTGTTTCTTTTTTAATTTTATTGATTATTTCAACCACTTTTAAACACTTGTTTGTTGAAGAGTTTTGTAGGAACAGGTGTTTAGTGCCATTGAATGTCCTTGTAATGTTATAAGCAAGCCTCTATGTGATTACAAACTGAATAAAATATAGACACACAAATATAATATTCAGTATAATTTTGTACTATAATTAATAATGTTTTCCTATTGAAATGAAAGCTACTTCATGTTATATGAATTAACTTCATAACTGTATTAAATAACATGATCTTTTACATTCAATTATAGTCTCTGTTACTATGATTATTGTGTCTAAATTACTCTGTATGTTTAGGTTATGCTTGACTTAGTTTCAGAAGGTTGAACATTTCAAACTGAAAATAATTATGTGCTTGCACCGTTTCAAATTGGTTTAGTATAACCAATCGCTAGATGTTTTTTTAATTTAGATTTAAAAAAATACGTCATTATTAATTTTAATTTTGGTTTTACTAACTACCCCCAATTTAAAGTATAAAAAATTTTAGTTATTAAAGAATACAAATTTACTACTGGAACTACTTTTAGGGAAATTAGAATCACTGAACCACTTTAAACTCACTGAAAACACCAATCACGTTACTAATTTAGAAATTAACAACCCATACATGTTACATAGTTTTTATTTGGCATTGTAGTTCAAGATCTTTTGTCTTTATAGGTATTGTTTTATAAGGGTTATTTTATTTATTTAAAATGTTTCTAATTGGATACTTTTTTTAAATATTTCTTAGTCAAGCCCGAAGAAGTTACGAAACAATCTTACCGCGTCAAAGTATGGCGTCACTTGGAAAACAATGGTCTGGCGATGTTCCCCCGTCCGGTATACAACCGCATACCTAACTTCAAGGGTGCTCAAGAGGCAGCTGTCAAACTCTCAGAGCTGGATGTTTTCAAGAATGCAAATACTGTCAAAGTCAACCCTGATAAGCCACAGGAGCCCGTACGGTAAGTCTTTCCAATATAATCTTTGGACTTATCTCATGTATTAAACATTAGAAAAATATACAAAATGGTTTCGACTTACCAATGTATGCATGACTTAAATGTTAAAAAGGCAATTTTAATTATTATGAGCACCTTACTATTGAAAAAGTAAGAATAGATGTTGATTTTTTTTAATAAAGAAGTATCAGATACGGTTAATTTAACTATATCCATAAATTATACTTATTGTCTAAAGTCGCTGAAAAATCTCTTTGGTTGATGGCAACCGACCGCGTCAAGCGTCTGTTTTGTGTCCCCATTATCGTCTATTTTCTAACTACAATTCGGTCAAACATTTTCGTAACTATGTTTAGGTATTTCTTTTTAATACTTGTTTTTTTAAACACGTTACTTTGTCCATGAATTAAGTATAACCGTATCAAGCTCCCATTCAAAATTTAGCATTGGCAATGATTAATATGTATGATATTAACTTTAGGCCTAAGTAAGGGAATAAGGTTAAGATATAAATTTGATTATTCGATGAAAATGCGTTCATGATGTGCATATAATAGCGTAATAAACTTTTTTTTTTCATAAATTCAATCTAAAATGTAATAACAGAGCCGTTGACCCATCCAGTTCACAGCTGTGAAGTTATTTGGGGCAATCGTTCTATAAATAGTTTATTAATGTCTATTTTTCAGTCAACACTAGGGAAATAGTTGGAAAATCTATAATATTATTGGAGACTTGTTTCAAATGTTTTTACGTTCATCAGACAGATTTTGAGTTTACTCGTATAGAATACAGTATGTCAATTCAAAACTGGTTTGATAAAATGATCACGAACTTTAGGAAAGATAAAACGATATGTTTACTAAAATTACATTAATTATGTATTCTTAATTACATAAATTAAGAATACATAAAACACACCAGCATTTTCATACTGGGACAAGAATATTGTACCTATTTAAAAGAATGAAAATTGTATTGCTTTCTTATCGTCAAAAATTATCGATTAGATTGCATTCGACGAAGTTTTAATCCTTCTCTTTCTGTGCATGTCGGTAAAAACAGTGAGTGTTAGAAAGTAGAGATGCCGAATAACATTGTAAATGAAACAAAACTAATATACGCCAGTATTGATAAATTTTAAATTTATAATTAATTTGTAAATATTATTCGTACGCGTATTTAATGATAACCCAGCTGTGGTGATACTTAAACAAAAGATAACTTGTTTTGATTTCATCAGTTGCATTTTATTACGTTGCATAATATGTATAAATCTAGTTCCTAATTTATAAATTGATTAGCATTCAGTTAGCGCTTAAAAATTATAAGAAACTTTCTAGTCATAACTTATGTTGTTTTTTTATTGTAATTGTTGAGAAGTTTAATTGTGTACCTATCTCAAGCAAGTCACCTTTCTTAATTAGTTCAAGGCCAGAAATAGAATTTTCAGTACCTCCAAATACCTGCAAAATACACTGCACACTAGTCTTTTCTATTATATATTGCATTTATAACGCAATCTAATTTGCATATTGTGTAGTCGATAAGATTACTCAATCAATGTCTTGCAGTAACGTGGGTGCATAAAACCGGACTTGACATAAAAAAAATATTTGTCTCTGACGTTTAGCAATAATGGGCACACATGTGTTCCGGAAGTTGGTCGATTGTGATGTTAAATGGTAAACGTGATGACGTCGTAGGTGTTTAACCAGGGAAATCTCAATTACTATTCGTTTTTATTCGTCATAGGTTCTGTGCAATTTTAACATGATATCATAACACGTATGAAACGTTAAAACATTGTCAAGTTGCAGAACCGTAGATATGTACTTTCAATCTCATATAATTATTACTGATTCCCTTGAAATTTCTTAGTGATAACTAATATTGGTTCAAAAAAAGAACCCGGTTCATCTCACAATTTTATTTGTTACACTGGCTATGGAGCTATTTTTTTATCGCTTCGGTATCATATTTATTTGTTCGTTTCTTTACAGAGTGCTATGTCTCGAGCAACAGAAAAATCTCTATGTCCCTGTGCCTCGTCTGCAGACCGGTTTCATGAATCGTCTGTTACTGCCAGAGGGCGAGACTGGTCCCGGGGCTATCAAAAAAGCAGTCTCACGTAACGGAATGGAGACATACGGAAAACCATTGAGTAAGTCTTTAAGTATTATTATAAGATTTCTAGTATCACAAGTAAAAGTGTTTTCTTTTTAATTATGTGAAGAGGAGAAACAAAGTTATCTTTTAATATTTTACATATATTTTTTATAAACAAGGATTTGCAAGTGCAAACTTGCAAATTATTCAGTTATGACTTAATACTAGAAGTTTATTTAATATTTTTTTCCAGCCATCGAAGAATCCGTTTCGTTGGACCTCGTAGTCATGGGATCAGTCGCTGTCTCCAAAGAGGGATACCGTATTGGCAAAGGACGAGGTTTGTAGACAAGAATGTTAAAAATTAATTATCGAAATGTCAAACTTTAATTTTAAAATTGGTTAAAAAACTACCTCAAATAATTTATATAATAATAAGTATTTCGTTCGATTTATATGTACAAAACTTTATAGGTTACGGAGATCTGGAGTTTGGCCTAATAATGCACATGAAGGCTATCAAACCCAATACCCTGGTGGTCACCACTGTGCATGACTGTCAAGTAAGTTTCGACAAGAACATTAAGAACTTTAATTATAGTATTATAAATAGAATTTTTGATGTCATTAATAATAATATATAGATATATAAATAGAAATTTTGATGTCGTTAATATACAACATTTTTAATATGTTGTATTTCGCATAAGTGACAGTAATTCGAAGGGGCAGAAACACATTTATACACCACATAAGCTAAGTTGTTGTAATGTATGAAGTAAACAAATATTGATTTTTACTGCAGGTATTTGACACGCTACCGCAAGAATTGTTTGGACCACACGATGTCCCAATAGACATCATCGTCACACCCACACAGGTAGTATTTAGTGTTATTACATGTATAGGCATATAAATAGTTATATATTCCTCAGCCGGCTTTTACTAATTCTTTATAGTAAAGTAGGAAATTTATAATTTATGAGAAATACATGTCTTACAAAATAATGGGTAGCAATTAATTACACCGATTTGATGTGTGAGCCTTGGTCTGTATTCGTAATATAAAAATGTTTATCTTCACAGGTGATACACACTCAGCGCCTGAGCCAGCGTCCAGTGGGCATCCTTTGGCACTTGTTGTCAAACAGACGCATTCAACAGATGCCAGTGCTTGCGCAGCTACGCGAAATCGAGATGCTGTAAGACAAACTTATCAATGTTCAACAAAAACTCACCTCCATATTTTTAATCTACTCCAAAATCCGAGTTGTACTTATAATTTCAATTTATTTTCTTTTACTTTACCCCCTTCGTTTTTTATATATAGCCATAGTCCAGTAAGAGTGTTTGTATCGTTTAAGCATTAGTCATTAATATTATTTTAGGGCCGGCCGTGACTGTACGCTGAAGGAAGTGGACACCGATGTTGAAGACCGCGGCGGGTCTCGTGCTCGCAGGCAGAGACGTCGTACTCGATCACACAAGAGCCAGAGTGAGGGAGAGGTTAGATACATATACATACAAATGAGCTGATCGTTTTAAGGATTTTACTTGTAAGCTAAATTTCACCGATATGTAATATAAATCGACCTATCCCTTGAACAAAGTCTTTTTTTTTCCTTGTGCAAAAAAAAATTTTTTTACTTAACCAAAAAAAAAAAAACCCCCCCCCCCCCCCCCCCTTTTTTTTTTTTTTTTTTTTTTTTTTTTTTTTTTTTTTTTTATAAAAAGTAACCTGATATTTTTTCAGGGTAACACGACAGAAGGTGAAGAGAAGCCGAAGAATCGTCGTCACACCGACCGATTTTTCAGGCGCAACAGTCAGATTTTTTTTGGTCTGCCAAAGAGAACAAGGCAATACAAAAATATAGGAAGCAGACGACGTCAAGGAAAAGCCCAGGCGTCCTACGAAGACCTAGACCAGTGGGCTTTGCTTTGTGTTCCCCCTTTTCTTTTCCCGTGGGGGGGGGCGCCCCCCCCGGTGGTGGCGCCGCCCCCCCCCTTTTCCCCCCCCCCCCCCGTTGGTTCCTCTTCCGCCCCCCCCCCCCCCGTGGTTGGGTTTTGTTGTTGGTTTTTTTTCCCCGGGGGGGGGGGGGGGGGGTGGTTTTTGTGGGGGGGTGTTTTTGGGGGGGGGGGGGGGGGGGGGGGGTGGTGGGGGGGGGGGGGGGGGGGGAGGGGGGGGGGGGGGGGGGGGGGGGGGGGCATTGTATTTCTCTGTTAAAGTAAGCTTAAAAATTCGACGCATGTTTTATAATTTATCAAATAAAACAAATAAATGCCATTATGTGTACACCCTTAATTGAGCTTTAAGATTTTTTTGAAGTTTTTCCCCCCATTTCCCCCCCCCTTTTTTTTTTTTTTTTTTAAAAAAAAAGAACCTTTTTTTTGGGGGAAGAAGGGACAGCGCGGGGGGGTTTTTTCAGAGGGGGGGGGGTTTTTTGTAAGAAAAAGGGGGGGGGGCGGGGAGACCCGGGGGGGGGGGGGGCCCTACCCTTTCTGGTCCTTTTGGGTCTTTGGGGTGTACCAAAAAAAAAGGTTGTTGGACTGACTTCTTTTTTTTTTTTTTCGTTTTTGAGGTTAAAAGGGGGGGGGGGGTTAAAGAAAAAAGAAAAAAAAAAAAAAAATAAAAAACCAAAAAAAAAAAAAAAAAAAAAAAAAAAAAAAAAAAAAAAAAAAAAAAAAAAAAAAAAAAAAAGTTAGTTTCAGTCTTGCTTTGCATCCTACGGAACTTTTTTTTCTATAATCAATCATAAATTATTTAGAAACCATGAAGCAAAGTGTTTGTGATCATGTTCGGGCATTTTTCCCTGTTGAATCGCATTATATACGCAAGAAAAGCCAAAAACCCCCCCCCCAAGGGGACTTAAATTTTTTCAAAAATTTCCAAAATTTTTCCCAATTTTTTTTCCCCCCATTTTTATTAATATAAAAAAAGAAACTTTTAAACAACACCAGACTAATAAGAAGGTGGCAAGGAATTTAAAACCAACGAGTTTTTTTCTTCTAATATATATAACTATAAGAAAAAGGTATCTTCATATTTCTTTACATTTTTTTTCTTTTTTTTTAAAAAAAACCCCTAATCCCCATGGGGATTTGGCAAAACCCCCCCCCCCCCCCCCCCCCCCCCCCCGTGGGGCGAAGTCACAAAGGACCTATTATATAATTTGGTATTCACAACTTGTTGTTGTGTACAACAAGTGCTACAATTTGGCCCCCCCCCCCCCCCCAAAGCCCCCCCCCAAAATGATGGGGAAGTGTCATTGTGTCATCAGATATTTATACCAATGTCTTACATTTTACGCCGTAAAAATAATTAGTCCTATTCAATTTTATAAGTATTATGTATGTTTGTGTGAAAATATTTTTGTTTTTTTACCCAAAGCAAAATTTTAATTTTCCCCCACCCCCCCCCCCCTTTTTTTTTCTATGGGGCCCCCCTTTTTTTTTTTTTTTTTTTTTTTTTTTTAAAACTTTTCCCCCCCATTTTTTTTTTTTTTTTTTTTTTTTTTTTTTTTTTTTCCCCCCCCGGGGGGTTCCCCCCCCCCCCACACTTTTTTTTTTTTTCCGGGGGGGGGGGGGCCCCCCCCCCCCCCCCCCCCCCCCCCTTTTTTTTTCCCCCCCCCCCCCCCCCCCCCCCCCCCCCCCCCCCCTCCCCCCCCCCCCCCCCCCCCCCCCCCCCCCCCCCCCCCGGGGTGGGGGGGGGGGGGGGGGGGGTTTTTTTTTTTTTTTTTTTTTTTTTTTTTTTTTTTTTTTTCCCCCCCCCCCCTATCACTGAAGTCTACTAAGCTGTAAATTTTAATGTAAATCAACTTTTTTTAAACAAGAACATTATAATATTGTCTTTTATTAACATAACTATTACTCATTTAAAAACAACAAACAATATTTAGAAAAACAACACTTTGTTCACTACGGGCCCCCGCCCTTCCCCCCAAAACCCAACCCCCGCCCCCGCCCCCCCCCCCAAACCCCCCGAACGAGATGTCCTTTTTTGGGCACTGAGACCCGAAGACCTCTCCCCCCCCGGCGGGCGCCAAACTCCGGGGGTTCCACAAAAGGACAAGGGAAATTAGGGGAGCCGGCGCCTTCCGGGAAGAGCCCGGGGCCCCCCCAGGGCCTTTAAGTGAAAAATTCCAATTTATTTTTCACATAAAACAAAAATGATATGTTACAAAATTTAAGTATATATATATATATATTTATATAAATATTTTTTTTGTATTCATTGGTTGTTGTGTATAACAAGGCTATTGGGTGTCATTGAGCAGATTTTACAAGTCTTGCGTGGCCCCTTCACGGTAGACTGAAGACAACAGGTGTTAATTGTCAAAATAAGTGTCGCAGCTGCAGAGAGGTTTATGTGTTATCTGTATTTATTGCCCCGGAGTTGATATTGATATATTAATTGAAACATGTCTGAAACTTCTCCCTACCTAAGTAATCTGGCGTGAATCTAATTTTATTGTTGATTATAATTTTGAATACATTACAGATTTCGAATATCAGCCCGTCGACTCGAGTGCGGGACTTGAAGCAAGCCCTCATCGAACGCGGTGTTAAACCACAGATGATGACTTGGAAAGTAAGTTTTCCTTCAAACATTTCTATTCAAAATTCCTTGGAATTATGCTTAAATATTAATTGAATTAAAATCTCTTTTCAGGGATTCCGCGGCTTCTGTTACCTACATTTCTACAAAACACCCCAAAAGGTTTGTGATTTCCATTTAATATATTCATACCGATGCCAAAAGACATGATTTTACTGGACAACTCAGCAGCGGAGACTGGTATACATACAAAAAAATAGAAAGAGACAAAACTAATTTTAAAATGTGGTTTTCAGGGTGAAGGCGACAACGTTCAACCTCCGAACATGGAGAGCATCATCAATGCGCTCTCCCAGATGTGTGTCGCGGGAACAGGGGACGAGACCAGCGAGAAGCCTCGTCTGCTCAGCGTGGAACCGGCGCCTCCCAGGAACACGCCGCGGCCGGTCACCCCCGCCATCGAGCAGCCGCCGCTGGAGGCAAGTCTTGTTTAGATTTCAATTACACTTAAACAATAGAAGTTATATCTAAGCTTAAATAACAATTGAAGGTTATTATAATTATTATAAATATTACAGGTACACTAATCTTCTACCATGTGTCGCACGAACGTTGCTCGCTTCAGCACGGAGCATTCCGATATTAATTTTAGTCTTAAGGTTTATTTATATGCCGGCCGTTTAGCGATTTTTATGCTAATTATAGAATTATATTAATGCTAAGACCAAAAACTCAAACCAAATTCTAGTTTTTAGAAATTTTCTTATTCTAAAAAATAATTATTTTTATCAGGTGCTTGAAACAGTATTGTTCCTACAATCGATTTTAGACCCCACGATGGATACGACTCTGTATTTTTTTTTTAAATTTTCTTAACTATCTCTTGATCTCCCTCCACATATCTCAATATTAACTTACTCCTACTTACTTATCTACCCACTTGCCACTTATCTGCTTTTCGTCCATCAGTTAAAATCAATTTTATTAATATACTTTTATAATTGGTACCAAGGAAGCGAAGGTTCGATTTTAAGTTAGTTCGAACGGGCTCGAAGTATTTTTTGTTCTTATTGCACCAACGGCCGGTCTGTTTGTTAAAGAGAGAGAGAGTATATATTTACAAATTTAATATATTCGTTTTTGATTCTCTAGTCCTAGAATTTAATATCTACTCTTGTTTTCAATACTTTTAAGGATTCTTCCGCGTATAGAAATTATTCTAGCGTAGATGGACGTGTACCTTGGGCAGTGGGCGTATACGTATATACGTTGTTTTCGTACGTGCGTTTACGTCTTGTTTGGGGAAACGGGAGTCCAATTCTTTAAATAAATGGATTTGAATAGATTTAAGTATATTTTTGCACAATTTGGACTCCTGTCTTGGTTTTGTGCCAACTCGATTAAGATATATAGTACTGATTGTCCTATGTCTTGTGATTTTCAACGATCGGGCATATCTGTTGGTTGATAGATACTTTTTTTCAGTATTAGATTTATGGATTTAGGATTCCAAGATATGGGGAGATTTCGTTTTGATTGAAAGCCAAAAAGTGTTTTATATATGAAATTAGTAGTAGTAAAGCCAATTTATTTTCAACGTAAATTAATTTAAATTTTTTAGGTAAATTGATAAACGAAATCTCTTTGTATAGGCATCTGCTATTTTGAGTGAAGACGTTTCACAGATCCTATTGGTCTCTTATAGTGAAAAATTTAAGTATATTAAGTCTATTTTATATCGATGTGTTTTTTAAATTAAAAGTTTTTTTGCAGCATAATAGTAGCAGCGTGAATGAAGACGAATTTCATAGTACAGTTTCATAATAAAGATTAATATACGTGAAAATTGATTTTTCACGTTTCGTCTTGATTCACGCGTTTTAAGCATTTTTGTTTTGTTAAGCAAATAACTGCCTCGACGTTCAATTGCGCACATAATGTATTATATAAGTTAACTCATGGGTAGCGAGCATGGTTCTTGTTTTATATTTTTTTAATAAATTTTATTTAACAGCTTTTTGTTTTTTTTTATTAAGCTCTATACTATGGAAATAAATGTTGTGATGTATTGCGTAGTGGTTAAAGTACGAATTAAAGTCTATTTTTCTAGTTGAATCATGTTTTATTCCCAAACCTAACATGTCATACACATTTTAACCCGAGCACATATACCTAGTATGAAAATTTAAAAAAAGGGGACAACTGGGCAGGAGGTTCATCTGATCGTGTTACCGCCACCCATGTACACTGACAATACCAGAGGCCTCAAAAATGCGTTGCCGGCCTTTAAGATAACGGTACGCTCTTTGTTGATCTGTTAGGTCGTATTGGTTCGTCTTAAAGTGCCTTCTAACCGACTCAGTTGTGGAAAGACGGACCAAGTGCAGGGTCGGGGATAGGACAATGCTTTATGGAAGGAACCCCAGACTTCAGTTTAAAGTCGGAACATGCTTGATGTTCTGGTGCGCCAGAAAGCCCATATGTTGAAAGCTTCTAAAGAAGCGCTTTGTGTCACACCTGGTCGAAGGCTTTCGCAATTTTAAAACCTACCGCCAGCGCATTCTCCTTGGAGTCAATTGCCTCTGCCATTCTATGTGTATGGTATAGAAGAAGATCATAAGGCAATTTTGACCATCTCTACGGAATTCAAATATGATATAGCTTTAATTTCTCAAAATGTACTGACACTGCGAATTTTAATCTGACTCGACTGCGTCCGTAACTGCCATACCAGTCGTAATGGTGTGTAAGTAACTCAGGCTTTGGCAATGCGCGAAGCGATATCCTCTTCATTTCTTCCCGCCTTGGACACGATGCTCCCAAGGTAAGCAAATTCAAATCAATTCGCAACCGCGTTCGGTTTGCTACTACCGTATATTTAGAGTTGGTTTTAAGTCGGATTTAAAGCCAGACTCGACGCAGGTCGTCCAATTTGAATTATGCATCGCGGTGCGTATGACGCAGTAGGCACAGGTGATAGGCACTATCCATATAACTTAGGTCTTACAAGACCTTGCTTAGTACCTACTCTATGCCGCGGCGCACGATCCTATCAAGAACAACCTGGAAGAGGACAGGCGAGAGTCTCTTGAGAAATCCTTGACGAACACATGCGTGCACCTCAATGTCATCTGAGATGAGGGCGTCAATGAAAAGGTAAAGCCATTTCGTATACTTATTTATATTTATTTTGTTAGCCCTGTAATTTATGTTCACGGTCGCACAAAAAGTACTATACCAAAGTATTTTACGTGTTGTTTGTACTAGAGCCAAAGGATCAGCCCACGGATCAGCCTACTGACCACTGATATTAAATTGCAGATTCAGTATTATTTTAGTTAATTATTAGAATTTTTAATATTGTTACGATTTCGATGATGTCAAGTATTTTTTATATCTGAATTATAGTTGTCCTCGACTATGAGAATGAAAGTAAAAATATTGTCTAGAGAACAGTTTTTTTATTCATCAGGTTCATTTACATTTTCATCACGACTGGACTCGTAAGATACTACTACTTTCCTTTCTTGCTTCTTGCTTTTAGCCGAACGCTTCTTGCTTTTCTTGTTCTTCGATTTACTTCTTTTTTTCTCTTTTATTTCCTCTTTTTTCTCAGGCTTAAGGGTAGTTGTCGGTTTTTCGCTAGAATCATCATCACTGGATTCCACTGAATCGGCTTTTACTTTTTCTGGTTTATTGGAAGCGCTATAAATTAATTATGTATTAATTATGCTATATATTGTCCAGTTATGAATAACATATTTAGCGGATTTTATTTAATTGAACACTAAACATCAAATATTCATTAATTATTTGGTAGGAACGTTGTGACATTGTTCATTATCACTAAGATTTAATATAATTTATGGTTCACCTGTTCTCCCTCAAGGTGTCTCTATCATCCTCGTCACTAAAATTACACAAAAAAAAAATTAGATGTGATATAATATTTTTCCTTTACATTGTCTGAACGTAATTAATAATAGCACCATTAATTTGTAACCCGAATGGTTATTTATAAATTAAATTTTAAACCTTAATTGATGAAAGTAGACCTGTAAAAAAATTATTAATAAAAAACAAACCTATCGTCGTCGTCTCTATCGTCGTTGCTGTAATAATAAATTCGGTAAAAGTTTAAATAATGAAAGATTAGTTAATAATATCTATAATAAAGGGATTCCTTTGCGTCTGTAAAAGAATATACGTTACCAACCAAGATTTTTGAAACAACATTCATTGGCCATTAAAACGCATTTGACGTACCTGACATTCATCATGCATTACTATTTCAATTTTATACCTTTCAGCTCTATCATCGTCTCTGAAAAGTGATAAATTCATTTTGAGCGTTTTTTTTTTTTTTTTTTTTTTCTTAGTTAAATTAGATTTAAAAACAAATATACGCACTCATCAACATTACTCCAGTCAACAGAAAATTCCTCATGCGTAATGCCTGATCGGAAAACACGTCTGCAGCTTTCTCTGCAAAATAATATTTACATGAGTCTTATTAAGCTAATATATAATAATAATAATATCAATTTTAGCCACAAAATTAATTAAAAGGTTCACAAAATGTTGTAATTTTAATGTTCAATAGGCTTTATTCACTCTATTATCAATGCCAATATAGAAACATTTCTCAAAGAATAAAAGTTATTGTCTACGGCTGTACAGGAAATACACACAGGAATTGATCGGTTTATAATTACGGGCACCGCAGCGTACGGTATACGTCAGAAACAGCAGTTATTACTTACTCAACATCCTTATTAATAGAACAAGAGATAAACTGGCGATTCTTAAACACGCTGGTGTAGAGGAAGGGCCCGTGACAGTTGTGTGTCTTGGGGTCAATCTTGCAGGCTGATATCACGCCTATCACTCGCTCCTTCCCTTGATATTTCACTAACAGTGGTCCACCATGATCATTCTGGAATAACCGTTCACTTCATAGTTTTAAATGTACATGTTTTAATAATAATAAAAAACTATTACAGACCAGAGATCCATATATAAATAGTAATATAAATTTAAAAAATAAATATAAATTTTTTAATTGATTATAAAAACGACTGTGTGATGTGTAAATATTGTGGTGATTTTTGTAAAATTTATACATGTATATTTTCACGATGATCTTATATAATTTTAATTTATTTTTTGTATCAATTAAGATCATTACCTCACAAAATCCACCTTGCTTGTACGCGCGCCTGGCTGTATAGTCGTCAGGATCTCGGAGGTGCCTCCCCAAGTCTACATGAATAGATTGTTCATCCGCACGATCTTCCAACTGCCGTCTCACTTCCACATCTGTGCAATTCGCGTATCTCTTCTGTTGAGTTGGTTAAATTGTTATTCTTTGTGCATTTGAGATAAATACTGCTGCGTATACTCTTCCAGCGTACGATGAATATATTTAGCCGACGATTTATTCATCCAGTGACCAAGCAAGCAGTACAATCAGCATAAGATAAAGAATTTGTATTATTAAAAATAATTAAAAAAAGTTGTAATATTTTAATTATTATTTTAGTATAATTATTCCTTTCAGTTATATTGTTTGGTCAAACACGAGTTATTAATTAAGATAAATTTATTGAACCTAATACTGGACGGAAAAACTTATATATATAGTTTATGAATCACATAAAATTTTATTATTGTATTAAATAAATGAATTAAATATATAAAAAAAAGGCTTACATCACAAATTTCACTAAGCCGCTTCATCACATCTTTTGTGCAGATCATATACTGGGTAATGATACTTCGGAAACGTTGTGCCCATTTCTTGGCACATTGCTCATTGTCCATGACACAAACTTTGGCATCTTGCAGGAACTTGGAATTTTCTGGTATGTGGACACTGTCGCTACGGTATACGCCCTGGTAAATTCAGTTTATTTTATCATACCATATCATGACACAATAATTTCTTTTCATTTTTGTATTTTTTTTTTGCTTTTATTGTGACTTCAAAGGTTTTTATGAAGATATATTTTTATAAAATTATATTATAATATATATTTACTTATTTTAATCAATTTAACAAACAAACAATAAAAGCCGGGCAAGTAGTACTTGCCCGACAGTCGGATTTACACACAAAGGATGCCGTACAAAAGATACAGAACTTAAAAGAATAACCTCTACAAACCTCTCTAAACTGGTTTCCGCTCCCCCATCCAGCGATAAACCCTTTGGTTCCAGCTTTCTCCAGCTCCCTGCTGACGTTGTTATAACAGACCAAGTCAGTTGCAAATTCACATCCACTCTCCACAATACCAAGTTTGAAGGGCTTATCCACTTTGACTATTGCTATATCATTGGCAGACCATTTTATGCTGTCTTGGAAGTCAAATTTGTAGTCTGAAATGGTAGTTTAAGATTTGAATAGCTATTTTGATATAATTTTTTTAACCTATTTTTTTGAATATAAAAAATCCTGGTATGTTTATAAGTATTTGCACTCAGATATATCCTTAAATCACCTTTTTTGTACACCACTTACTCTTGGGTATGCACTTCCAAACAACTCTCCGCCGGTGTTTGCAAACACACTCATCTGATTTATAATCGAAGCTGTCCACGAACTGGGTCGTGCCAGAGACTATGTAGAAGTGGTCTGCATCTTCCACACAGGCAGCCGAAGTGAGGACATACAGCGGATGGACTATGACCCCTCCACAAAGCCAGCCACGATACTTGTGGGCCTTTGCAGACTCTTTAGTTAGTTGCAGGTATACCTGCGGGAATAGAGGGGTTATCGCATACCAATTTGGCAGCCGATGATCTTTCTACTGTGACTGAAATTGTAAACTGCATCAGGAATGGATAATATGCATGATGATGTATGATGCTATTCATGGAAAATTAAATGTCATGCATTAATATGAAATCCACTGTAACACGTAGTTCTCAACACTGGTACATATTTATCAGTGAGGTCTAAATATGTAATTATTATACCTATAAAATTACCAATTAATGTTACCATGTATGGGCGTTTTCCAATAGCAACTCTTTTGCTGTAAAGAATTCTTCTCGTGTCCACAGCTGTCTTATTCTCAAACTCCCACCCTTCATCAGATATTTCTTCGTTCGTTGTGTTTAGTTGATCTTTCGATTTTATATCATTCCCTTTGTGTGGTGCTTTTGTGGGATTTGATACAGCTATTCCTATAGTCAATCAATTAAAGCTAATGAGAAAAAATCGAGTTTGAAAGAGAATAATCTTAAAAACATCTACGCAATCCAATTTTGATGTAATTCTTTAAATATTCGAAGCGTACAAATAATTGTGTTGTATAAGAGCTATTGAATTTGAAAACTTATAAATAAAGTATACCTATGTTCCGCATACTATTTTGTGTGTAGGTATATTGCAATAAATGGGTAATTAAAATAGGTTATAACTCGTGCCTTGAATGCCATTAAAACAAAAAATAACTAAACTACATAAAATAAATAACTAAAATACGTTGCGCACATACATACAAGTAGATAAATAAGTAACTCCGAATGAAATAAGAACCCAAATATACCAGGAGGCAGAGGGTTCGATACATTCTAACTTTTTTTTGATATCCTTAACAGTCTAATCGACAGGAGAAGCACTCTACTTCCAGTTACGGAAGAGTCCTTTTTCCTATACGTATTTTCGTTATATTTACATTATATCACGACAGAATAATGCAAAAATGAACCAATTGATTTCTTACCTATGCAAAACAGGAAGCATAATACTAATACAACGGTCGTCATCTCAAGCCTGAAACCAATTTCTAAAGGCAATATTTCTTATAGAATTTTGATAACATGCACAATTTATGAATTTTAATTACAAAATTGATTAAGTTTGTAATAACGCAGTGATTTTTTACATATTTATATATTATGTCTGAGAGCCAATGCACATCGTTGTTTTTAATTTAATTAAAAAAATGGATACAAAATAACTCAAATCCATTTGTTCATATTTTACTAGTATTAGTAAATTAGTAAAGTCACGAAATTCTAGCGAAATTAGACGAAATAAACCCTCAAATTTCCTGTATAATTATGCTTTCTCTGAGTTTTTGTTTATTTTACTTAATTTTTGAATAAATTATTATAATCCTTTAAAAAATAATTTCACCCTTCATTATTCAATGATGCAAGTATCTATTTTTATCTTCATCTCAGAAAGTTGTACATAATGACATTTTGAGATGAACAAATATGTTTAGATTCAAATACTTAACTTATTACAAAAATTGCTTTTTATTTAA
The DNA here is from genome assembly GCA_963693355.1 of Pontia daplidice. Taxonomy (NCBI): domain Eukaryota; kingdom Metazoa; phylum Arthropoda; class Insecta; order Lepidoptera; family Pieridae; genus Pontia; species Pontia daplidice. The sequence continues at coordinate 4,696,694 of CAVNZL010000137.1, read as the reverse complement.
TCCCTTTATAGACGATAATTGAAATAGATGTTCATACCAAAATAATAAACCATTTTTAATTCTGAATAAAAATATATTAAAACTCAAGATACAAGCGTTTTATTTGCGTTTCTAACATCATCGGCCCTCATGATGAAGCCACTGCCAGAAAATACCTTATCGTCTGCTCCATCGAGAGACATCGCCGTTGATGGTGGGAGCTCATTCTTAGCTGGTCTGTGAAAGAAATCGCGATTATCATATAGTAACAGATTATCACTGGTGCCCAAACCATAAAATGAAAATTTTTTGAACGATGGCTATAAACCTCGTTATAAAAAACATAATGACTAGCAATTGTTTGGAAGAAGTTTTTTAGAGGCTTAATGTATGCGAACAAGAGACATAAAAAATACCCGTCAGGATGATTCTTCCAGGATAAAACTTTTTCTACGTGCGTAACCCCGGAACGGAATTGTCGTCGGCATTTTGGCCTGGAAGTAAATAAAATCGAACTAACTAATTAAAACTCAAAGTGTAGGGAACTATGTCATATGACATATTTTTTAAATGTATAATTTAACTGAACTTTTAAAATTGGCACTTTTACACACACAAATATTATTTTTGATTAATAAATATTATTTTATATATTACAATAATGACGTCACTGACTTGACGAGGATGACGCAAATAGGTTAATTGAATTAACATGGGAAAGGAGATACACTAAATGTTAAACTTAATACAAATTCAAAGAAAACAAATATATTATTTGACCTCACCAACAAGCCATGCATTTTTTAAACAATTTACAAACTATTTCCTATAATCAAATTAAAAATAAACACTTACTCAACATCCTTATAAATAGCGCAAGAAATAAACTGACGGTTTTTGAATAGGCTAGTGTATAGGAAGGGCCCGTAGCATTTGTTGGTCCTTTCTTTAACGAGACACGCTGAAATCACCCCTATTACAACTGCGTTCACACCTTCCCCGTATACCAGGGGTCCGCCGTGATCATTCTAGAATATTAAATATTACGACACTTAAACCCCAAAATACGAACAATGAATCACGACCGAGTTGGCGAAATGGTCTCCATGCCAAATTGCTGAAGGTGCCGGATTCAAGTCCCAGTAAGGTTATTTTGATAATATTTTTTTGTAACTTTGGGGAGAACGTGGAATGCTGACCATATATTTTGTTGCTTTTTTTATAAGTTTTATTATTATAACGGTTGGGACTATCTACCGTGTGCAAAATGTGTGTAAATTTATTTATTAATGGAAACTTTAGGCAAATAATTAAATAATAAAAGCCCTTATAATGCAAGTGTTGGTAAAAAATTATTATCAACCTTAAATAGTGTTTATGTCTCCCCCCCCGGGGGGAAGCTAAATTTATTTTTTTTTATATATATATAAAAACAGGCCCCCCCCCCAAAGGTTTTTTTCCCCCCCCGGGGGTTTCCCCCCCCCCTAAAAAAAAAAAAAATGGGGTATCTTTTTTCTATTTTTTAAAAAATAAAATTTAGGGACTGTGTGATACCCTTAACATTTAGGGGGAAAAAAAAAAAAATTTTGCCCTTTTTCCCAAATTTTCTTCGTCACAAATTTCATAAGAATCGGTCAAGCCGTTTAACTTGTGTTTATGTCTCCCTCTCCAGGGACAGCGTCCACCAGACCCCTGAACACACACATTTATCGGCCGGTGGTTTGGGGGTTTTGGATAATGTACTATACATTACCATATTTATATATTACCTCACAAAATCCTCCGTCCGCCTGCGATACGTATCGCCTGGTACCATTTGTGGTATTGTGATACGCGGAGTGCATAACCAGGTTCGTTGGTACTTTCTCTGATCTCATCACTCTTATTTCCCGTCTCATATCCTCTTCATCAGAGTAGTGTATGTCTTGACAATCTACGTATTTCTCCTATTAACAAAATTAAAGCATTAAATTTTACAGGAACTTGAATAAATGAGTTCCTTCTTTGTGTCTGTGTTAATTTGAATGAAGAACTTAAAATTAAAAATGACGACTATTTAATATGAAAAGGTTAAGGTCAATAAGATATGGCAATACTGAATTCCAATAACACAGTTTTAACTTAAATACCGCCTGAACAATAAATCAATATCATTGCAAAATTATTATATTAATTAAGACATACTTTTTATGAATAAGACTATATCAACAGCATTTTTTTATTGAGGCGGTCAATAAGTAATTATTAGTACTTAAATATTACGAAACGTCTAAAAGAACTCCCTAAAAAAATTGAAACTTGAAATGAAAAGCCATTTTCATACATTACAAATCTCCGACATAGTTTGTCCGATATCCTTGGTACATATCATGTAGTTGTCTATGATATTGTGATAGCGCGCCCCCCAGCGGCGCTTGCATCGGTTCTTAGGAATGATCTCCACGTGAGATTCTAGAAGGTTCTGTTGGTTCTCTTTCCTTCGGTTGACCCACTGAATAAATTTCTTGGTTAGTTATTTTTCTTTCAAGGTTAGTAGATTAGTATGTGATATACAGGATGGTCCCAGGTTGGATTCCTACTGTTTTTTTATTTGGATAAGATTATCTACTTGCCTATAAGAACCAAGCTGACACAGAAATGTGCATGCAAAGGTTAGCAGCATGGTAATACTGAGGTATAATAATTAGTATTAATATACCTCATTATATCTCGACGTAGTACCCCACCCCGCAATCGTAACAACAGTGCCAGGATTCTCGAGTGTCTGACTTTGGTTATTATAACAAATTGGTTTAGGTACAAAATCGCATCCTCTAATTCGTCTGTTGAAGTCAAAGCCATCTTCTATCTTTACAACAGCGATGTCATTGTTCATCCATCTTATGTTGTCATTTTCGTGACCATCGAATATATAATCTAGAACAATTTTAAAGGGACTTAAGAACGTTGAAATAAAGTCAATATCATAAAGCGTAGGCAAGACATATTTGAATGTTGGTAATAAGCCAAATTCGTCGTTAAATCTGCATACTTTTAGGTACACATTTCCAAATCGCCTTTTTCGCGCCGTTTTTAATACATGGGTTGTTGTAACGATCATCTTCATCAGAATATCTGAAAACGAAATACGGATAATTTAAATGTTTTTTTCTGTACTCAAATTTATCTATCAGTCAAAATATAGACGTTCTCTTCACAATTGCACAAGGAGTAAAAGAGTAGAAATTGAAATATTTCCACGACAAAAATGAGGCCAACTCGACCGACGCAAATAACGTCAAAAGTGATAAAATTCTTTTTTTTTTTGTATTTATATTCTGCCCTATATTATAACTTCATTTATTAAGTTTCTCATACTTGTATGTGCCAGAAACAACATAAAAGTGCTCGGCGTCCTCGATACATGCTGCAGATGTGAGAATGTACTCCTCATGAACAATTACTCCACCACACAACCATGTTCTGTAATTCGGCTTTTTCTGATTGCTTCTTGGCAATTTCAAATACACCTGTCGAATTAATAATTATTAAAATTAAAAAAGCTTTATGTGACATTGTCATCAGTAGTCATTAGATATTAAAATACCATGTAGGGCCTTCCATCGGTTACTTCCTCTCCATTAATGATTCTCCGTGTTTCAGACAAATTGAGTAATTTGTTCACTTCCGGGGGAAGGTGAGTGGCAACATCTATGGCTTTTACATCTGAATTAAGAACGTAATGTTATTTAATCATTATTTGAGATACAGATTTATATACGAATTTTGAACATTATTAAGTTTATTTCAGTTCAAATAATTTATCCGCCAATACTGGTATTTTTATTCAAGAACCAGCAAGCATCAGATAAAATATCATGAGTATCTTTAACGAAATGAATATATATACAGGGTGTCCCAGAAGTCGACGTCAAGCCGGAACCGGTTAACAGACAAAGTCATAATAGTTGTCAAAAAAATATAAAAAAAAATCTAGGTCTAGTATTTTAAAAATTATAGACTTTCAAAAAAAGTTTAGAAAATCTTCACCCTGTGACGGTTCCTTCATTCCTGCTGCTACAGGTGTGTAGTTTTTATGGATTTTTTCATTCTAATGTAACCCTGAATACTTTATCTTTAAAGTTTGAACTGAAATTTAAAGTCAATTTCTCTAGCCCGGGAGTAAAATGTCACCATTTGCCTTACTTATAACTCCAAATAAATACTTAGCCCAGTTTTAACTGGCCACACTGAAAAAAAAATGTACTAGGTGAGTTTGGCAAGTAACTTTAAAAGTTAGCGCGTTTAATAAGGATTCTAAAATCGTATAACACTTACTAGTTTGTTTCGCGCATTGCGTTCATTTATTTTATTTTCCAAAAAAAAAACCAATTTTTCAGTGTTTTATTAGTTTACTCAGAAGTGATTCTTATGTACCTGAGATTTTTCACATGACAGTTACTCTTAAGATTCTAGCTAGAGGAAGACCAATAGACTGGTCTGAAAAGTGTGAGCGAGATAGATAGTGACGCTAACGTAAAAGAGACGGAAATAGTAAGATTGAAATGTAAGGGCGAGACAGGTAGTGACGTATTTGCTATAACACTTAATACAGATCAGTACGTTACGCTCCTTCGTTTACTGCGCATCTTTTTGTTTTCGTTTGTGTTGATACCGTACTTACCAACTTTTGCTTCGTTTATTGGACTTGTTTGCTTGTGATTTGGACTGTTTAGTTTCTTCCAGACGACCTTTGCTTTACTCTGGACTATAATTGATAGTGTGATTGTGAAATGCTATCATGGCTGCTTACACGACGCAAGAATATGCCAACATGCACCTCATTTACAGGGAATGTAGATGCAATGCGAGCGCTGCTATACTATACCGCGAAAGATTTCCAAATGCGACTCGTTATCCGGATCATCGAGTCTTTACAAATGTGCATCGTTTACTCTTCTCAGAAGGTCGACTCCCAAGTCAAATACGACGTGAAGGTCGAATTCCCCTCCTTTATCCAAATCACAAGCAAACAAGTCCAATAAACGAAGCAAAAGTTGGTAAGTACGGTATCAACACAAACGAAAACAGAAAGATGCGCAGTAAACGAAGGAGCGTAACGTACTGATCTGTATTAAGTGTTATAGCAAATACGTCACTACCTGTCTCGCCCTTACATTTCAATCTTACTATTTCCGTCTCTTTTACGTTAGCGTCACTATCTATCTCGCTCACACTTTTCAGACCAGTCTATTGGTCTTCCTCTAGCTAGAATCTTAAGAGTAACTGTCATGTGAAAAATCTCAGGTACATAAGAATCACTTCTGAGTAAACTAATAAAACACTGAAAAATTGGTTTTTTTTTTGGAAAATAAAATAAATGAACGCAATGCGCGAAACAAACTAGTAAGTGTTATACGATTTTAGAATCCTTATTAAACGCGCTAACTTTTAAAGTTACTTGCCAAACTCACCTAGTACATTTTTTTTTCAGTGTGGCCAGTTAAAACTGGGCTAAGTATTTATTTGGAGTTATAAGTAAGGCAAATGGTGACATTTTACTCCCGGGCTAGAGAAATTGACTTTAAATTTCAGTTCAAACTTTAAAGATAAAGTATTCAGGGTTACATTAGAATGAAAAAATCCAAAAAAACTACACACCTGTAGCAGCAGGAATGAAGGAACCGTCACAGGGTGAAGATTTTCTAAACTTTTTTTTGAAAGTCTATAATTTTTAAAATACTAGACCTAGATTTTTTTTTATATTTTTTTGACAACTATTATGACTTTGTCTGTTAACCGGTTCCGGCTTGACGTCGACTTCTGGGACACCCTGTATATAGGAAATGAATTAATTTTCCCGGAATCTGGGATCAGTCAATCTACATAAAATAGATATCTGTATATTTAAGACTACTTACGAAATATGGAAAATATACAAAAAATAAATGTACAATACTTCATAGTTGCTTATCAATTATGAAAAGGAACTACAATTTTAATTTTATATTTCCCAATTTTACGGTATGACTTTAAGTTAATTCAGAAAAAATAATTAACTTATCATTTAAAATAAAAATTAATAGCAAGTAAGATGTAAGCCACATCAAAGTAGCTTGTTTTGTATATTCCACTTGATAAATTCAAAATACCTTAGGAGGCGATTACCAAATTGATACTGCACTCTGAAAGTATTAAAATTACAATGGGTGATGAGCTTTTATTATTGCCTAATACATTTGTCATATACAATAACTATACTCATTGAGACAAAAGATTTGTATTTTTATATATTTGTAACGAATAAACTCAACACCATTGTACTAGAGGCAAGAGTAGACTTTTTTGAGACTAATGCATGTCTATTATAATCGATAACTCATTTGTCCAATATTAAATCTGAACATAAGTTCTCATTACAACATAAAACTTCAATGATACATACATTAATCATGTACCGCGCCGGTTTAGGTTTGATAGGCATATAACTTTGATGATACACGATTTGATAAATAGTTGTCTGAACATGAAAACTTTTACTGAGATTACGGTTACGATCTCAATCGTTAAGTAAACCGCACAAACTATTTAATCAATAAAAAGCCATGCTTTAAAATAAAACACCTTATTTCAAATAAATTATATTGTGATATTCTTGACATTTTCTTTACTATCGGAAGTTCTTAGAATAACACCGCCATGTTGGATTATTTTATCATACACCGTCGGTTTCGATTTTAATTCTGTGTTATTAACTGAGTCTTTGCGTCTTATTTTCGCAATTTCATTTCTGGCAGGACTGAAAAATTGTTTGAGGTTTATTATGATTTTTAATGTCTGTATATTCTTTCTTCTGATTGTTATCAAACTTTATTAAGTACTGGTTGTATATTTGATGAGTTACTATTACAGAGGTTGTGACTGCTTAACTTATCCTAAACATTTAAAAAAAGTATGATGCATTGATTACGCCCTAGATTTTGTTAAATTCCTACTAGTGTCCCTTGGTTCGACATATAAATACAATTATTTTTTTATTTATACTATAATACCTGTAATATAATAAGTTTCATTATATTTATAAATTATTGACTAGATAATTTAAAATAAATAGTACACAAACAAAACAATATACCCATCAGGATGATCAACCCAGCTGATCTCTTCTTCGATATGAGTTTCACTCGCCCGGAAGAGCTTTGAGCAATCACCTCTAATAAATAAAAATTAAATTATTTTTTATAATAACAAATTATGAAACCGACATAGGTACTATTAAGCAGACATTTATAAAATCTGTCGATTGAACAAAATATTTTTTTTATTACATATTGAAGTCTTCAATCAAATTGGATAAAAAAGTAATGAAGGATAGAAAATCCGCAAACGTGAATGCTTAGTCGAAATGATAAAAGCGACAACACTGACTAAAATAAATTTTTCTAAGCAGAAAATTATTGCGTGGACCTAATAACGATAATTTAAGACATCACCATGAAAAAGTTACTAATAGTATATTATAAAATCTCAAAATAGTTTTCAGAGGAATTTCAAATCCGGTTCAATAATGTACCACATGACGTCAGGTACATTAGTTATTAATACACATTTATCGCACTAGTCTTAATTTTTTCGCTAATTGAGTCAAATAGCTTAAAACGGAAGCAATAGAAGCTAAGTTCGTACTTGACATCCTTATATATAGCACAGTTGATAAGGACCCGGTTTTTAAAGACGCTCGTGTAGAGGAATGGTCCGTGGCATCTGTTTGTCTTCTCTTTGACCAGACACGCCGAGATCACGCCTATCACCACTGCGTTCGCCCCGCTTCCATGGACCAATGGTCCACCGTGGTCATTCTAAAATATTTGGGGTATCGATTCAATAAAAAAAATATGATTTTCTTTTATTATTCAATAAAAAACAGTTGTAGGATTTTGATGTCTGAAGGATGTTTTGTTATCGAGGAAGATTTACCACCAAAATTGGATATAAACAACTGAATTCTATGAAACTAAAGCTGAAAGGTACTAGTATCTGCACCCATCCAGGTTTTGGAGGACTGTTAATTTCAAGTAGCATCTAAAATTACATGATCTAGATAACTATTTCAAATAGGTTAATAATCATGCAAATATTTTTTAACTCTAAATATTTTGTTTTTAATGAAGGCAATATCTTTTTTTATTACAACAATATTGAAAGTTTGATAAATAATTTAAATAAAAATGTTAACTATATAGTTCCGCATGGATACAATCCTGACTGTGAAAAAGCTATCTATCTATAAAAATGATAATGACATTGACAAGAAATTGGAGACCAAAACCAAATGCTGTAACGCCACTTATCAAATATGGCCGATATTTGATAAATAAATAACTTTGTATAATAATGCGATACTGATTCACGTACTTCACAGAAACCACCGCTGCCTGCCTTCTGACGCCTCCCAGACTCATGTCTAGCGTCATGTATGGTCACAATTGTATGGTTTGGGTTCGCTCGTCTTGCATCCTCCGAATCGAATTCGCCAGAATACATTATGTCCGTACAGTCTGTGTATTTCTCCTGTTTCGATATGAAAAGACAATCATATTTTAGGAACCATATTTCATGGTGTTTAATTTTAAAGTTACATTATTTTACGACTGGTAAAATTTGTTTTTTTGTTCTGCGTAATTCTTTTGAAAAAAATAATATGTTCGGTAGACCCAACCTCTATCAGCCTTAAAAATTGATTTTAAAACCATCATGGTTTCACGAAAATGCAAATTTTATTAAACACACAAGAACCTGAGCGATACACTGTTGATTTTAACGCACCCGAAAACTTGAGAACCTCCCCCAGTCAAATGTAAAAAGTTTTGATGTACCCCTTAATTAAAGTGGAACCTAAATGGACCGCTAGAAAATTACCAAAAAGGTTTTACTAACCTGACAGGCCTCACTTAGCTCCGCTATAGTGTCTTTAGTGCAGATCATGTAATTGTCTATGATATTGTGATATCGCGCCCCCCAGCGGTTCTTGCATCTCGATTTTGGTACTATTATTACATTGGTTTCCAGTAAATCTTGGGTTATACCACTTCTTTTATTCACCCACTGAAATTTCGATGATAATATACTCTATAATAGATTATATAAGAAAACTTATTAAAGTAAAAATAATATTATCTTATATATAAAATTTTACAGTTTTCGTTCCCATACTCCTCCAAACGGCTGACCGATTCTCATGAAACTTTGTGAGCGTATTGAGTAAGTCTTAGAAGGCTAACATCTATTATTTAGCCCACAATGTTAGGGGTAAATCCACTCCTAGACTTTTTTAAGAATATTTTTTCAGACTCAAAAAATATTATTACTAATAAAAAATATTCGTTTTTGATGATAGCAACATATAACAATATTACAATCCTAAATTTTTCACCCTCCTACGTTCAACCCCTATTTTTTATTTATTAATTGAAAATTTAAATCTAATTATGGCAAAAAACTTTGCTTAAGCTAGTATCATATAAACGCGACTAAAAGTCTATTAATCTACTGTTAGTAGTTGTTATAATGAAGAAAACGTAATGATATATTCGAATTTGGCAATTTTTTTAACTTTGGCGTATTTTGCCACTCAAATAGTATCCCCCTAAGGTTTTTTGAAAAAATTCGTTAAAAAAAGTAAAAACCTTAATTGAAAAACATATTAATAGCTAAACTCACATCATTGTACTTAGCAGTGCTCCCCCAACCAGCAATAGAAGCGGTGGTTCCAGGTTCCTCCAATCGACTCGTTATATTATTATAGCAAATTGGTTTCGGTACAAAATCGCAACCTCGTATACGACGATCAAAGTCAAATTCGTCCTCCACTTTCACTATAGCGATGTCATTGTTCATCCATCGGATGTTATCATTTTCATGGCCATCGAATACATAGTCTATAAAGACGTGTGTATATGTTAATTAATATTGTTTATAATCCGCTAAATTTTAACTGTATGTCATAAAATGTTATGTTCTAATATTATTGATATATGTGTGTGATGGAATGTAATTGTCTTGTGGATTTAAGCATACCTGTTGTTCTGGAAGTTTTATATATAAATCAATCTAAATTATGTTATGTTGTTTTGCATACCATACCTTTATATATATAATTCTTCTGTGAGCGTGCATGTCACTGAACTTCTCTCAAACGACTGGACCGATTTTGATGAAATTTTTTGTGTGTGTTCAAGGGGATCTGGGAATGGTTTAGATTCACAATTTTGTCCGCTGGACAATGTTTTTTTATTTTTTAATTTATTAGTAGCTGTTGATTTTGGTATGTTTTACATTGGATCCGACAGACGGCGCTACCATCGCAGTGTCAAATTTTAAATAATAATCGAATAATTAATTGAAAATTGAAATCACATGTATGGCAAAACAACGTTTGCCGGATCAGCTAGTCTATATACATATATATTACCTCTATATCTTGACCACAATTAGTACTAAATATAGGAATATTGTATTACAGTTTCTATTTCATTGAACGTAATGGTGTTTCTGGGCCGAATCGTTTTGGAATCCCAGTTTTACGCTACGTGTGTTATGAATAAATTATTACATATTATTTTCAAGTACAGTAAAGCAAGCTTACTTCGAGGCACACACTTCCATATTGCCTTTTTAGCGCCATTCCGTATACACGGGTTACTGTGGCGATCGTCTTCTTCACTGTATCTAAAAATTCACTAACAACTAGCTAATACGAAAATAGAAGTACGATATTCAACAACTATTGCAATAATTCGCTTATTTTTACGTATAAATTATCATTTGTTTATTATTAAAAATATATCAAAAAATTAAATTATACGTAAAGAGTTTATACTTATGTATAAATACGAAAATATTATTTTAAATGTAGTTTTGGTTTCGGTTGTTTTAAGCTCTTAAAAAGCATTGACATGTCTGTTGGCTTACCTATAAGTACCAGACACAACATAGAAGTGCTTAGCGTCCTCTATACACGCAGCAGACGTCAAAATATATTCTTCATGTATAATAACACCACCACAAACCCACCGCCTGTAGTCTTGGTATCTTGGATTACTGGGTGGGAGCCTAAGGTATACCTAAGTAAAATGGTAACGTGAAACCTTAATGAATTACAGCAAATTTATGGTAATAAAACTCGGTTTAAATTTCGAAACGAAATTTTTTGTTAATATTATTTGTACATATATACCATGATAAAAACAGAACAATTAGGCTGAGGTGCTTAGTCTGGTTGGTCATTAAACTTAAGTAGTGCGATGAAATAATATTCTAAAGTCTAAATTAAATCTGAATGTAAGCCCTTTTTCTTTACTTCACAACTGGGGAAGTTATTACAAAGTACTTGTTGAAAATGACAAGAATCTCAAGTATCATGATTGGGTGTTTTTGTCTAGTATGCGTGAGCCAAATAGCTATGGCATCGTTCCCCTGAATTCTTGCACATTTTCCCAGCTTCAAAGGATTTTTCTTGGAAAATGTTCCCCTCAAGTTGGTTAAGTTACGTGTAGATTAACATATTGGATGTGCATGCATGCATCCATACAACTTAGCATGAAATGATTGTCTTATATACGCACCATGTATGGTCTATTATTCCTGACGTCATCCCCATTGATAATCCTCCTAGTCCCGTTTATAAGTCGCCGCAGATCGCTTATGTTTGATTTAAATATACTTTGAACATTTTCTGGTATTTTTGTCGTAATTTGTATTGACTCTGATACTGAAACCACAATAAAATGGCGAATAATAAAAAAGTACAATTTGCGCGAGCTTTATCTACTGCACAAAATCTTATTAAGTTTTAAGATGTTTAAATATTCATGTCATGTCACATTCTAAGCTTTTTAAATCAAGGTTTGACGAAGCCAGTATCGAGTTTTATACTTTACGATTTCCTCGAGTAAATTGATCAACAACCGTAATAGTGCAGAGGCGTTCTTTAGTCTCTATTATTTCGTTTTCAACAACACACGATACAAAAAAATCCAAAACGCGCCATCGTTACTGGGTTAGTCTAAACCTTCAAGGAAAACAAAAAAAAATTGTCTTCTTATATCGTTTTGAATTTGCATAGTTGGGTATAAACAAGTAGGATTACTAACCAAAAATATTAGTTACAAACAAGTAAAGGAAAATAAACATTTTCAACAAATCACATTTTTAATAATTTTTTAGTTACGGAACTTACCAACGGTAATTTCACGCACTTTGAAAATCTTAATTAAGTTTAAAAATCAACTTCAGTTTAAATAAATGTTCAATAAGAACATTCCTTTGTTATTTTTTAATGCTAGTAAATTTTATTAATCCTAAAACAAAATTGGTAATTTTTAATGGCGCCAAAAGTAACGGACTGTCACAGACAAGTGACAGTCCTAAATTAGAATTTAAAACTGTATTAACCATTTTTTACAAATAAAATAAAATAAAAGTTCACCCCTTCATAATTATAATATATTTTAAATATTATATTTTTTATGGTATAAGCTATATAAATGATATGTCATTGGACTAATATTTCGATTTAGCGCGAAACTTTATACAGCGTCATCTGTGAAAATATAGTTAAACTACGATAACATTTAGTAGCTACGCGATGAAATGCCGACAACCATTTTCTTTTGTTTCTCTCTGCTTTATTTCTATGAAAGAACGATATTATTTCTTCTCTTAATTCACGACTGACTTTTTGTCGCCTTTAGAACCATTTTAATCAACTAGATACTTTAAAATTCTCCTATAAAGTAATAAATGAAATATTGCCACTATTTGTTGAATATGACACTTGATTTCAAAAGAAAAGGAATGATAGTTCTAATATCACGTAAGAGCGGAGTCCCGTAAACAAGTATATACAGATAGAAGTATAAATAAATGTTACACTTAAACAAGGAATTAATATTTTTTCATTTATTTAATTTTTTTTCGGAATACGCTTTATGTTCTTATGTCTTTTTTCGACAGTTGAATTCTGTTTTGGCTTTTCTTGAGTAACATAAATGGAATCCGAATTCTTAGTTGCGCTTTTCGCTGTGCTAAAAATAAAAAAAGTTGGTATAAAAAAATATCAATAGACAATTTTTACCAACTAACACATTAAATACAAGTTAGAAGTAGGAGGCTTTGTTAAATTAATATTAATACTAGCGCTAATATTGTTCAACATTGGCGCAGTATATCATAAACATGTTATTATATTATCTATTGTAATGTTAGCATGATAGGTAGGATACGAAAATAGCAATAGGTAGATAATTACCGATCTGGCTGCTTGTTCCAATTAAACACTGTTTCTCGTGTTTTTGACGTTCTCAATAGTAATTTACACGAGGCCCTAGAAAATAAATCCGGTTAAATTATACATTTTACATGTCATTTAATCCTATTATGTATAAGGCCAATTTTTAGACACTGCATATTTTATTAAAAACACCTTAATGGTGGACCCAGTTGGCGCAATGGACACCATAACAGAAGGTCCCGGGGTCCCATGTGTATATGTTTAAAAGTTATTTATGTATGTACCTATATGTTTATCAGTTGTATTAATATCCATAATATGCACTATAAATAGCTTACTTTTGGGCTAGCCGACCTACTAAGCGTAAAAAAACGTTTCCTGATATTATGAGTCACGTTTTCCGTAAGCTTTCCATAGTTCAGGAAAACTTAAATTGCTATTTAAATCCTGTTCTCATTTTGACTTCCTTCTACATAATACATACCCTGTATTCTTGTTAATAGCACAATGTATCAGGTGTCTGTTCTTCCAGACGCTGGTATACAAATACGGTCCATAACACCTCTGCGTGACATTTGCAGTCTGACAGGCGGATATGACTCCTACCACCATGGCCCCAGTACCGTAGCCAACCACTAACGGACCGCCATGGTCATTCTGAAATTGCAGTTTTTTTATGAATATTATATTACGACTTTAAAATTAGCTCAAAATTAAATAAGTATATCTTGTTTATAAATTAAGGCCATTAAATTAGCCAAATTATACAAATCAAAACAAACGAAAATATCTTTATTTTTTACTGTTTGGTGCATAATGTGGAATACATCAGTAATTTTTTTTTTGTTAAATATTACTTGAGGATTTCAAAATTGAGTTTTTAGTAGCAAATTAACTTAAGCATTCTTATGCAAAATTGAAAATAATCAATTGTATCACATATAGATCACAAAGAGATCGCTGTATTGTTGAAAATAGGAAGTAAAAATTGTTCTAATTTTATTTTAATATCACCTCAATTATAGAAATCTGTTTGAGGTACAAGACTTAACAGTTCGAATGTACCTACCTAATTTCGATTAGTACCTAAATATTATTTTCATATTTTTGTGAATACAAGATAAATCTTCATATGGATACAAACCTCACAAAAGCCTCCCGAAACAACCCTTGAACGTCGTGTTTCATTGTGTCTTGCTGTATGTACTCTGAGTGATGAGGGCTCTTTGATGAAACGTCGAGTTTCCACCGCCTCGTCCGAGTATACCAGCTCTTTACAATTTATTCCTTGCTCCTGAAAAGTAATATGTACTTTTCACGAGCAATTTTATTTATTTCTTTTATCTATACAGTCAGAGTGTTACATGAAGTCTTGAGAACGCAGCATTAGTATTAAAAACATTGACCACTATATTAGTCCAGTTCCTTTTTATCAGAATATTATTATTTTAAAAGTTTTAAGTACTCTAACCTTGCAAAGATCATTCATGTGATCATCAGTGCTGTCTTTACCGCAGACCATATTTCCATCAATTATATGATGATATCTTTCCGGCCATCGGCTTTTGCAGCTTTTCTTTGAAATGAGGACTACATCAGTTTCCAGTAGTTCTGGAGAGTTATCCGACATTCTACCGTAAACCTGAAAGAGGGCATGTACTCCGCAGTTATATATTGATATAACGGAGAAAATATATACAAACTTACTAAATTCAGATGATTAAATAAAATAATGTTTAATTATTTTGCTAATAATATTTTTATATGCTAAATTGTAACCACTTGTTGATAAAAATCAAATATATTGTAGGTACCAACTCCTGTATTATATTTGTAGTTTGAATACCATTTTGTAGTCAGACAATAGTTCAAACACAGCTCAATCTGTCTTTAAAACATACATCACCAAAGTTATCTACGGATCCCCAGCCAGCAATGGAAGCGACAGTTCCAGGGTTTTCAAACTCTTCACTTTGGTTGTTGTACGATATCATTTTAGGTACGAAATCGCACCCTCGTATCCTCCTCTCAAAGTTGAAGTCGTCCTCAACTCTAACGACCGCTATATCGTTAATCATCCATCGGATATTGTTAAAATCATTGCCGTCGAAGACATAATCTGAAGAAAATTAAGTATGGCAGTGCAAAATATAAAGTAAATCAAGCGATGAGGATACCCACTTTCAGGAACGCATTTCCAAACAGCTTTCTTTGCACCGTTTCTTATACATTCATCTTCAATGTCTTTGGGGATCCACCTGGAAACACAAATTTATAAATATACTATTACCCTCACAATGATGTTGTTGATCAAATACTTCTAATTGCATATATACTTTTGTCTATTGGACAACATAATTTATATAGAAAAGTATGAAAAAGTAAAACTTATGGCATAGGAAGAACAGCATACAGTTTATTTTTTTGTGTCCAGCAATAAATAAAGTCGATAAATCGCTAATATGATTTTTAACGTAAATTTTATATATATGATATATATATCTTCATTGTCGTTGGATGAACGATATTCAAATTAGTATCTTAAAAAACTGCTCAGTATTTAAATGAAAATCTAACAAATATTTACCTGTGTGTCCCCGATACGACGTAAAAATGCCTGACATCTTCAATACATGCAGCAGAGGTCAGAATATATTGGGCGTCGACTATCACTCCTCCACACAACCAGTTTGCGTCGACATTTGACTCTGAAGCTGCAGGACGGAGATACACCTAAAACGAAGTATACTATATGAAAAAAGAATATTACCTTCGCAAATTTGAGCCTTTCTTTTCTTCTTTCCGCAGCTGCAACTACTTTTTCTGTTGTACGTTTCTGCACTTCTGAATGGAGTTCATAAATGTATTTTGTATTATACTTACCATATAAGGCCTAGTGTCTCCCACCTCACTCCCTCGAAGTATTCGTCTTGTTTTTGACAATTGCCTTAGAGTGTTTAAATTTGATATATTTTGTGGAAAACCTAGAATGATCAAATACATTTTCTAATATGAACATATCAACAAACAATATGGTAGAACTTTTACAGAGTACCCTCCTTATTTAAAGAATTAGTCGGAGTAATAACATCGTTTTTACTTAAGTATTTATATATTTATATATTTATATACATTTGTAACTTTTTATAGATTACTTATACAATATCACAGAATAAAAACGAGTAGTACCTTCGTATACAGTGAGCAATTATACTGATTAGTTCTTTGTGAATAAGGAATAATAAAGTTACATAATATGTATTTTCTTTATAAGAAATGAATTTAATAAGAATATTTTTAAATCCATACCAAGTTTTATGCTTATAATAAATACAAAAAACAGCAAACATTTCATTGCAATTTTTAGTTTCATGCTTGAACAATATACTATTAAACTCGCAATGGTTTTACTAAATAAAATGACTTACCTATTACCTACTTTCGTGAAATATGTACTTTATTTTTAATTATAAGAGAGTTAAAATATTTCGTTGGCATTGTTTCATTTAAGTTAATAATACATATAAACTTCCCTTATAAAAATACTTAAATATTTTGAATATATTAATTATAATGGATCTTCAAAGGACACAAACGAAAAATAATAATACTATATTAAGTATTTTAAAATTGTCTTTTTTTTATTATCTTAATGACCACATTTTCATTTGTAATTGTTATATCTGAACAAATACAATATATATAAGTTTATAAAACATTTAAATAATTGCGTTTCTCCAATCACAAAAATAATTATGTGACCAATAATGCTATATAATTTCTCATTATTGGTCACATAATTATTTTTCATTGACTAAGATTTTTGACAATAAAAAGTGACAATAGGTTGAATGTGGACAAAATGGCCGCTCAAGGAAATGCGTAACGCTTATGTCCACAAAAAAAGAGTCCACTTCCAGGCCCCGAGATGGCAACTAGAATAAATGAAAATATAATAAATTTTTATAATAGCCCCAACGTAAAGTATACTAGTGTGACTTCTACTCATTGACAGATGTCATATTACTAAAGTAGTCACAGTTTTGTTATTGTTATGCTAGGTGGCGTTAAATACAAATCACTATAATAATAATAATACTAATTAGTTTTCTACTCATTGATAGATGTCGTTAAGGTAAGTTAATTAGGTTGTTAGTATAAAAATAAAATTTGTTATTTGGTAAGAACACATTTGTAATTATTATTAGAAAGATTTTAAAATAAAATACTCAATGGAGGCCAACACGGACCACTGGTACGTACGATCATAATTCAAAAGATGGTCGAAGCTTATGATCGAATAGTTCATCATCATGTCAAGTCTATCCACATTCTAGACAACACGGGTCTAGAATGCAAATTGAAAAGGAAAAAAACTTTCGAGTTAATGTAATAAATCAAAAAAGTGTTTTGTTAAATCAAAGAGAAATTACTCTTTAGAGACTGTAACAAGTGTTTTTGAACACTATTCTTTAGCAATATTTAATTACTCCTTACATAAGTGTGTCTTAATTCACACTTCATCTTAAAAATATATCAGACGAATAATAAATGTTGGTATTGATAAGAAAATTTATAATATTGATAAAAAGTACTTTTAAGTCACCATAAATCAGTTCTTGCAATGATTTACGACACTAGTAACCATCTAAAATCAAATAAATAGATAATACCGTCCTCATAAAAAATCATTTCAATTATTGAAAAAACTACATAAACAATGCATTTGTAATTTTCCAATTAAATATAAATAACTTTTTATATTAGGAGCGCGAGGAAAAACATTATCTTAAATACTTCTCATTTAATTAAAACATCTAAACTCTCTAGAGAAATAAAAACCTGAATAGCAAACAGTAATAGCAGTCAATAGATGTAAGGCTAATCGTGTTATTAATAGCTATAATATTACCATACAAATTACAATGCTCATATTAAAAGAAACCTTCGTCTTGTTTTAACACCAATAGACTGGAATAACGTGAGCCTTTCTATCTTAGAGAATGCATTACGTCATATCAAACGACGGGCTGCAATAATCCGCATTTCACTTTATACAACCATACGATATTATTACTTAACAAATATGTACCTGCTCGTATATATAAAAATAAGTCAGATGATCGACGCGTGCCAAGGATTCCGAACAACAATGAATAATGCCAAAGAAATCCATTCCACAGTTGAACGGTTTACCTACCCAATTGAACATTTGGACCGCGGCACTATTATGTATATATAACCTTTCATAAAGATTCTGTCCTTTATGACTAAATGTATTCATTATAATATTCTCTTTTATTAATATAACTGTTACTCATTTAAAGAAAAACACTTATTATTAACTATTAACGGATTTAAGTTATGTATTTTTAAATGAAAAATTTAAATATATTTACATTATTTTAAATTTTTCCGACGTTTCGCGTGCTTTGCAGCGTGCTTGGTCACGGTAGACTGATGACAAAAGGTGTTAATTGTCAAAATAAGTGTTACAGCAGCAGAGAGGTTGTGTGTTATCTGTATATAAGTTACATAGTTCTAGGGCCTAGATTAACAGAACGGTTAATTTTCAAAATCTATTTCTTACGACACCAATGTCTGTATCTGTTTTTAAGTTTTTCGCAGTTTTAAGATCTTTATCTTTATTTGTTATACATAGATATATTATCTTAAAAATTTTACGTCGACAACTCGCGTACGCGTACCCCAGAGAAAGGGTCTTGACAGTCAGACGGACGGACAACATAATGAACCAATAAGGGTTTAGTTTTTTCCTTTTAAGGTATCGTACCCTAAAAATAATGAAATTGTACCGTATCCTAAAATAAACATTAGGTTTTCTCTATATTTTTGTATATAACTGGTTGAATCTGCGTGAACAAGGAGTGTAATTAAATTTTTCTAATGAAATTCTGATTAAACATCACAATTTGGCTTGTTAGTTGTGTACAGCCGAAACACAATAATATACCTATAGATAAATGTCTAATTTTTATAAGATAAATTTCGATAAGGAAGCAATATGATATAAACGATGGAGTGCAGCAAAAGGAAATGCATTGGTAAATATAACTCAATTTTTATTTCACTGCCATTCCATTAGGAAATTTTCTTGAAGATTTAAATCAGAAAGCAAAATCCCTTATTGATTATGAAACGTACTGCATTATATGCATGTACTATCCGAGTTAAAAATACACTTTAAGGTGCCAGATCAAAGCGCCAGAGGCCGTCCATCTTTCATGGTCATCACCAGTGTCCAAGCTGACTGCAATTGCAAAATGTGAAATATTGGATCGGTTTTATATTTAATAAAAAATATTAATGTAAATAAAAATATATACACAGGAAGGAATGTCCCTAGTGACGTATGTAAAACCAGAAACAATGTATAATTGTTTTTTAAATCAAGTATATTTTTAAAATTCCTTTATAAAAAATTGTGATAATCTCACTGCCCACATCTGGTGAACAGTATCGAGTACTTAATGAAACTTAATAAATTTACGTTTAAATCACATCACTTAACAAATTCAAATTAGCATTGTAAAACATTTAGGTATAACCATATACCAGTCGGCTAGTAACTAAATTTAGTCATAAGTCAAAACAAATGCATTCACTACACTAACAGCGCGTCAAATAATTCATCAATAAAATACAATATGGCTGTTCAATGTCCGTTCTAAATTGAACAATAAGCATTAATGTACAGCGTCTATCGCTCGTAAGCTTCAACACTCCAGCTGTCAAAACCAATAGAATAAAACAGTTATCCTCACAATACATTATTACTTATCTCAATAACATGAAACCTGGGCCCTATTTTATTATAAAGTGCATTGTCCAAAACCCACTCGACCGCCGAACGTAAATAATTTAACTGTCTTAAAAGATTCAAAAATAGTTTCTAACATTGCCCCCCTAATATGTACACCATTTGTCAGACCATAAGTCCATAACTGGATTTAAACTGCGCTTTTCAAGCCACGCCTACACGTATATATAGCCGTCTCTGTCAGATATACTGGTATAGACACATTCAGCGTATACACGTCTCGCTTTATCAAATAATCGACCATGTGTTTAGTATCAATGTAGCAAGATGAGAAAGGCGCATGAAAAGCAATGTACAATTTGAAGTTTAACTTTAGTAGCTCATGATAGAGTTGAATTTTCTTAGTCAAATAAGCTAAGGGGTGATGTGGGAACGGGACGGAAAAGGACAGAATGACTCCAGTAAAGTTACTGAGTTCAAACGAGTTTTTATGTTTGGAAATCGTATTAAGCTTTTGTCGGAAACTGTTCCACTCAACGGGCATAGTTGAGTTGCGGACAAACTATCGTTTGAAGAGGTGGGGCTCATTGGCTCAGTCTGTCATTGCGCGCGAATCGAGTGTTCGGAATTCAAACATTTTCAATTGTGTTCGATATTTGAAATGTTTTTGTGAACATTAGTGCAAGTGTTGCAAAATGTCGTCGTTACATTCTGATGATGATCAGGAGGAGATAAATGTAGATTCTGACAGCAGACTTTCCGGTCAGTGTGACAGAAGTGGTTCCGAAGACCATGACTCCGACTACCACGACAGATACCGCGACTCTCCCCATATCACCGAAACGCAGCCACGGGTCAACTTACCGTTTAGCATATCGAGACTATTAGGCAAACAATTTGATATAGACAAACGTAATTCTGGTGAGAGTGACGAAAGAAGTGATCAGGACACAGAGTCTGAAAGTGCCAGGGATGATGGAAAGGACAATTTAGCTTTAAATTTCAGCCATAACCCTATGTATACGAACTCTGGGTTGTTGTTACGGCCTGGGCTAGGTATTGGTGGTGGGTATGGGTTTTCCAGTAACCCTGGGGTTGTGAGGGTGCCAGCTCATAGAGCCTTGGGTGCGTTGGGGGCTTGGGGAGTTGCTCTGGACCCCATGAGGCAGGCAGCCGCCGCTGCCTTTGCACATCAAGTTGTTAAGGATAGATTAAATGGTGAGTTCTTATCTTACTTAATAAGTACACTACTCATGCCTTATTAATTACTTCTATCATAATATACCAAAATAAAATACTCGAATACCTTTAATTTAATCCTCGCATACCATTTTGTCACCAATGTCATATCTTCTAATTAAATCAATACCAAAGGTCGTCTAAACGCTTAAACTCTTTCCCGCTTTACCTTTTTTTACGTCTTCCATCAAGGACAACAGTAAACGCTTGATTCCTAAAATACGTAAATACCTAGTTAAAAAGATTATTATCACTTAATTAATATGACACGCCACGACTTATTAAATATCTTAGGTTTAGTTTTAGCTTATTTGTTCCTTAATATTAAAACATTTATTAAAATAAAACTTTTCTTACTGTTATGTAAGTAGACCAATTACCTGCATCCTTATAATTCAAAGTGGTTTTATTTAATTTTGTATTAGGTACTCGAGTACACCAAAAGTCCTAATTTACGGTTTTGTAATGAATTACTAGTAAATTAGCTGACCCCGCGAACTTCGCACCGCCAGTCGATTGCTAAATTCTTAAGTCGATTGTAAAATTTGTGTTGTCCTTGTTGGACTCCTTCACTTGAAATTTATGGTATTAAAATTAAAATTCACTTTTAAGTATTATTATAAATCGTTTTTATGGGAGTAAAGAAAACTGTTTTTATTTTTGAAACAATTTTCACTTCATAAAAACCATCCTCATACTTCAAGGAATATTCTAAAAATGAATTAGTGAAATCGCCTCAACTGTTCTCGAGATTAGAGCAACACATTCAGCGGCCTTTATCAGTAAATTTATTAAATTAAGTTACATTAAAATTAATATAAGTTAATTTGAATAAAGGCCATGAAAACAGCTTAAAGACAATTACTTACATATATACTCAAAATAGCAGGAAATTTAACAAGTACTAGGCACTGCATTTAATTTTCTCTTTCTTATAGCCTTTCTATGAACACTAAGTAAATTCAACTTATATCATAGTTGAGGGAACTAACTAATCATAAAAGCGAAACATGAAATGTCAATACAATGGGGACAAAAAAAGACGTTTAAACTGACAACCAACACAAAACAATAATAAATCGCAAATGCAAAGAAATTATCTTTCTCATAATGTCAAACGTAAAGCTTTTAAATTTCGAATTGTAATCTCAAAACGATAAATCACTGCACCTATGTAAATATGTGGCCGAATACAGATAAAATATTTTTTTTTTCAATCCTTTGAAAAGTGGCAATGTCCAGAATAATCTGTTGCGTGTGTCACTATCGAAGGGCTGTTTTTTGGGTAAACTAGATTATTTTGCCTTTTTTGTAACCTCTCGAGACGCCTACCTTATAATTTGTCGTGCCGAGCCGGGCACAAACATAATTTGGCCCTTTTTTCAATGAAGAATGTTTTTTTGCATGTAAGTAGCTAATCGGTCTTGTCATGGAAAACACACTGACACATCGTATTTTATTCACTGAGTAGACCATAACTGCTGCATTTGCAAATAGATATTAAAGTTATTGAAAAAGAACTTAGACAGTGAGTTTGCCGGCTAATCATTTTGTGAAATGGTACCGCGTGATACTCATATTTTTATTTATTTTATTATACTTAAATCGCGATATGCTTTAATTTTTATTTTTTAATTGTTATACCGTAAAAGTATAAACAGATTGTAATCTAGAAACTACGCGTTCCTATTTAACATTATCACAATGAAAATCGTTTTTTTTTTTGCGAATGCCGAAGCGTGTAGACCTCCCGTGTTGTTTTTTCGACCGCAACGGAAGTGCGGACGCCTGTAATTGAGATAGTTGCGTGAATTGGCAACACTGGACATGGAACTTCTTTGTCATCTTAGCGCCAATAATTTGACATTTGAAATGAGAACATCCGTTCCGAAGATTTATTTTTTTGTAGGTTGTTCTTTAATAACACCTCTGTATTTTGCTTAAAATCTTTTTGGACTTTGTATTTTAAACTTAGAATAAGTGACTAAGACTCACAAGTTGTTTGTTATATTTTCATTCCTTGCCAAGTTCTTTTTATAAACCTGATATGAATCTCTATGCTTTTTGAAGACAATCGTTCTAGACAGCATTTTAATAATTACCTATTATATTATATTCAAATTTCCAAAACATACTTTATACTAAGATCGTTGGGTTTTTATATTTAAGTAGTTTCACTGTAGTCGCACAATCTACAGGGTCGTGTACCTTTACATAACCATTTTTCAGTGCATAATCTGTGGTACAATAAAATTGTATTATCTGGAGCGTATCTAAACAGACTGCTTAGGTTCCGTTTGCGGTCACTTAGCTGCTCAACATGAAAGTGCTAACTGACTTGGTTAGACGCTATTTATCTTTTAACAAAGAAATGTTGCGTTTGTATTAAGACCTTGCAAACTCTGGAGTTGTTGACCCGAAATTTTTTTCTCGGTTAAATGCTGAGACGATCCCAAACACCTTGTTTAATGCGGTAGTGTTTCCCAAGTAGGTTTCCAGCAGATGTTATTCAAATCTCCGTTTGTGTGTCTAGCAAAAAAAATATTTTGTGTAGGTACATCGCTGATTTTAAGCTAGTGAGTAATGCCGCTACATTTCATTTTTAAAACTAACTGAACTTCATACCAAAACACAAATTTTATCATTATTCTAGTATCGTTTGATGTGAATTCAACATGCATTATAATTTATTATTTTAGTATCGGCTGAGTGAATTGTCATACTTGACAGTCGATATAGATAAATCGCTAACCGAAATCTGAGGCCAAGACCAAGAGTTCAAGCGCCAATGGTTTTTTTAACCAGCAGTTCAATCAACTTTCGGCGTATAATAAAAATTGCAATCGTTTTGAAATCAATGGAGAGAGTAATAAGAGCAATTCTAATGGTTATCGTTTCCTGTTACAGACCGCACTGTATCGTCTTTACCTTACCATAAAATTAATTTGATCCAATGGTTTATTTAAACAAATACTGGCAAACCGCGCAGTGACTATAAAAGTTAAAAATACAATTTTCATTATGAAATTTCACGTTTCATTTTGAATACCCTACGCGTAGATTAGCACCAATGACTATTACTTGTTTAATCTGCAGCTAACCTTCATCATCAACTGAATACGAATCAAATGTTTTATTTATTTATTTATTTAAATAAGGAACGCCAGCTACACAGAGTTTACAGAGAGAGCAGTTTACACAGATAACTTACATAATATTAACAACAAATTTCGTTGTGAAAACCATTTTTCGTTATGTTACACAGCGTGGTACTTGGTTTCCGTCGCAGATTAAAATACTTAGAACCAGCTGCCTATCTATATTTCCAAAACGATAGACGTTTCTTTTAATAGTTGAAATTTCGAAATTATAACTTAAATTATTTTATTAACTAAATATTATAAAAATAGATTTAGTGGGAAATGTTTCCAATATTAAGAAATACAATTACAAATTGTGTAAGGTCTCCAGAAATCACTTAAGCTGTTGTAAGTAGGTATGTAAGCAATGGTTTAGTAATATTACATTAAAGATCATAAAAACCGTGCTAATTTATTCGTTCGGCCCAAATATGCTTTAAATTATTAAATTTAAATTATCCACTTATGAATGAAATCAAAAACAAAATAAATAGGTGACTTATTAAATACTTATTTTCGTGTTAATTGTAACTTGATTATAACCTTATAAAAACATTAATGAATTGAATAATATTAATTCGTAATAAATAAACCAGTAACTGAAAGTAATAATTGAATGCAATAAGATTTATTTGTTATTCTATATATTTGCACACACCTGATAAATATAAGAATAGTATTAAAACAGTAATGTGTAATTGGTATTGCTTCATTAATACCAATAAATTTTGAAATCTTATATTATCATTTGAACTCCGCCGACGGTTTAATATTATAATTAATAGCTGTTTGTACATAATTGCTTTACAATATTGATTGACGCTATTTGTGTCAATAAAGCCTTGATTATGTAATGACGAATCTTAAGGTGTATGTTTTAAGAAAGAAAACATTTATCTGGTTAAGATTTTGACATTATGTTGATTGTTTTTTATTTATAGAAAGACTAGAAGATATTTAGGTGCTATAAATAATCTACTCCGTTTCCATTCAAGGTCTGTCTAGTGTTTTAGAAAAAACCCTTCGTTGTATACTTAGGATGGAACCCTGTGGACCATGAGGATTGTTGAGAATTGTTGAGTCACCTGCCACACAGCTAGACTAACAGTGTACTTCTACATATGATATGTAAAACTGGCACAAGAAAATAATATCCGTTATTTATATATTCTATTGGAAAGAACAAAATCATCGATACGCGATCGTTTTCCCGCAAAGCCTTTCCCGTCATTTCCCTCGGGATGTTATGAAAATTTGGTACGATCTTTTCAGTGCGATGATATGCGGTGATATTCTCTTAACACCTTTAGGGTTGACGGGGTTCTGTAGATATCCATTACATATTTAAAATACAAGAACAATACGCATTTACATTTTAATTGTTATTAACCTCAAGGATTACCACAACGGTTTTACTAGGACTATTACAGAAATCGTAGAACTGTTTTATACATTAATATTAAAATCTATTAGTTGATATTAAAATTTATTGCGTTTAATAAACGGCTATGTGGTAAGTAAATTCAATACTCTACCACGTTAGAGTATTATGTAGGTAATTCTTTCTAGTAACTATGTTTTTGAAGATGATCTAATATCGTTATATCACTAAACTAATTCACAAGACTCCTGTAGTTTTACAACTCGCGAGCAAATTTATTTTTGAAATAGCTCCACTACAATAAAATATTACTATAAAAAAAACCTCAGTGAGGTTTTTTTTATAATTTCATTTGGGGTTTTATAATATTTTAGCCCTGTAAAAACTCACTTTCTTGCAAAAAAACTAATAATAAGCTCGCTCAACTTATGACGGCTCAGTGTAATTTTTTATGTAATCGTAAAATCGTATTTTTATGTAAAAATAAAAAATAATTATATGTTATTAAAAAAACAATTAATCGACGACATTAATGAAAAAGTGGAATTTAAATTAACGCCTAGTTATTTTAAATTTGCTCAAAATCTGAATTAAATTTATATTTTCTACAACATCCCAAGTGCTTAATAACATCTATGAATTCACACATATAATACACACATATTTACATATTATGGAAGTTTAAAAATGGTTTTACTTTACTACTTCAACATTGTGCACATAATTTCTTATAAAAAACAACATAAAATAAACCGAAAGCTGTTATATTTCATCGCCAATCCATAACGTGCTAGGTTATAAAAGAAGCAATATTTCAAACGTGAAAATATATGGTTTGGGCGGGCGGCGCCTAAAATATTATATTGTAGGTTTCAGACATATTTACATTACAAATAGTCAATATAGATGATGAACTTTAGTGCGGTTCGGTAATTCAATTACTCAAATATTTTGATAATGAATAGAAGGTTATATAAATGTAGTAATGTGTTATTCCGTCTTGAAGGTACTACCGATTTGGCCGGAGGTTTTTCTTTATATCTTCAACACTTTCTAGTTGCACATTAAATGAAGGAAAATATTGTGTGTATTACTCCCACGTGTAAATGACCCGAAATACCTCAGTATGTAAGAGGATAGGACCTACCCTGTTATTCTTAAAAAATAAATCACTCTGAATGTATTTTTGTATCAAACACATTATTCGGTCTGCTCCTGTCTGTTTTGTATACTGAAAGCAGAAGAGACAAATGATAAGATCAAAAGTTACGATACATTTTTCTAAAGACTTTAAGCCTTCCGTTTGCTTGTGAAACCAATATGTATTTTTTGTCACCTCTACTCACTCTCACGCTAAGCCCAAACTCATCTTACGACAACTTCAATTTAAAGCACGCACTTGGTGCAATTATGAATAATTTCAAAGAAAATGTTAAAATTTAATTTTCATTTGGGAGGATCATCTGCAATTAAGCAGTGTAGCGATGACATGGGACAAAATATTTAATGAGGTGGCGTGTTTGTAATGAGGTTCTCATGTCATTTCCTCGATTGTTTTGGTGGAATTTGTAGCGGCACGGTTTAATAAATGATACGTTTTATACAAGCTACAGTTCCTACTCATAACAAACAGATACACAGGTTTTTTTCTAGAGCGATTTTCAGAATAACGTACGGCTAACGTACTAATTTCAAGTTTGGGACATGACCTCTGCGGCTTTAAGCACTAACAATCATTTATTATTCTATGACGTCATTATTCTCTAATTTGAGTATCCTTTTTACGGTAAACTTTCAGGCGTGTTAGTATATTTCTGTCTTTTCCAAGTCAAAAGAACTGGTTTAATTAATTCCTTTACTTTATATTTTTTTCTATTCGTCATACAGATGTGTATTAATTTCCTTAAGAACACACATCGCAATATTTTACTTATCATATGAAATGTGTTTACTAAACAATATTAGGCAAAGAAATGCGTTTAACTAGTATTAAATAAAATTGTAGGTAGACCGAATATTCCATTCGCAGGAACAAATCAACACTTACTTTTCTTCGTATATTATGATTATCTACTAATAAAATTATCCATATGGTTATAGTTATAATTGTGCGTTTTCTTTAAATTACCTATTTACTATGAAGTTCATAATATACATGAATATATCTACTGAAGCATATAGTGATCAGCTCAATATCATATATTTTAATTTTTATGCAGCATAACAGTGAGGGGGAAGATGAATGCTCACGATCTAATTGGAGTCTGTCACCTGGGATTACAGCCGCTCGTTCCATCACTCAGATGGTCACATTTGTCTGCACTTCAAGCTAAACTTTACGAGTGAATTATTAAACGTTCCTTATTGTTGATTTTAAGTGCCAAATTTCGCAATGTTTAAAATAATTACGTAATATACATTTATTTATTAACTTTCATCAAGAGGTATTAATCAATTGTCTGTGTAAGCAAAGCATATTGGCAGATAGACCACTATGTATGATACAAAAATAGATCAATTGAGAGAGTTATTAAAAGCCCTAGTATTGTCTTGTCGACCGACAAGACAATACACGATGACAATATCTTGATTATAGTCACAAACACTACAGATGGCAAATGTATCATTTTTATAACGTACTTTTGCAGAATTGTATTTGTTCAATATCCTATCGGGGGTCATCGCTAACGACACAATAATTATATGGTTATATGTAAACAGTGACAACCGCCTTTCTTTCTCCTATAAATAATATGAATAGTTAATTATGTACATTGTTTATACACGATGTTTTAAGGCTTTAAAAACATATTATTTCCATCACATCGAAATTGGCCTTAGTTTTTTTGTCATATGTTTTTTTTTCGCTCGCTCCTTAACATAAGAGCCACATTAAAATTAATAGATTGTTTTGATGAGAAGAATACAGATAGCTAGCTAAAGCTAAACTATGTGTTTTTATATGCAATTGATTTATTCAATTTACATACATTTTGAACAATGAGTGTCAAAATCTAAGCCATTTAGAATTCATTAAACTACCGTTACGCAACCCTTCACCATAAACACCCTATAAAATCGCAATCAAACATTGCAATCACATACATCTCAATTATCCGAGCCGACGGTCAAAAAGGCGAAATGGACGGGCAAAAAATGACCGGCAAAAATCTCATACATATTTAAGCCGATACACGTAGTAACTTCAATCGTGTCTCGTGAAGTATTCAGTGACTGCACTGTTGCAATTTAAGTCAAACAAACGGTCAGGGAACTTTTCAATAAAAAACTATCCACTGTATACATAGAACAATCGTCTTGTTGCTCACAACGCGATTCGCAATTCGCGATTGGGTGATTTCTATAGTCCTACGAGGAACTCCTAATCTATTAAAATAAAAAATATTAATCCATTATCTGTGATAACGTACGAAAAGAGCGTCATTTTTAATATCATTTTTAAAGCAAACACAATTGAAGAATATGGTTCAAAATTCGAATATAATAAATCATAGAAAATGCGAAGTGAAGGATGGCTATCCCGAGGGATGATATCATAAAAGGATTAGGGAAAGGAATAAAAGGTTAAACCCTATCAAAGTTAATTTGTTTGTTAATTTTTCTCGTCCCTTTATTAAGATTTGGGAGATAATTGTAAAGCAATTACTCGATCTTTTTGAGTTTTATTTTGCGCTCTTACTTATGGATCAATTATGAGAATTTTAAATTCGCATTCTATGAATGTAATGTCATTAATTCTAGATGATCCTCTTCTTATAATTTTTCAATTTGGTAATGTACTGTTTTAATTTTTTGAAAAGAGAATCAAATATTTGATATATTCCATCTACATCACGCTTAAATAAATTATGTCCCTTTCGTTTTGTTTACAGGTACAGACTTATTATGACATTTTTAACAATTCTAATCATGCAAGTACTGTAAATATTAGTTAGTACATTAACACAATAATCTATTATGCAGAGTGTGTTGGGAATGCTATAGTACCAATCGTCTGCGTATAAAAACAAATAAAATTGTTCAATAAACACACAAAGTTACTTCATAGCGTGTCGGGTTGGATAGGGTGGGTTAATACAATTTGGTAGGTCGTAATCTGGTTAGGAGATGATTCATGCGTTGCTATAAATATGGTTTGTGTATCTTAATGGTTGCTTTTTCAAAGAAAAGAGAATTATTTTACCTGTTAATAGAAATTTCTATATGTTATCTGTTATAATATTTGCACAAAGTTCAATCTTTAGTACTGACTTAAAGTCTCAATTCTCTACAGTCGCATTTTTTCAAATTTAATTAACAAATGATATTATCATAATTCTTGGGCGCGTGTTTTATTTGACACGTAAAAGGATGTACGGAAGTGACCTATAATGTTGATTTGTAAACATTGGTAGGTAAAAAAATTAACTAAGCCTAAGTATTTAAAGCTTCAATGATGACGCGGCAATCCAATTAGCTAAAACAATTTCGTGACTATAAATATTGCAAATAGGGTTATTAAGTTCAATTTGCCATTGTCTTAAAACAGCCATGTATCATGCACCCTTACAAATAGCATTATTTGTGGTCACGTGAAGCCGCCATTACTTCTCCCGACCAATGGCAGCGCGCCGTTTAATGAGATTTTATTTTTGAAAATATGAAACGCGAACACGATTTTCATTGGCTTTGCCTTAAATACTGTAGCAATTAGGAAATTTAATTTTAAATTTACGTGCTGCGGTTAAGTGTATTTTAATATTTCGTATTCAATTCAACTTTGTGTATTACTAGCTGACCCGACAAACGTTGTTTTGCCATACATGTGGTTTCTAGCAATTTTTTTTTTTTTTATATTTTTTAAAAGGGGTTTTTTTTTTTTTTTGGGAAAATTGGGGGTTTTTTTTTTTTTTTTTTTTTTTTTTTTTTCCAAAAAAAAATAAAAAAATATAAAAGATATTAAAGAATCTTTCAATTCATTTCATTTCAGATTTTTTTTTCATCCATGTCAAAAATAATTATTATTTCATTTTTTTTTTTTTTTTTTAAAATAAGGGTGTTTGTGAGGGGGGGGATTTTTGGGTTTTTTTTTTTTTTTTTTTTTTTTTTTTTTTTTGGGGGGGTATATAAAAGATCGTAGCTTAGCTGCCAAGTCCATATGACCTAACTTGTGTTTTTCTTATTCGAATCGCGAATTGCAATTAGATAATTTCTGGTCAATCATTAAAATCTAAGTACACATAAGGCATTCAATGTTAATCGACCAAACAAATTAAATATTACAAAATTAAAAATCCCCACTGTCCCAAATATCCATTTTAATTGTTGAAGATTCCGTTAATTTAAGTTAACATATTACGATTATATAAATATATTAACAAAGTATTTATGGCAATTGCTGAATATTGTTTCTTAGTGAGAGGCCAGTTATTGATTTACGTCATTTCGAAAAACTATTGAACAGCTGGAACGTATTTAAGTACTTACTTTAAGAATTTAAGTATTTCCTTTAAGAATTGACTCTGACTGATTTTTCTAACTCGTGTCTTTTATATATTACGATAGGTGTTCACTGTTTGAACGTTCTTAGTATTATTCGTGCCAAGCACTAGGTATGGTGTATAGCCTAGCGGGTTGGATGAATTACAAATGTGCATTAGCAACTATTAATCCCAAATGGTAATATGTAGAATCAAGAAAACTAAAATAAAGTTATACTAAAAAATTGAAACTAAAATGTACTTACATAATATTTCATATTTCAATATATGGTTTAAAATTACGTACTAAAAGTGTATCATATTAGACTGGTAAGATATCTATTCTTCAAAGGAATATAATACGTTAATTTAATTGTGAGTAATCTTACAACAAAAAATACAAGGCAGTGTAATAGCCAGTTGTATTTTTTCATAATACATATACATACAATTTATAATCAAAATGGTTTACAATTCCGTTTAAGTATTTTCAAGCAATTTAATCTGAGCCATTTTGATTGCATACTATGATTTGTAGCAATTTGTGTTTGATGGAATTTTTATTTATTCATGGGATATTATCGTGAGTTCTATGTTCTTATTAACTGATGTAATTACGATAGCTGATGTAATTCTGTATATATTAAGATAAACTTACATTAATAATACTCTAATCTGTGGTCTGCGTAGATGTTTGATAAACGTAAGAAATTATTACTATGTTGTTAAACAATAGGAATGCGCTAATTGAGATAATAATTAAGGGTATTATAGGTAAGGGACTTTAAAATATTAAGGGTGTCTATGAAATACTATATTTTTCATAGTTTTAGCGTCTTACAACTTGCGAATACTTACTACAAAAAACAGTATTTTCGGTTACTTTTATGTTAAGGGTTAAATTGAAATATTGAATTACAAATGTCAAACTTAGGCCTACCTTGCAATTTATTTAAATAAAATTTTCTTTTCCAGCTTCATTTCCAATCACCCGACGGATCGGTCACCCGTATCAGAACAGAACACCACCGAAACGCAAAAAACCGAGGACTTCCTTTACAAGAATGCAAATTGCTGAATTAGAAAAGAGATTTCATAAACAAAAGTATTTGGCCTCAGCAGAACGGGCCTCTCTTGCCAAAACCTTAAAGATGACAGACGCGCAGGTCAAAACCTGGTTCCAGAATCGACGGACAAAGTGGAGGTGGGTTTTATTGTTTATTTAACATTACGTACCTAGGCTTAGTGGTTCGCCAATGTGGAGCGGTTATAGATCAGATTCCTAGACTAATTTTTATGTTGCTTGATGGGTAGTGAAGGCTCATCATTTTGTTTTAAAACATCTTTCCTTATATTTGAAAAAGCTTTAATAATCTTCTGGTTTAGATTTTTATTTGGTTCGCACTTTATCATCTAGATAAAAACATTTGCGAAAACTCGAAAAGTCGCTACGAAAATTGCCAGCCCCTCGGCTTTTGTAAGACGGGAGGATAGACAAAAATCACATGTCGCAGTCAATAGACTTACCCATTAATGAAAAGATCAGTAAATTTAGTGTATTGACGATAGACACATTTGTAATAACACCAAATGGAATTTAAAAATGGAATGCAACAAAATTCCGAATGCATGTGATACAATACTAGTGATCGTGTTGGTGGCACAGATTACTAATGGACAAGCGCTGTTTGTGTTGGGCACAGATAACAAACGCTTGATACGAACGGCGCCAAGCCACTGCTTTTGTGAAAAAAAGTTATTCGTGATTCGAAGGTCGATAGGCTTTTATTTCATTTTATATGAAAATATACAAGAAATGAGCTAGAAATAACTTGGACGTGGAATTTGCTAACCGCAAAAATTATGAACTGGGGCACTGAAGTGTCCCCGCATAGTCACTGAAAAAGGTGATACTTTTTCATATTCAAAACTTTCATTGGTTCGGTACAACTATTTTTTTACAAAGTTAAGCTAAGAACTGCTTCTAACTTAGTTAAAAAGTGACATGAGGTCTAATCAAAAACATAACACGTAAAAACATGTCTAGCGACTGATTTCTACAGTCGCAAAAACTTAGTCCAAAATTGTCCTAGACAGTAAATAAGTATTCATTCAATTTCACATGTCTCTTCGTATTAGCCGTCTTTAATGGACGTTATCACTTGTTTCACTTTCACTTATCGTAACAATGGTAGGTTGTTTTAGATAGACAGGTAAACGCAACCGGTAGTAAAAATTAAAATCTTTGGGCTGATTCCTAACAGACATGGTCAGCAAAACCGAATTCAAGTTTAATTCCGTTAAGATTTAATAACTCACGATATAAAAAAGAATTAAACTTCATGTTCACTATGCCTGTGTCTTATTTTATAAGGAGTATGCGACAAAACCATTTCTGGACCGCACCAGTCTCATCGACCATTCCTTGTTAAGTAGCCTTATGAATAATAAAAAGACCATCAACTTATTTAATTTAATACAAGTATATTTTATTCAGCTCTTAGGATACTGCAAAAACTTATTTAATTATTTAGAAATCGATATTCATCTGAATGTATAAATATTAAATGTATGTGTTACCAAATGAGAATCTATTAAAAACACGCTAATGAAACAATAAAACATTGATCTTTAAGCACGCAAAATTTAAATTCACATAGATAAGAAACCAGAATGTAACCTCTTTAAATTTAATGTGTTGACCACTATTTATTTTTTAAAATGTCATCGAAAATAGATTAGAAATATAATATCCGTGCAATAATTAATTGACAGTTATCTATGACATATGAAGTTGGTTTATCTGTGATATAGTGATTCGTGATTAATAATGATATTTACTGTATAAAGAATTATACCTGTTTATTATTGATATAACATACAGTTATATTTTGTGGCATTGAAGAAATTATCATTAAAAGGTAATTTAATAAAGTTAGTGTAATACCTTGCACTGGTAGTTTTGAAAGCGAAACAATGTGCGCAAACCTTTTGTGGTCCAATGTACAAAAATAGGGGTCACTCTCACATACCTACTATAAACTTACCGAGATCTCTACAAAATAAATGTTAAAATTTCCATAAACAATGCATCTAAGTATACTTTATAGTCTATAACATACAGATAAGAATGTGACAAGACGTATGATATATCGATAACAGATATTCCTGCGTAACTCGCTATCACATTAATTTATTATAATAAATACAATGATCAAATAAATTACATACATGAATGTTGAATGAGAAAGTGAATGTCTGAGTTATTGTTCCACAAGAACCAAATGCCTTTATCTTTTCCTTAATATTGTTTTAATAGTTTCCTTAATATTCCTTGAAAATGAAAATCAAACATGTTTATCCAAGGATAGGCAGGAGGTATTTTTTCAGGTTATTTGTTGGACAATGGTTCCATAGTTCAGTAACCCGGGGTGAATATTTTCAAATGAATCTCTTGTTAAGTGTGAATTCAATATTAAAAAGCATGTTTACTGTCTTAATTTATACGATACGACTTATTAAATACGACAATTTAACGTTTACCTTTAGGTTGATACTACTACAAATACATACATATATATACATGTACCTAGATGTGTAAGATATTACAAAATCAATTAGATGCAAAGTCTACATTCATTATTCAGATTTTAGTGCTAAATTTCAATAATATCTCATAAATCCTAATCAATATTTGATAAAATTATCAAAATTATTTAAATTATTTGGAATCTGTTCAAGGATGCTTTTTTATTTTATTTGCATTATTATATATGATATGTAAATATTATGAAAATGGTTTTATTTTAATTTGTAAATTAAAATGTATTTTATATTAATGATGTAATGGGAAGCCACAGGCTCCTGAAATACAGTTCTTAATATTCAAGAGTAAAAATTGTATGATAAATAAATAATAATTATTATTATCCTTTTGCTTTTATTTACTTTATTACTATATTTATTAATCATGGTTCATCAGCGACAGACGTTTGCGGCAAAGAGGTTGAACAGTCCGCTTATATAAAAAGTGTAATAAATTCAAGTTTATATAAATTTAAGAAGTTTAATAAATGTATCTTATTTCTGTAAGTTAAGAAAGTAAGTTATTTTACAAATTTATTTTGTACTAACTCATTCCGTAACGCGTACCTCTACATAAATCAATGTTCAATTCAAATTCGAGATAGATATTAAGATTAGCGCTCTCAAACACTTCAGGTTTATAACTTATTTATCAAGGCCATTGATATGTATATCCATATATTATGTATTTACAGATTTACATAGTGTTGTTATAACAGTGTTGTGGCGCTCCTTGGGAGAGATCAAAGGGTGTGTACAAATTAAAAAAAATAAGAAACTTAAACACAAACTGAAGTTACGTACATTAAGAAATTTAATCTGTTTAATTTTGTATCGTATTTTCTGTTGTTATAAACATGCACGAAGAATCGAAGTTCTAAGCTATTTACGTCCCCCTATAAAAACTCGTATCGTTGTTACAATAGCTAGCCAATTAAATCTTTATACATATAGTACAGCTGAAGCAGGCGGTAACACAGGGTAGCTGGGGAGATAAATATTGTATGAGGAACACAACTCGGCAGTTTAGCTCATCAATTATTAACCACAGTGGAAAAGACGAACGTTCGCCTTTTTTTACATGTATTGTACGTTGCAAGTTTATTGCCTATTTTTGTGACATTTACTATACCTCTTAAGGTTTATTTTACGCTCGTTTACGTGGGAATTCGCTAGAGTGGCTTCATTTGTTTCAGTTTACATTTTCTTTTGTTTCTAGTGTTTTTAAACCACTATTGAGATACATTATTTTTGTTACCAAAACATAGTAAAAAGATAGTCCTTGCTATAGTCCTGTTTACACTCTAGAACTATTAGAATTAAGTTTAAATTAGGATCTCTAATATATTTTTATTCTATTAATTCATTACTATTTCAAAAATATTTCAAAAATAGTTAGCTAAGCACAGAAAATCTTCTTCTCACTCTCTCAAAGGCAATTTGAGGCATCGAAGCGTAATTTTAACAAATCGAATTGCGATCGAACCACATCTAACACACTGTAACCCAAGGGGAGGTCCTTATTTATTTACTTACCCTGTTTCATTTCCTCCCGTAATTCCTTTCCTTTGTATAAGTGAATATTAAAACTCCCCGAATTAGGGGGACACGATTGTTCTATAAAAACAGTGCTTACACTCCTTACTAAAGGAAACATTTTCGCTCTTGATCCTAAGCTTGTTAATTTCCCCGACATGGGATTATATTTCTTATCGTAAAGGTGGTGAATTTGAAATGACTGGCACGTTTTTGTCGCTTAGGGCAATTCCTTTAAGGGAAGTGGCTTGTCGTTAGTATAATTGTTGCTTGTAGCTTGTCTTTTTCGGAATTACGGAACAAATCCGTATCAAGATTGATACAAGACGTCAGGGAACGATGTCTTAACAGGTTAATGTTGCGTGCTCATTAATTTACGTAGTTGAGTTTTTCTTTTGGGCTAATCAAACTGTGATTAGTTTTAACGAAATGGGACTTTGTTCGTATAGAGAGGAATATTAATTTGTAATATAATTTAAAATCCGTAAGATGATATTGGCAGCTTATAAGCCAAAATAGATATTAACAAAAAATATTTTAATAATATCAGTGTGGAAGAAGCGAAAGAGGTATGCAAGGATCTTAGCAAGTGGAGGTCTGTGGTCTCTGCCTACCCCGATGGGAAACAGGCGTGACTTATATAAATAAAAATAAATATAAAAAAATTAATAATAATAGATGTATTTTAGTTATAACACATTCATAGTTTCTCAACTCTTCTTTCAATGATCACTAGGATAATTGGGGCAATCTTCATTGCCTTTCTGTCGAACAGGTTTCTTTCTTCCTGATCTTTTGGTTAAGCAACCCTATGAAAACAGAATGATTACATACTCTTATATTCAAAGATATTATGAATATTTGATGAAATTTATTAACAACAACTTAATTCAATTCAGTATAGTAAACAAAAATTCAACCTTATCATCTAAATAAAAGAGATATTATGAAAACTTTTGAATTGCGAGTGCTTAAACAGAAAAGCTCATTATACATTCACCTCATCCGTTATTTAAAAGGTTTTAAGATTCATCTCGGAAGTTTTAAAGTGTTCTTGGGATTTATTGTATTGTTTTGACGGCTTCAAATAAGTCTTTATTCATAAGCAGTGATATTTTATTTTTGGTTTTTTATATTAAAATTATATCTTTATTATTTCTTTTATCTCAATTTAGAATTTTCTCATTTATTACAAAATATACAAATATATATTGCTAAACATAGAGGGGATTTTGTGTGTTGTAAGGCGTTATGAATTTACTATGCGGTGCCGGATGTTATAACTTACAATAAAAACCGTCAAATGTCAAACATTTTATCTTTTACTTGAAAAATTTAAGCAAAGCGTGAAATAAAATACCACGGCTCAAAATAATTTCCTAATACAGAACAGTGCTCCAAACATCTATCTGCCTTTAATCTAGAGTTAGCATGTCAAACATAACTCATGAGAATATTCGCAAAACCCCTTAAAATCTCCATAAAATTAATTCTAAACTGCTTATAAAATAATCAGGATGAAATTCGTAATTGCCAGCCGCAACGTTTGGCTTATATAAGGAAAGTTTTATTGTGCTTTACGTTATCTAATTATAAAGGCGGCGGCTTAAAGTGGTTTACCCCAACTGGCTAGTGACGGGGAATTGTATAGATAAAATGTTTATAAATGAAATTGCAGTGAATATCTTTGTCTAGCAACGTGTTTTGACAACGCTGTTTTAGCATAACTTATTTAAAATGATCTATGATTTGTGGACTAATTACGTTTTAAATAAGAAATAAACAGAGAAACAATATAATATTATCACCTCAATGATATTGTGACGTCATTTTTATAATAATATTGAACAATAATCGCTTGAAATCATATCATACCATCAAAAAAACTATCTGACATCCTGCGCGCAAGGTCTTAATTTCGCTCTATATTATAATAATATTACAATGCGTGTTATAGTGTATATATCTATTATTTTAATAATATATTAAGTTATTTATTATATTATATATAAAAATCACATCGACAATGCTGTCACGACACTAGTTCGTTCATTTTCCAGTATAATAAAGTTCTCCCCGATAATAGACTTAGCGCTTTGTTCAATCATTCATTAATAATTAACATTGACAGCCTCCATATTAGTACATATATAAAGTAGAAACTTAAGTAAATAGATGTTATTATCATGAACTAATTTACTAAAATTTTATTTTTACGTGTCTTTTTTAAGCGCTATTAGAATAAAAAAATATAAACATTTTGGTTTTTATTTTTTAACTAGAACCAACGTAATACTGTATTTGTGCTGTTCATTTGAAGATGGCGGTTGACAGCGAGGGTGGATTTCGGACTTTGAAATTCCTTTAAAAAATTTTTGAATAATATAGGAAGGTTAATGACAACAGAAGGTTATACGATCAATTTCACAAAGTGCCAACTCTAT
Source organism: Pontia daplidice (assembly GCA_963693355.1). Lineage (NCBI taxonomy): Eukaryota > Metazoa > Arthropoda > Insecta > Lepidoptera > Pieridae > Pontia > Pontia daplidice. Next base: position 4,657,859 of record CAVNZL010000137.1, on the reverse strand, counting down.
ATGAAAAAAAATGTATCTCATTTCAAGTAATGTATATTCTAAATTCAAATCTTACAATGTTCAGTGCGCGTTTTAAGTAGAAGTTTCCTCACGTAACGTCGCATTTTGTGTGACGTGAGGTGTGAGAATTCACGAGAACTCACTAGAAATTAGTTAATTGAAACTGACACGGGAATGAATTTGGGTTACCTAAATTCTCTCGCTTGAAAGTTGGTGAATTATTGCCACCCCTAATTGAAATCCCCCTATCTTAACTGATATCATAATAACGTTAATTTGTAGTTAAACCTTCACGTTTACTTCTCAATATTTATAATTTTAATCTGTCTGTTCTATTTAATATACTTTGTCTCCTATATAAGTCTAATCTATCTATCTATATAAGTCTAATTTATATACATATAAATAAGACGATTATATATAATAATTCTTCAAATATATAAACTCACATTTTGCCAAAAAAAGATTTAAAAAAAATTAAGTTTAAAAGTTTTGAATGACACTCAACGTATGCCTCTCCAACGTAAATAAAAAATCCAATCCAATTTAATTAACTTAAATGCTTAAAAAAAATTGCTCCCATTCATTCGATTTCCATGATTACGATAAACCTAATTGAGTCACTTAGGTCATTCGACAACGTGCGATATCATACTAAAAGCGTTATTTATAACTAACATTACCTTCAATGAATACTAAACCTAATTGATATGTGATAAATGCCACTATTGCACAAACTGGTTAGGCTATGCAAATGAATGTGGACCACTCTGTAAGGAGCTATCTTAATTAGTGCGATACAGGAGTTTATGTATATGCCTTGATCGTTACTAATGTAGGCGCTTGCGCAGGATAAAGACAAGCTATCTAATAGATTTTCAATATCAAGAGACTAAAGATATCTTAAGAATTTGCCTAAAGTAGAAAAGACACCAGCAGAGGTAGATTTTCGACTTGTTCAAATATATGAGGTATATGACCCCTGTTCCGAGGCTATAAGGATTAAGGACATGTTCAGTGGGTAAAATGTAATAAAAAAAGGTTTAGTAATTAATAGTATGAAATAGGAGTAATGGTTAAAAATCAAAATGGTTAAAAATCAAAATGGTCAAAAAAATATTGTCACGGGATCGAGTTGGATATGTATGGAAGTTAAGAAGACAGACAATAAGAAGAGTATTTTTTTATCTATTTACGCCAAGATATTCGGCCAAAGTGTCTACCCGGAACTTATAACAGTTTTAATGAAATTCTTTCATACATTTTTAACAAAAAAATATTGTTCCAAACCCTAAAGCCCTCAACTCGTGGGCTGCGCACAAAAAAAAAATGACGAGAAAGCGTTAACATTTACGTTTTTATTAAAGTTTAGTAAAAATCTTTAAAAAAACTTAAAGCTTTAACTGAGTATTTGAAAGTATTTCAACTTGGAATGTTAATTGTCATTGCAAAATTACTTTCATAAGGAATTTCATAAAAAAATATATTTGTTTTTCTAAAGAATATGCCTTCCACACGTTCATGGCCCACGTTCTACACATAATATCATACTTCGCAACAAGTAGTTATTTTATATAAAATAATTAAAAAATCGTTGACATTTGTTAATAATTATTGATTCTGGACTGGTGTGAACTACTTATATTCGCTAATTGAATAAATAAATATGCACTATGTCCATTAGTGAACGATATGACATTAACAGTTATAATTGCTTAATTTCTGCTTAAGTGATTATTCACTTAAACACAATTTAAGCAATTATTGGTGCATTCATAATTTGATGGCCATGTTTTAAGCGATATTTTATAAAGTATACGAAAATATATTATTTTATTCATTTCTGGCTTATATTCAGTTAATATTTATGTGTGTGTTATAAAATGTTTCGTACATCGAAAGACTGAAAGATTTCATTGACGTAAACTAACTGAATAACGAAATAATCATACTCGCTTAATTGAATACTTGAAAATAATGTGATTAATTCGTAATATGGATGCTACAGTTTTCATGCTGGTAGCCTTATATAAATAGTAGATTATGCATAGGTATAACTAAGCTTAAGGACGAAACTGTAAATTTAATCATTTATTAAAAGGGTTCGGCTCTAATAATTCAAGACTTTAATACGTCAATTAGTATCATCATGTTTTAACTGCTCATTTTACACCAGGGCTGTCAGTTTTGTGTTTGTAAATATAAAACTTGTTCCCCATTTCTTCTGGTGCGCTTTGTTTAAAACCACCCCCCCTTCCCCACCCCCCTTTTTTTTTTCCCCTCAAAAAAATTCCCCTGGGTAATTTTTTTTTTCTTTTACAAAAAAAAATACTAAATTTATAAAGAAGATCATCTATTTATATTTAAAGTACACATTAAAAAAGTGTGCGGCCCTTTTTTGGGGGTGGGGGGGGGTTTTTTGGGGCCCCTTCTTTTTTTTTTTTTTTTTTTTCCTTTTTTTTTTTTTTTTTTTTTTTCCTTTTTTTTTTTTTTTGGGGGGGGGGTTTTTTTTTTTTTTTTTTTTTTTTTTTGGGGGGCCCCCCCCCCCTTAAAAAAAATTTTTTTTTTTCTTACGGTACTTCGTCAACATAAATGAATTACTTCTAGAGTAGTTCTTATTCAGTCTATATACACCAGAGACACATACCAATAAAATGTTAATTAAATTATTATTGTAATATTGTTATTTCTTATTAAAACAACGCCTTGCCCGAGCTAATCGAGCGACAAATCCAACGGGTTTATAAATAATTCAAGCTTCTGTATTATGTTAAGTGGGGTCTCCAACTTTACAGATGCACTTGACACCACTTTCAGTTAATGAACGTTACTCCATTTAACACTAAAAGCGGCTTTAAGATTTCCATCCTTTGCTCATTGATGCTATATAAAAAAGTAGTAAAGAAAACTTTGTAATAACACCTGAGGTATTTTGTTTATGCGTTTGATTCAGGAAAAAAAATCTATTTATTGAGATAAATAAAATGGTTTTATAGCTACAGTTTGTTTTGTTTTTTCTTTCAGACGCCAAACTGCTGAAGAACGTGAAGCTGAACGTCAAGCAGCTAATCGTTTAATGCTTTCCCTTCAAGCTGAAGCGCTAAGCAAGGGCTATATTCCTGAACCACCACCCGGTGCATCGCTGTCAGCCCTTCATTATCAACAGACTGCCGCAGCTCAGCCCGCATCCAATACAGCGTTAAGCGCTTTACAGAATTTACAGCCATGGGCTGGAAACCATGGCTCATTTATAAACCCTCCTAATACAGCACCGGCGGCGCATCCACCGCCTGTCGCGTCACCAATTTGCTGAATTCGTATCAAATTTAAACTAGGTTCCTTTGTTTCTTCAATGTAGCGTCATAGTAGGCACATATAATTCGATGTTTCTAATATATTGTATATCTGAGAAAGTATTATGAAAAGTGTGGAATTTCATATGTATTTCCAAACATTTGATCATTAAATTTGACCACCAGTCAGTTTGTAATTAACAAATATTTGGTTATATTATAAATATAAGCTGTTAATCAATCATGAAATGGCCACTGAATTGATCAAGCTTGGTACACAAAACCGCAGTTAAAATAATAATTTTATCATGCGACATGTACCTACATCGACCTAAAATATTAATGTTATTTTATTTATATGTAATTAAAAATCAGCTATTTCAATTGACATAATGTTAAATAATTTTACGTAGATACGTCTTAGTTTTGTAAAAATGTGTAAATACTTAAAAAATTGTGCTTATAGTCTCATAAAATTTTATACTATTTTAATTAATTATGGAAACAGTATTATAGATATGTAACTAGATAATAAATCCGATTAAAATTTGATATTAAATTTGTAAATAACATCATTCATGAATGTATGATAATAGGTATCGTAATAAATCTAGCAACCGTTTTATGAGTATAAAATCATTTAACATATATAGAAAACTGCCGCTTAAATCATCAAAATAATAATAAGACTATATTTTCTATGTATTTTGTACCCACAGAACATAATAGTTGTTATTATTATATTACGCTATAAAATAATAAATTATATTCTTTTTTATGAAACTTAAATTTTATGTAAATGATTTCATTGTAAATTAACAAATTACGAAGACATCAAATTGCGTTGTTGAGTCGGAAATATAGGAGAACCATATCGCATCAATGATATGATAATTCTCATTCTCAGAACCTCAAATACTGGTGATGTAACAAAATCACTTGAATTCATAAAAAGATACTTGTAAAAATACTTCTACATTTAGGAAACATGTTTAATTTAAACCTTATAAATTGTAAACCTATTACCAAAAATATCAAAAATCTTCTATTGCAGTTTTTTCTACATTTAAAGTAATCTTTTATATTTAAAAATCTCCATTAAGTATGTAGGAAAATATTCATTGCGACAGTTAGCGATAAGTATGACTCCCTCGTGTCAATAGCGTATAAAATATTTCAATTATTCCGAGAATTTAAAAACTGCCACTGGTATATGTGGTTTTTCAGTTATAAACAATAATTGTCAATACATGTACGTAGATTTAAGATGATTTCATGTGTTCTTTCAGTTAGAGTTTTAATATTACATAGCTGTATGTAAAGTGTAGAAATGCCTGTGTATATTTTGAGCACTAACGTAACATTAAATGACTAAATATATTATTTTGTTTTTGTATTTAAACATCTGATTTTATAACAAACTAACGAGCAGGTCTCATTGAAAACCTGTGACGCCGGACTGCTTACTAAGGCTATTATGAAAAACTTTTAAAGGTTTTCTAATTTAAAAAAATAATTATCAATTGCGTCGACTGTAAATGAAAAAATATGCAGGGGCTATACCTATGGCTTAAATAAAATGAAAATTTCAGATTATTTAAAAAATTAACGTGGGCAATCGTGTTTCTGAAAAGTGTCCCAAACTAAAGATTATTAGAAAGATATTCCAAACCATGTCAGTATAGACGCCTCAAGTAGTAAAACTTTCGCTCCTCTTATGTTGGTGTAGGCTACTCAACTAATATAGAATGAGTATTGAAACTGCAAAGGTTATCATTTAATTTATTCAGAACAAGTATAAAGCAAAACTAATTAAGATATAGCCTAAATTTATATAAAATGAAAACTGTCGATGCGATTCTTTCTCCCATACAACAATATTTACGGACTAAAATCTTTATCTCATTAGGATTTTAGGCTGATCATAAATCCATTGCTCAAATCAGCTCCACTAATCTAAGGCGCTTTTACAAAAATAAAATACGAATAATTACCTTCTACTTAGGAAATTACTGGTGACGTAACAAAAGCCATCATTACCTTTTTTATGGTTTGCACTGACATACCGATTGCATTTATTCAAGTAGCGTAAGTAAGTAGTAGTAGTAATGTAATATTATTCAAATATATAATAATATGTATTCAAGTAAAGTAAGATATCACAATATCTTAGGTTGATTTTAAAATCATACTCCTGAGTCATTGTAACTTCACGAAAGGAAGCCTGAAATCTTCCTGATCTTAAAGTAGATATTAACTTAATGAGAGTAAAAAGTTCTTGATTATTTGGTTCGCTATAAAACAAATGACATTTAACTTATTTCTTATTAGTTGAGATGAAAGTTAGTGAGTAAGCGTATATGTTTGCCGGAATGACAGGCTAAAACGGTTCGATAAAAAATAAAATATATAGAAAATTGTATGCAGGAAACTTACATCCTAGACTCTAGAGCAACACCGACCTATTTATAAATATTTATGTACAATGTATTATTTACATACCTATAATGCGCGATTTTATAATTTATAAGTAATAGTATGCTGGGGGTCTGCCTTATATGTATACTGTGAAGTGGTCAATTTCTTTGGTTTCTAAACAAGAATTGTATGAGCTAAGACATAAAAAATCCAATCAACATGTTCCAAATAATATCAATAGGTTAGCCATGCGATTCCCTCAATTCAGTTTTCTTAATTAAAGTTATAAATTCATTCCGAAATCAAGGAATGAAGGCAAAGTCGTAGATATTAAAATTTAAAATTGTCTCCATTAAAGTTATTTTCATAAACCGCAATTGAAATACATAGTCCCGAATGTAACCCATTAGTAACAAAAAAGTCCCTAATAACGGCACAGAAGTCACGTATAACTATTATCCTTACACCGCAGATCATTAATGTTGGATTACTAAAGATTATACAGGGGTTCACTAATAATAAATTAGTTTGGCAAAATTACGTGAATATAGAAACATTTATTTTCTAATACAGTATCCCAAACCAAATATGCATGCTTTGTCTAGTATTAAACAAATGTTATATCTTTAAAAGACATTTATTTACAGTATTATTAAAAACCTAACTTTTGAAATCATTTTAAATCCTAGTCACCGTGAGCTTGTCGCATGCGTGATGCAAATTTGATGTGTGTCGTACACAATCATAGTGCATTTTGCATATGTAAACAAAAGCACAATTTCACAATATTCGAACAATATTAATCTACTTTGTGCTTTCAGTTTAGATATTCTTTTAACACCCTGTATAGATTACATCACCGAACTATCGTTAAATCGAGCGTTTGGACGGAAATCATTTAAATCGATTTCGTTTATTCGAAGACGATGGTTTGTCATTTTATTTTTTCAAACTAATTTGAGGTTTTGAAGTCATTTGAAACGTTTAGGGGTATTTTTGAAGCACTTTTCGGTGTAGCTTTAAGCTTATAGCATTGAGGTATTATATCAAATTACTACGAGTCGACGCCCCGGCCGTGTCTATTAAATAAGGATATGTTTTCCATTGTACTTAAGTAGGTATATAGGAGTAGATAATAAAGCGTTGTTGCAACAGCGAAACAATATCTGTTGTGGCAAAGTACAAGAAATGATTAACGAAATAGACTCGGAAATGTGTGATAAGAAGATTTGATTCTTCTTTAAAGAAGAAGTATTTGTACTTATATTTCGTAAAATATCGTATATTTCTCTCTAATTAATAAGTTTTGTATCAACTACTTTTTCTACAAAAAATCTTATTTGATTCGAATTATTAAAACAATCTTTATCGTTTACATTTAAACGAACGTATTTCTTTATTTTTATTCAGTCAAATCCTCGGAACTGTTCTTTGCCGGATATCAAACGAACGACCTGGATGGACTCGAGGTCGATGACCTATGCCACGGAAATGGTATCAACGTACCTAATCATTATGTTAATACTGAATGCCTTCTTAAAACAATTATTTTTATAAGCTTTGTTATACAATGACAATTGTAATGATCGCTACCTAACATTTAAATTAGACTTTATTTCATCTTATCCCAATGTAAGTATTTACCACAATTTAAAACACCTTAATTAATAACGAGTTTAAATTGACATGTGTTAGCAGAACTTTATCTTTTTCGTTCATTTAATGATCGCGTGACAAACGCCGAATTAGCCTAAAACGAACTGCGGGGATCGAACTTGAGACTTGTCGCTCGATAATTGTTATTGCGTGTTAGTAATATATCCATGTCAGTGTAGCTAGGCACGCTTGCACAAGGGCGTAATTCCGTTTGGGGCATCTGAAAGGAAAATTTTTTCGAGGTGTTACAAGCCAAATGAAAACCCTTAGCAATTCGCTATTATATTAAATTTTCATTATTTGTTTTTGCAATGTCTTGACGATTTGTCAAAAAAAAAAGCCTAGACGGAATTTACAATGACGACTAAGTATATACTTAGTTATAGGATTATTATTAAAGTTCTATCGTATTAGCAATGCTGTAAAGATAGACTTGTGTATGGAAATAAATAAATATTGTCTTCCAATTTCTGTTTACATATAAAAATCCATCCGAAGAGGGAGTTACGCAAAATTAATAATTTTGCCTTTGCGATACGCACAAGCGATATCTTACCCTTACTTTGAGCTGCCGACATTTTTTGAAATTAAAAAAAGCCAGAAGAATCGGCCGATATAACCCGAGTGGTATAAGTATCATAGTGCCGTTGACAGAAATATTTGGGTGTATTCGTCAGGGCACGACACGTCAATCAGATTGACTGAGACACTGATTAATGTGCAATTGGTCACGCTAGGCTCTGATTACTTGTTATTATGACAAGAAATTAAGTATACATACTTATTATCTATATAGAACTACGTCTCTGCTCATGGTGTATAGGATCAGAGTGTAGCGATTTCTAATATTCATTCAAGCTAGGCTGTTCACCAACGTACTGACATTTTCGACTGTTAAAACATCGTGAAAAAATGGGTAAGTTAATAAGGTAATAGAAGGCTGATCGCTGACTACTTCCCTGCTACTAAAGACGACCCAGTGCGCAGAGGGTCCCAGGTTCAATCAAAATCTGTAAGTGTCAAAAATCTGTTGCACTCCGGGGCAATAAATACGGATAACCCAAAAGCCCCCCGCGGGGGGGGCCCCTTTTTTGGGAAAAAAACCCCTTTTTTTTTTGCCCCCCCCCCCCGGGGGCGGCCCCCCCCGAACATTCGGAAAAGTCTTAATGTATCAAGTTATCTATAATAAACACTAATCCGTTAACAAAGTGTTCAGTAGGTTTGACCAAACATCTTCTATTTTAAGCAGGCGTCATAATTTAGTCGTTTTATAAAAAAGCATTAGAACAAAAACAGTGCAAAATTATATACCTGTTATATAGGTATGCGGAAAGCAATTAGCCGGTAAGTGAGACTGATTAGCACCGCATCAAATATAATCCAGCACGCGGGCGTAATTTGAGTGAAACATGCATCTTAGGATATGTGGATGTGACAAATTACTTGGTTAAATTCAAACGCCTATATGAAAGCGTGGGTTTTAACTAGTTTTAGCCAAAGACCGGTTTTTCAACTTTAGGCTATATTTATTATGTTTGCAATTATGTGTGCTTTCTGTTTTTACTTGTAACAGTGTGGGTAAGAAGTCATGTATTTCAGCAGGTGGCGTGAGCGAATAAATCACAGATCCTTGTTTTGTATTGAAATTCAGTCAGTTGAACAATGTACAATCTAATTAATGTGACACAAACTTAATTAAAACACAAGATTTAACTATGACTTTGATTCAAAGCGATTCATCGCAAGCGTGGTGCGCGGGAGCCGTCTCGACCCAAAACTGTGTCAAGATGGCCGCCCTTATAACCATCGACAACGACGCTATTTCTTCTTTTTCAACGACAAATTTTGGCAGCTAAAAGTCAACCTGACGTCTTTGATGCGCCGTCATACTTTTTTTTAATCAAGTCGAAAATTTGAGCTTGAGCGTCTAGTGTTAATAAACAACTTAGCATCTATCTCTATTCTTTTGTCGTAGAAGTCCAGATACCTAATTTAGTTAATTTTGAACTTGGTCCGCTTATTTCATGTTTCTTAAACTTGCTATTATGACTTACCATAGATTAATGATTATAATTGCTCAAATAGTATTATTAATTAATGTTCTATTAACAGTTTGTTCAATTAAAAATTGAATTTTAATCTTGGATTAGACTGCGGGGAACGGCTATGAAATTAAGGGGAATCTATCTAAACTTCATTTAAAGCTTAATGAACTAGAAATGATAATATGATTTAAAAATTATTATGTTAAGTATATTGAATTAAGAAACCATAAATAAAATAATCTTAACATCTAGATATCTTCTCCATCTTATTCCAGAGCAGTGTAGGACAAACGAGGATCGTAGCCCGACTCATTACGGAACCGCAGTCGTATTAAACCACCTCAAACACCTTATATGTGCTGCCTGTGGTGAAACTGCCAAAATGTCTTTTAGTATGAATGTCACATTTTAATTAATAAACGCTAATGTATATTATTTTTATCGTCCTTTTAATATAAATCAAGTATTAAAATATGATTAATCAGATTTTCGCTACTAAAGCAGAGAATTAGGTAAAGTTTTATGCTTTGCGATATATATTTTAATAATAATTTTAAATTTATAAATTTTAAGCGCACGGTAAAGTGAGTCCAGCTACATTAAATATTTAAAGTACAATTTAAAAATTCTCTTCCCCATTATTATCGCCCCAACTCGATAACGCTTTTATGCCCCCTACGAAAGAGTGAATTTAAAGTTAAATGACATTGACAGATGACAGTTGACCCACGTCTTGCTCTCAAATATTCAGAAGATGTCAACACTTGGATATGTCGAAATGCTTTCGCATAGCCAATTTAAAAAAAATTGATGGTATTTTCATTTTTATTGAATTTTATATGAAATGAAATATCTTTTATTTAATGAAATCTGTCCGGAGCTGTAGCAGAAATTTCGATAAAGTCAGTTTTTAAAATTCGAAGGCTCTCTATTGAAAACAAGGTATGTTCGTGATCGGTTATGTCCCAATAAATAGCCGCGAACATTGGTATCCATTCACCATATAGTTATGAGAAAACTCTATTTTCCGTGACGCAATAATATTACCATCACATTATGCAGCAGTTACTGTCTAATATAATTAGTTAGAAAGTAACATTTTTATTATTATATATATACTTTTTACGTTATTATGCAGGCTCTAGATATCGATTAGTGTTGTCGATACAATTAATGTTTCACACGCCCGTTTCTTGTGAAACAGACATATTTTTGTGTCTCTGGTGATTTCAAATAGAACCATCACTAATCTCCCTTCAAATCATAATTGTGATGAAAATTGATCTTCATATCAAGAATATCAAATTACCGTGCGAATAATAACATCCAATATAACTTGACACTTGACTACCTCGCGTCGCCATTAGCTTATGTGAGTTAATATTATGAGAGGGGTCAACAGATATGGTCGTTAATCCCTTTGATTCTCTAGAGAGGAATTATGTGTTTGTATATCGTCACGCGAAACTAAACTCCCACGCTCATGGCTATTATGTTTCTTAGTTTTATCTACTGATTAGATATGTCTAAAGTTAAGCAACACTTGTCGCGGTCAGAACTGTGATGGCTTTGATATAAATAATTCTTGTACAGATTTTTATCAACATTCACGTTGCCAGAAGAGTTTGTATAGCTATATTTGCAGTTCTTATCTTTGGTAATATAGTTATTATACTGCTGTCTCGTCTCTCTCGGGTCTCTAATTCTCAAACTTCGCTAATTTGCGACAAAAAAACAAATTGATAGTTGTTGCTGTGACACGGTAACCGACGAATAAATTTTTAGTGAGCAAAATCTTATTTGAGTTACAGACGAGGCTCGCCTCTCCGTTTTCTATAGACTACACTCCATTGAAAGAGGTCCTCTACTTCTTCTACAGACACCGATGAATAGGAGCTTCATCCTTTAGTTGATATCCCTAATTTCGTCATTTTTAGTTCAAACAAGGAAAATGTCTCATTCTATTTTCGCTGAATGGGTGTCTTCAAATAGCGGCTTAAAATGTATCTATTGAAAAGGCTTTCTCTTCAATTGGTATTTCATTAACATCTGGTAAAAGTCCAAAGGTCTGTCCAGTTTTATTATAAACATACAAAACCAAATTTTTAGATATAAAGTCAACAAGCGGATTAAAATTCGAAATCTTAAAATTTTTCTTCTTAAGATTTTATTGGAGTACGATGAGGCAGAGAAACTTATGTATGTCTCTGGTGTCTCAGTAGGAATGCCAATGGTGGATAAAACTCACTCTGTAGCAGTATTCACATTATTTTTCGGTTTTTATTTAGTCATTTACTTATTTCTATTTTTTTTAAACTTTTCCTTACTGTTCTTTTAAACTGTCTATTTGAATCTAGTGAATCAAGGGAAGAACTGGCTTTTCAAACACAGGTGATTGCTAGCTGAGATGCCAGGGATTTTATTTTATGGTGTAATTACAAAAATAATTAATTAAGAAATGAAATGAAATATTAGATTACATTTTTCGTAGGAATAAATATTTAGATTAATCGAAATCGGAACTCAGTTAAATATGTACTGATGTAAGAGAATATGTTACAGAAGTAACTTGACTTACATTTTAGCAAAAAAGCAAACAATGAAAACATCAAATTGAATCTCTCACAGCAGACCAATTTCGAGTTTTTATTAACTCATAAAACCTCCCCAATACTTTGTAATTCCCGAACTAACAAGTGCCGCCCCACTTTGGGGTTTGGGCGCAAACTCCCGGGGGATCACCGGTGTTAACTGTTGTTTGATATTGATTCTTTTCTACATTGTAAAACCAACTCTATTACATCGTGATAAAGTATAAAACAACACTACTAAGTCTCTTACAGCATGCATCGTATTAATTGCGTATATGCTTGCTTTGTAAAAGGCAATACATACCCTAACTGAATCCATTAAAGTTGCTTTTCTAATGGATGTTTGTAAGTTGTATAAGCTGTTTGAGATATTGTACTGAGGCGTGATTCCCATAATCTGCAGTCGCACTTGACATTACTCAATGGCTAACATCTTGTTCGAAAGAGATATAAATTAGGGGCCAGTATGGGCCCATTGCGAATTGGTCTATTGAATTTCTCACGCAGAGTTTGATTCGCTTGTAATTGATGAGACGGAAAATTTTAACGATCACAACACTTGTTTGAGTATTAAAAAGCTTTGTATTAAATCCTCAGTGACATGCAGCTTACCGCTGCTTACTGATTTGAATTACTCAAAAATTAATTAATTATCGTCTGGCATTAGTGTTTCTTAACATAGTACCATAACGAATTCCAATTAAGTTCTTTAACACTCAGGTATGTTGAAAATTTCAATTACGTAATACAATAGTCCAATAAAAGCTCCAAGCCCGGATTCGGAGTCGCTATTATTTTAACGGAAAAAGATTTGAGTACTGTTAATTATTTTTATGATTAACAGTGTAAATTCATAACCAGGACACCTTTTACTTCGGTAGCGTAAGCAACTCATTTCTTAATGAATTATGCTTTTGAATAAAGATAAGAACTGAGTAAAGTAAGTGAACTAATAGGAATTAACATTAAACTAACGAATTGCAATGTTTCACTTAAATGCGATAACGATTTTTATCTTAATGACAAAATAAATAGATTAATATTTAATTCAGTCCTATTATATTAATGCATCGAACGATCAGATGGGTTATACAGGGGTGGATAGTCATTGTAATATAATTTTATCACACCCCTTATAAACGCTCTCGTAAGCAGGGCTGATATAATCTAGTTTATATTGATATTATATTATGATATTTAACTTTAAGTTGCGAATGCCAAATCATCGTTTATAGACTAATTTAATTGATTATAATTACTAAGTATAAAATAATAGGTAAATCTGCGTATTACAAGATGTATTTACACAACAGTATATACAAATATACTTAGATGTAAATGTCTGTTACTGTCATTTAAATATATCTTATGAAATACATAATTAAATTACATAGTCATAAGCATACAATTCTTACGATTTGAGTATTTTACATAATTAGAGTAAGTTTAAAAACAAAAATAGTTGCAAGAATGCCAACCCTAACCAAACAGTATACACACGACTACTGCAGTCACAAGTGGTTGCGCAATTGTTTTGTTTGTTTGTGTAACAGATTGTTTTATTGTTTGTTTTTTTATTACCGTCAAATAATCTGGTTGAAAAACAACACTCCCAAATGTATGTAAAATATTGAGTGTTTTATTTAGATATAAATAAATCACTCTATAATAAGTGGTGGATAGTAATCTTCTCGCAATTGAATATAATTTAGTTCAAAAGAGAACATAAAATGTAAGATAAGTAGATCCATGTCGAAGAATTTCATCATTCTAGCTATTCCAAACACATGTCATTCGCAGCTAACATATTACCTATTACTTGATAGCCAATAATCTCGAAACTTATTTAGTCTATTTAACCAAAAATATTAGGTAATAGTAATTTAATATTAAAGAGAGGAACGAGGTTCAATGCTTTTGTTAAAATATATTATTAATACTGATTCATTTTTCTTACGAAGTTATGTCAATATTTTCCTAACGAAATTAGTAGTTATGACATTGAATTTTATGAGGTAGACTTCTAGAATTTTTTGTTAATATAGTCCTTAGGTTGCTAGTCTAAGCTTATGATACACTATTTCTCGAAATAATTATTTAAATAAAATATTTGCAACGTTATAAGTTGAAAAGCATCTGAAAGGTGTCTATAAATAATAGTAAGAATAACTGTTTATAATACAAATAACGATTTGTGAATCGAAAAAAGAACCTATTATAAGAAAGATATAGGTTTGATATTTTGTAAAATACGTTGTATTCAAAAACAATAAAACTCATCTTTGACAGCGTATTCTAAGCCACAAAGTGTTTTCATATTCTCATTGGTACAATGAGGGTGCGATATTGAGTTATAATTGAGTTAGGGGACGTTATCTGGGCTTGTTTGACGAATTAAAAAGGGACGCTAGATCGACTATAGAACAATTATAAATTTAGAATGCAATGAAGAATTTCCATGGGTTTCATAAGCATTTCATTGAAGTCGTTTCATAGATGAAAACTAGAACTAAAATTATAAAATGTGCATCATTTATAAATTCAAATCAAAATATCTAAGTTCTCTACTCATTTTAATATATCCATTTTGTATGCTAAATTTAATAATCTATTTTCCTAGCATATAATTTGGGAACCACAAAGTAATGTACCAAACACTGCGCCGTAAGTACCTATAACAAAAACAAATTGATTATACAAAGTAATTGGATTACAGCGATGGCAAATTTAATGGCACGCGCCGATTAAATGATAATTACATTTGGCTCATCTGACGGTGATCAATTTTAATGTTACCAGCTATTGCATGCGGTTTTGCTCCTTATACATTTTATAAAATCTTTTATATATATAAAGGATAAAAATACGGCATTAATGCTTAATACAAAATTTAAGAAAAGGCTTAATTACCACTTTTATACACACTCTGGAACCCATGAAAGTATTAAATAGGTTAAAATTTAAACAATATACGCTGGTTTATAATTTTAGAGTTTTTTTAATTTTTTATATGAGACGGGGGCAAAAATACAGGCTCAGTTAGAGAAGCTGCCGCTCATGGGACCTACAGCACTAAGAGACTTGCAAGCGCGTTGCCTTTAATGAAATAGTACGGTCTTCTATGGAGGCCCTTAGTGTTAAAGTTTCGGGAAGAGCTAAAAAATTTAAGAATTAGCACGGAATCCTCGGTGGCCAGTGTGACTCGAACATATGTGGATTTTTAAAATAACAAGCTGCCAACTTATATAATATATTATGTAATTTCTGAAAACCCATATTGACTTATTATATATAATGAACATAAAAACGAAACGAGGAATTTTGTGAAACAGTATCAACTATATTTAATTACTTAAGGGTTTGTCATCGCTCCAAATGGTTAGTAAAACCCTAAAGTGTCAATAAAATTGCTCATTACATTGAATGGCTTTTATTTCTGATAAATACTAGTCGATATCTATAAATATATTCTTGTATTTTTATCGCTTTTTAGGTTGGCTTAATAATTGTTTCGTGCCGTAAGCCGCAAAAAGTTATTTTTTAATTATTTACGGTATTGTCATTTTCTGTATACGCGTCGGTATACAGTCGTCGGTACGATATGCACCATTACCGACAATCGGTTTTTGTTTAAAACCATCACGCTGTGGATTTTATCATATCTAAGTATGTATTTTACGCAGATGAAAATGATCGCGATATTACATAGTTCAAAAAACCGAAAATCTTTTATGAAGAGAAACTTTTTCAAAACTTATACCATCCATTTATATAAGTCAGAAGTAAAATTGAAGGATTTGTAAAAAACTTTTTATTTTAGTAATTGTCTTTGTTTTTATCATTGCTATTGTGTGACAGAGTAGGTATAATCTACTTATAGATTCTTCAGGCTGATTCATATCGCAAGCGCTATAATATTATGTGGGTCGACGCAAATCGAGTTGTAACCAAACCGCATCGCATAATACATTTTCATCTGTAATCGTGTATTGTAGGGTGGCCATGTACTTAGATATAGTGGGATATTTACTAATCATATAAAAGTTAAACCAGTCGTGGAACTTCAACACCAAAACATGTTTTTATAATTATTAGATTGTAATTAATTTACTGAAACGTGTATTTAGCAAAAGAATTTTAAAGTATTGCCTGAATAAATGGAAAATTGTTGAAATGGTTTATTGTCAAAAATAAGAGCTACGAAAGACAATTCGATACACTTGGTGCCATCAAAACCTGCAGTTTCCAAATTATGTAACGCGTGGCAACCTTATGATACGCTCGAAGGGTAAGGAATGGCTGCCGCAGGCTCGTAAATGTCCCCGACAAATAAGATAACAATATACTTTACTAGGGGTGCGCTATGATGCCTTTTGTAAGCGGCGCACGTCGCTGCGAACACTTTTGTATGAATCTTTGTATCCAGACCGAGCCGTTTTAATACCTGCGTTTTCTCCAACCGTAATATAGAGAACATAATATTTAAAGTTGCAAATGTTCTAAATTTGACGTCAACATTTGGCAATTATACAAATTATTTATAACGAATGAGACAAAAGTTCTAAAGACTATGGACATTCCGATTTAAAAGTATTTTATTTCTTACTTCCTCTCAGACCTCTTAGTAACCATTTGATGTTCTTTATATCATTGTGTATCTTATATGTTCAAGTATCAAAGCGATTATATTCATCTATACACTCATAAAAATTATATCATAGTAAGGTGTATTTAGGTGTTGTACTATTGAGCAGTTATACCATTATACGAAGAAACAATACATTGAGTGGGTCTCATAATTTTTGTACTGCTAATAATTTGTTCGGCCCGTTGGGGAACACACTAAAGAATCATGGCTGCTCACTCTTCATTTGTTAATATTTAGCTTCGAACAAAAATTCCTCTGCTAAAATTTCTTTCATATAACCTAGACGTCTAGCGCTCCACAGCAGAGCGGTTTCTAGGGCACTTTCTGCCGCGTACTACTATTTTGTGGTACCAGCTGCCGGTAGACGTATTTCCGAGTCGATACGGCTTGGAAGCCTTCCAAAGAAGAGCGTACCTAGCCCTAAAAGACTGGTAACACGCCTGTAAGCCTTCTGTCGTTGCAGGTGTCCGTGGGCGGAGGTTAGCACAACCCTAAGTGACCCTATCTTCTTCTTTGCGTGCCTCTCCATTACTGGAGGTCGGCTGTCAGACTTTTGAAGCGTCTCTTGTCTCGGGCCAGGTGCAGCAGCTCCTCAGCAGTTCTAATACCCGTCCACTCCCTAACGTTACGCAAGCCATGATTTCTTCCGCCGACCAACTTTCCTTTTACCTTGGATTTTTAAGTGACCCTATAAAAACGTCTAATTATTGTACATATAAGGAAACAATAGAAATTGGTGGAAACATGTTTCGGCCTCAACTCTCCAAATGTAAGTTTAGTCCTTTAAAATCTTCTTCATAAGGTATTCATACATATTATGTGTTTATTATTTTTATGAAGAGCTTGGCTTATAATTTTATATGATAAAATAATATAATTTTTACTAGATTTAACATCAATATTTATTAATGAATACAAAAACAATTTGAGAAAAGTAACTAAAATGGTTGCAGTCTGCGACTATCAAAACACAACGTCGCAAAATGTGTCGTTAAATTAAAATAAAAACGCCTTTCACTTGAACTTTCGATATGTAGGTAATAGAGTACATTACCATTGACATTAGGACTTTCCAAAATGTTACCAATTATAATGCAGCAATGGACGGCAAAGTTGACGACAAGCCTGGTGATACCAGCGAGTACCAAGAGAACTTTATTCTATTAATATCATATTAAAATATATAAAATTTCCGTTTGCGGCGTTCCAGTTTATATCACACGGTAACTGCTATTGGTAAGCCTATAGGTATGTTGGCAATTAAAGTTATCATTATTTTAGAGCTGAGCTAATTTCAAAATAAACGTTTTAAAAAGGTATTGAGGTATTTCCGAACAAATTCGACTTAGGGACCTTAAGCAAGAAAAGCGCGTATAAGCATCTTAGAGGCCGGCAACCCAATGGTGAGGCCTCTGGCATTGCGAATGTCCATGGCCGGCGGTGTCGCTTTACATCTGGTGAGCCTCCAGCCCGTTTGCCCCCTGTTCTATAAAAAAAGTTCTAAAAAAGGCTTCATCATGGAATAAATTGAAATCATTTTCACATATGACATCCAATCAAAATTGTTTTCCCAATCATCGTTTTATATTAATAAGTTAAATGAATTGAAATTTAAGTGAAACATGTTTTATAACAATTAATTATCCGTTTATAACCTGTTATCTGGCTAAAGTTGAAACTTAAAAGGTTTTAAGGCATTCAATAGGACATCGAAATGCTCACAAATCACTCAACCCCATTAGGCGAGAATCTTAGAATAAATCGCGGGTTCTGTACAACAGTATTTTTTCAGAAATATTTTTTTTTCACACCTTCAAATTTTAGTGAGTTTTTAAAGATAACTTTATCTCTTAATCAGTGCAACGTCTCTCATAGACCAATACTGAACTGCGTATTAAAAATCTATAGATTAAATTCGTTAAGGATTGTTTTTAAATCAATGTTTTATTTTTTTTTTGGTTTTGTTTTGGGAATTAAATATATATTATATAATATAATAATGATAAGTCAACCAAAAAAAATTATTATAAAACAGAGCAATGCTGATTTGATTGTTCGGAATATTATCATAAAGTTAACCTAAGAACAAGATTCCCGACGATTTAAATTGTTAACAGCCAACCTTTAGTCATAAAGTGGCACAAGAAGAAGAAGAACCTAAGAACCTTTAAGTGAAGTCTTCTTACTAACCCCAAAAGGGAGTGAGCAATATTTTTAATGAATCATACTTATAATTTAGATTTGTATACTACTGAACCCGTATACGGATACACACAATTTACGATGTAACTTGAAAACACACTTTTAAATTTGTCGTACGGACCTCAAAAAATAAAATGCATAAAGAGAAATAGTGATAATGAGGCAAAAAGGTAAACACTGAACACGTATCGAACTAAATATAAATGTCTCGGAGACACATTAAGATAACCAGTGGAATGTTAAAAGCTATTTAATATTATGTTCTTTCAAACTTTATTATAGCCAGTGTATGGCTGCACGCAGGTTTGGCGGGCGTTTTTTATGGATATGTTGGATTATAATTTAATAATTTATGGATAAGACCTAACATTGAAACTGTGTCTTATAACATTTTTTGTTATAAATATGTGTCATTGACACACTTATAGGTAATTCACCTCAGTAAGAAACCTACACCCAGCGAAATATTAAGGTTTAAAAAATGTTTTTTGATATACATATTTCCATTAGTGTTATTTAAATTCAATTATACGTAAATTTTATTATTTTATATTATTTGTTGATTGATAATATATCAATAACAGTCCATTACTTATTTAATAGTTTAGTTCCTACTGTGTGTGACGGGCAAGACTTGAATACGGGACGAAAATTCTAAATCTAAAAGCAGTATTTTAAAAGGCCCTAAATAAATGTGACTTTCCTATAGCCATACCGTGGTATTAGTCTTACAAGCCAGAGGTATTTAAATGAAAGCGTGATAAACATATTAATGTTCTGAGATCCTCTTGTATTATATTGAACGATTTGTAATACATACAGTATTAAATACTTGGCTTCAAATGTGGTTCATAGTGGTTCCTTCTCTGCTGCTACGGGTAGATAAAATCTAACACCCTATAAACAACAAATCAGTCTGTTAAAATTTTGTCAATTTAAAAAAATACGATTTTTTGGCAAATTATATTTACGCTGTGTAAAAAGTAAATGCCAGGTTTTTTTTTTAGTTTTTGGGTGATAGGAAATTTACTCATATTCTACCCCCTCTAACCAAGGGCGTTTTGATTCGCTGAACTTTCTCTCTCTGATCAGCTAGAGCTTTTAGCGTTACGTAAAGATATACCCTATTGTTCTTCTTTCGTGTCTAGTTTATAGAGTATTCCAAGGATTCCATTTTGAATTAATATTAGCGGTACAACTTCATTATCGAACGTTTAGAACGACTGCGGACTTCCATCCGTATCACCTTGACATAGCGTACCATAATTTGTGAGAGGCAACCTCCTTGCTAAAAAAAATTTTTTCACTTTTGTTTACACGTTAAACATTACGACTAGGGACCTTCAAAAGAGGTATAAGCATCTTAGAGGCCGGCAACGCAGTGGTGATCCCTCTGGCTTCGCGAGTGTCCATGGGCGGCGGTGTCGCTTAACATCAAGTGAGCCTCCTGCTCGTTTGCCCCCTGTTTTATATAAAAAAGGACTCCTAAAGGGTTGAAATAGGAGACTCCACATGCGCTCCAAAAGGGATGAAAATTGAGCTCATTTATTGAAAAATGAGATCACCCAATTACCTTTAAAGAAAAATTCAAATATGCAACATGGAACATACACACGGTTCACTTACCCCAACGCTCCTATATATATGCCTGTATTACCTATATGTTACCACATATAAACATATTATATATATTACTCAGACGACCAACCGATATCATCATCATCATCATCAGCCTATCGAATATAGGCTGATGTTGACTGATGAGAGGACTGGGAGAGGCCTATGTCCACTGCAGGATATGTTTATCACAAATGTTGACGAATCCAATATTGATCGAACACGGGACCCTCTGTTCGGCAGTCAAAAATAGAAGTGGTTATAAATTTAAAAATACTAGATTATCATATTCCTGCTAATATTTAGACTAGAAATGGTAGTTTCACAATATATTTGCGTACAAAGATTCATACTGGACAATATGGAGCACTTCTTATCGGCACTAATAAATCGCATGGTCGTCGCGAAATAAAGTCGTCACGATATCGTATCGGTATCACTGCCCACGGACAAGAGAGAATACTAAGGCTTTAGATATAAGGATAAAACAGAAATGTGTTAACATGGTATTTATCAATGTATAATAATAAAAAAAAATATACGCATATGAATATAAAACATGTGTGTTTGTTATACATAACTAACTGAACTGCTTAAGCCATCATAAAGCACAATATCAGACATTTTGTAATATCACGTAGATATATTGTAGATAAACTATAAAATAAAAATATTAGATTAAGAACGAAGCGAATTTTGAAAAATATTAAATATCATTGAAAACAAATTATTGTGTTTTATTGTATTTTCCCAAGTTATAACTTTGATAACCAAAGTGAGAATAATTATGAAAAATGTATTTTCTTCAAACATTTTTCCCATTTAAAAATCATACACCGACCAAAACAGACCCTAGGATTAAATCAAGACATCCCAACATAGGTTCAGCTTGCCTCTTATCTTGTTCAAATAAAATGTGACTTGTACACGTATAGTTTACAAGTGTGGTAAGTATGTCTCATAATTTACCATAAAAATACTGCCAGTGCATATGATCAGATTTTGTTTACCTTGCTATTAAATTCATTGTCTTACTTCTGTAACGTCACTCAATTATCGCTGACTACGACTGTTGGCGAGTGGTATCGGTCACGGTAAGGCCCATATTCCAGAACATATCAAATTTTAATCTAGTTTCAATAGCTGACGAGCCATTTTTTTCTTTTAGTTTGATATATTTTCGATACATACTTCGTTACTTGGAGCACGATCAATGTCAGCTTGCATTTTAATTAAATTTGCTACCTAAGGTTGATGACCTTTGTGTAAAAGGATTTGTATTACACACCACACCACCCACTCACTCAAATACTAAGAACTAATTTTGTTTAGGCGCAAGTGCGTCCTCATATGGAGTACTGCTCCCATCTCTGGGCCGGTTCCCCAAAATACCAGCTTCTTCCTTTTCACCGAATCCAGCGGAGAGCTTGTCGGATTGTCAATGCTTACTGATCGGCTTGACCCTCTCTCCTAACGCAGAGACCTTGCGTCACTCTGCGTCTTTTACAAAATCTACTATGGTGAGTGTTCTTCTGAACTGTTGTTGGGTTAATCCCCGCTGCATCGTTCCATCATCGCACGAGCCGCACTAACTCTGCATTCCATTCGCCCCATCTCGATGCATAGAAGTCTTCCACAGTTCGCTTTACAAGGTATTTTCTATTGCAAACCAGTGACCTGACCCCACGAGATGAACTCCAATTCTTTAAAAAGAGAGCGTACTCCTTCCTTAAGTGCCGGCAACGCACTCATTAATGGGTGTTTATGGGCTGCGGCTGTTCCCACTTAGGCCACCCGCAAACTCGTTTGCCCCCTATTTAAAAAAAAAGTTATCTATGTCGACCCAACCGTACATTTACTATATGTCTAAAAACATATATAAAATACTTATTACATTATTATTATTATTAATATATTATAATATTACATAAACACATTACACACACGACTAAATAGCCTCAAGACCCAAAGTAACTTATTTAAATTTACTGACGTTTCGAATGCTTTTCAGGAATCACGACGGCCAGACAAGAAGTTGACAGATCTGATTTGAAATAATCAAAAAGTCATACCTACTGGTGCTATCTGTAGATAATATTGATTAATATTTCTTGTATCTAATTGTCTGTGTTCTCTTGTTTAACATAAAGTTTTATATTTTGGGGTTTGAGATTTTTAATAACTTAGTCCCAGATGTTTGAAAGAAATGTCATGCGAGGATTTTCGGCTGGTCGAAACGTCTGTAGTGGTTTGGCTTATCAAAGCAGCTCACATAGAGCTGACGTGAAATTACGTTTATGTTCAATATCCCATTTTATATTTAAGTTTTGAGAACTGCCCACACACAACCCACACCTGCTTCACTGATGGTAGTATAATGCGAAATATGTTTTGGTGAGCTATACATTCTAACAATGATTGATTTCCTAAGAAAATCCTCTCTCTGTGGTTTTTGGACCATAGAGACGTTTTATAGAACAAATTTTTCAAAACAGCATTGCGTAGGAGTAAAAATAAAATCAATTAGGTAGATCATTAATTCTTGACAACATCAAGTGCAAAAGCATTTATAAAAATAAACGTCGGACAAATTTAAAAACGTAGGCGCAAAATCAGAAGTCATTAATGTTCAATAAGTTAAAAAGTTATCCGGCGTATAATAAATCATTTTTATTCGTCTCTCGTCTTTTTTCGTTTAACGAGAGTTGAAAAAGGCAATCAATTGAGTTCTTTTTTCAAATTGTAACCTCGTGAATAATTTCGGCCAATCAGAGGAGTCCGTTGTTCGTTGTAACCCTCCCCTGTTATGATTGGTCAGTTTGGGATCTGATTGTGCCATGCTTCAACGGATTTCTTGCGATCTCATTCTTGCGATCGAATGATGAGATAGTGTAGATACCGTGTCGATAAAAATTCATTTTAAATGAACGTTTAGTGTTGTTGTCAATTTATACTTACCACAGATAACCTACCCTGACCAGTAAAACCTAATATTTAGAATTTGATACACCATTAACCAAAGGGATGATGAATTTATGATACCCTGAAACTGTTACATATAAAATACGTACTGTTACATAAAAGATATTTTAGGTTGCAAGACAACTCGAACTAGAGAGATTATAGAAATATTATGTTAAGGCACTCCCAAAAACCCAAAGAAGGCGGTATACATACATATTGATACTCATATAGAGTACACTGTAGCTTTAATGACTATAGAGTGAACTATAACTCGGATACAAACATATAACTCAAATCAAAAGTTAACTTCTAAATAAATTCATAAGGTATTTTTTGTATTTAAAATTTAATTTAAGACAGGAAAACATCTTAAAAGGGATCGGAAAACTCACAAAAGCCATTAAATTCGTAATGCTAGCAAGTGTTAGTAATACTCCTTTATACATTTTACACTGTTTATGACATGTTTTTGCCAGGTTTATATTATATAAGTATAAAAAAGATACATGTTGTACTTCAATAAGATATACACAATTGTGCTCTTAAAATACTCTTTGTCAACAAATCATTATCTAAATAGAATACCCTGATTTGAGTTATAACATTCGTCCCAATAATTCATTCAATAGAGCGTTCAAGTTCCCGCATCCAAATAAATGAATTATTATTGTAAACTTGACGAATAATTTAAAAACTGGAAAATTGTCAATATTATCTTTGTATCAACAAATTCGAAATTCTATAAGATGTTGTTATTTCAAGTTGAAACTTTACAATAATATACTTAGATTTAAGAACATCAGATATAGATAATAGGCTATAATTTATAAACATATGCCGGGCGCTGCCAAAACCGGTAAAGTTATACATACGTAATGTTTGATTTGAATTTCATATTGGAAATGTTTATCTTAAATAGTCCTACAAAAAAGCCAGCCAGTGCCAGTTCTCTTATGTGTAAGCGATTATAGCCAAAACATTGAACCATAACTACGATAACAATTGATAATTTATTTTAAATACACGTTTGGTAGTAATAAATTGATTCCTAAATGAAAAACGATACTGTTAATGCTTATATTTATATTTATGTGTAGAGACGCGTGAAGAAGCAAAGATCGTCTAGTTTCCTTACGTCTGGTTTCAACCTGATTTCAACTTGTAATTCTCAAATTGTATCGACCTGAAAAGAATAAATTAAAAATTTTGAATAAAACAGTATCCCTAACACTAGTTTTAATTTACAAACATGATGTTTTATCGAAATATTTCATAAATGTACACATCACTAGCAATATCTAATTGAGTCAGGCCGCATAAAGTTGAGTATCGCCTATTCAACTTGCAGACATACGATATTAATTTCCACAATATTGGAGTTCTAAAAATATATGGAATAGAACCATATTATGGCGTTTGATATAAATTCTGTGATATATATAAATCAATTGCGTAAATTAAATAAACAGTAAAGTAAAATACAAAATGTATGAACATTTCATTAATTCACCAAAAACTGTGTATATTTGATTGCATTTTTAATAATAATGGTCTCTTGGAATCTGCTCATACTCGTCAAATTTAAAAGATTGGGTGTTATGAGTTTTGCGATAGTACAGACAAATTTAAATGATAATAACTCTAAACCTCTATACCTTAAATTAAGTATTGTCAACAGAAGGTTGCAAAACGGGTACAAATTTTAAAGCAGACAATCAAACGCCAAATTATAACAGTTTAACTGTGTGTGTCTCCCGATGAACAGAAATTTTCAATCTATATCAATTATTAGTAAACAATTATAAATAAACTAATTTCACAAAACTTATTTGTACAATTAATGACATATTACAAAGCCTGCTTGCTTACTTAAGTATTTGCAATCCAAAGTAAATAATTATCTGTCAATCGAATGTATGATTCTGGGTTAACTTGAAAAAACTGACAGATTTTACTAATTTATGTAATGTCTATAACAAATCAAGCTGTAATTTTCCTCAATAATTAATAATTAACCATACTTTACACATACAGTGCATTTATAATGATACAATCCATTCGATTGAGAACGCTTATGATGTCTCTAAAATTGAAACTATCGATATCGACGAATAGTCACAACACTAATTCGGGCAATCGAAAGTTAATTTTATGTATCCAAGTTTAATAGACTTGTAATGATGCTTGTTTCATAGATGATAGATGGTGCACAAATTACTACAAATACTATATATGGGGTGTCCAAAAATGAGCCTCGTCAAATTATACTAATGATTTTCGATTGATTGATAACTTTTTGAGAATGTACTTATATAAAATTTAAATGTTATAATTGATACCGAACATCCATGTACCTTTCAAACAGTTATAATGTTTCAAAAAGGTTTTTTTTCGGGTTGGCCGTTTAATAGTTCTAGCACATAAACAATTTACGATTAAATCTCGGAACTAGAGCATGGGTTTAATTGATTATTTATCTTGGCCAAGGTAAGTGGGGTGCAATCAAAGTTTCCAGAATGGATAAGAAAAATTACTATTGAAGGTCAAAATTAATTAATTGTTCCTCAAAAACTCCATTTGAGAATTACATGCACTTTTAAAATCGATTGGATTTGGTTCAAATTTGAAAACTTTTAAATGTGAAAGCAATAGATTCAACGAACTGAATTTTACAGACAAGGAGTTCTATTTGCAAACGTTGTAATTTATTTTTAAATGTAATAAACATGTTTATTTAACTGTTAATATTATTTATACCTCTAGATATAATGACATTTTTGTTCATACTTTTCAATTTGTATTTTATAAATGTTTTTTCTTTGTCTTGTGGCTAGTTCCGGAAAGGCTAGCTTAAATGTGACCTATGTAAGTAATTTACCTGACAAATGTCCTCCTTTGCTGTACACCCACATGGTAATTAGACACAGATGTAAATATTACTTGGTTTGAACAAATTCAATTAATGTTGGAACTAACTAGCCGAAAATTACTCGGATGACTTAAAACTCATATTAATTGCATTGACTGACTTCAAACAAAAATTAACTATAAAAGATATTGTAATACTTTGATCACTTGAATTTACACAAAAATATTGTTTTATTTATATAGTACGACATCTTGTGTCAAGTAGAAGTAAATAATTATAAATTAACTAAAAGAAATATAGATGGCAGTATATTAAATAAAGCATTTTTTTAGTTTCAACTACGTTCTATAGATGGCGCTCATAGTATAAAAGCCGATGTTGGAAAAGTTTTGTATATATTATATACGCAATTTAAAATATCAACTTGCTAGCTTCATACTGAAAGTAAAATTTAACACTTAATCACAAACGAAATAATTATTTTTTTTATTTTATTAATCTGTCTACTTACTGTGATAGGTAGGTACGTTCATAATACTTAATATATTATATTAAATAAACACTCTCAAAATGATACCAGTTTATTCATGTTAAATATAATTCATGTTAAATATAATATACACATTTATTTTACTTTTTTGATTATTTTATTTCTACTTATTTAGCTAATATACAAAATATTTTCTCTTCTTAATACTTCAAAGAAATTAACAATACCTAATCCAGCCGAGAAGCATTGTTTTCCGTGTAGTATTAAAAAGAGGAGGCCTATATTATACAGAAATATTTAAGTTTAAAGTATTCATTATTTTCAGGCTCACATGACTTAATCCAGGAACCGTCCTCGTCATAACGAACAAAGCAAGAAGAGTAGAGGCAATAAAAGCTGTTATAATTTCGCATTTTAAAAGAAGATGGCGTTGCCTTAAGAAACACAATACGATTACTTGATTTATCTTT
The DNA here is from genome assembly GCA_963693355.1 of Pontia daplidice. Lineage (NCBI taxonomy): Eukaryota > Metazoa > Arthropoda > Insecta > Lepidoptera > Pieridae > Pontia > Pontia daplidice. Next base: position 4,630,596 of record CAVNZL010000137.1, on the reverse strand, counting down.
TAAATTTTGCATTTGATCAACTCAATTAATGCGCCAAACTAACAAAACTATTCACGAAAGTAATAGGTTCACGCTACATTTTTTTTGTATTTCTGTTAGAAATAAAATTTCTTCGACTTTAGCCTATATGAGACATAATAAATATATTTTAAAGGCGATAATAAAAATTGTTATAGCTTTAAAAAAATAACATCAATAAAAAATAAGTGTTGCCATAAATAATACCCTTTTATCGCTTTAACATTTTCTTAAATTGCTTTCTCATTAAATACTAAATCATTAGCATTAACAAAACTCATGTTACTTTAGATAACGTTAAACCCCAAGTAGGTTTCTATTTCATAGCAAGATCAATTTTCGTCAGAGATTAATGAAAGTCGGTGAGTGAATCCTGCACTTCCGATTGGTATCTTCTTTGTTCGGGGTCTTCGTCCGTGTAGTCACATGATATTAATAACTGCAAACAAAACATACTGTCATTCTTTTAAATTTTTCCGACGTTTCGCGTGCTTTACAGCCTGCGTGGTCACGGTAGACTGAAGACAAAAGGTGTTAATTGTCAACTGCTGCACTTATTTTGACAATTAAAACCCTTTGTCTTCATTATACTGTCATTCACTACTTTCAAGACTAATAAATGACTGACCAAATTGTTATAGGATGTTTTGCCTTGCATGCGTATAATTGATCCGGTTACATATGATTTCCGATTATAAAATTCGAAAAAGAATAAACCGGATCTGATTAATATACTATTTAATTGTTTTTTGTTTATTGGGTTCTGTTCCGATACCAAATTCCTACCTTTCTTTTAAACAAGTACCTATGGTTGGTAAAATCTTTACGCTACAGAATAATAATACAGCTACAGAACTGCATTATGTATGTGATAAAGTTACTTGTTGGCTGGATAATATTCTCTACTAATACTTTACTGTATTTTATTCCTGACAAAAATGAAAAACTAAAAACAAAAAGGTGTTCTCAATGAAGGTATTTGCGTATAACGTAAAGTGCAGCTTTTCAAAATTACTAACCACGGATTCTAATAAGTGAAGTGTTGTATATTACTATGTATGTGTCTTCTCTTAGTTTGAATTTCGTGTAATATTTTTTTATAAAATAGAGAGCAAACGACGGGGGCCTAAGTAGCAACACTTTAGTTGCATTGAAGTAGAAAAACAAGGGTGGAGTATGCTCTCTTTTTAAAGATTGGAAAGACTTCCGCTGGGAGCTGATTCCATAGTTCGTTTATTCATAGAAGAAAATGTATTGCTTTACAAACTGTGGAAGATTTCCATCCATTGAGATAGTGCGGATGGAAAATCATTAAGGTCATAGCAATATCAGTTACCTAATTGTTATATTATCATCTGTTGGTTTATTATATTGACATACATTCTTTATACTATTTTTGTAGATAAAATGGTCCGTCGGTAATCCTCGTTCTTTAAATAGATCTATGCTAAAATGTAAAATAACTATTTTATTGACTAATTGTTTTAAATTACACAAATTACTCATTTCTACGTTAACAAATAAATGGGTTAAGGAAATAAATATATACCCGATTCGAAAATGGCTTTCCCTGCAATAAGTACTTCAACTTCTGCATCTGGCACGGAGTCAGAATCTGATCTAAGGTCTGGTCTCTCTTATGATCTCTCTTTCCATTGGTCCATCCTCGGGAGTACTGGAATGTCTGAGATGCTACGGTGGTTAAGATCGCAGCAACGAGGAGAATGGTGATATTCGTCATGTTGGAGGCTGCAAAAAAAGTTATTATTAGTTTCTCTAAAAGACGGATATATGGGAAGAATGTTAAAAAATTACATGCCACCATACGTTTTTTTGATTGATTTGATTTTCGCATTTGTACGAATTTGACATAGTTTCAAGATATTTGCTTGTTTGGGCACTTTAATCAGTATTTAAGTATGATGACAGGGCCACGATTTAACTATACGTTTGCCATTAATGACACATTGTCTTTCATATACCCGATTATAGGATAGGAATCCGCCATCATGAGTTATACTTACTGTGTTTTAATTATAAAATTGCATGAACGTTTGTAAAATTAATTATACATGCAAATTGAAAACTCAATTAACGGCGACGCATAGACTAGTTACATAAATTGCTTATATTAACCCTCAAGGAGTAACGATATTTGAAGAAGTATGAATTGGCTTCAAATAAGTGCCACCTCCGTAATTAGTACTACATTATTTTAACACACCGCAGCGAATTCAATACTGATATAAAAATTAAATTGGTACGGCAGTGGTTCGCTTAACAGAGACATATGTCCCAACGAGGAAAAGTAGTAGGACCTTATCAAAGAACTTCGTATATTAGTCTTTCAAATATATCAATTACACAAAATCCTGATGAACCGAATAACACTGAATATAGATGAGAATTAGGATGTGTTGCAAAAGTAGCAATTTAACCACCTTGACGATGAAAACCTTAAGACATTATTTTATTATTATTTTTAAACGACTTTGGATAAGTGTTTGTTCAGTTTATACTTATTTTTATCTTACCTAAGTGTTTATTTGACTAACAAGATACCACATATTAATTATAATTAGATTAACAAGATCTAGAATTCTTAACAAGCACTGTTTAAAAAGCTAAGATTTAGCTTACCTTTCAATGTAAATAGATAATCCAACCTCATATAATTTTGTTTTACGCATTTTCACACGCCATTTTGTCACACAGTATTTTTTATAATGTTTATCTTCTATTATCTCGATGGGCAACGCAAAGAAAAGGTTATTTTTAGATTATTTTACTTACTATTGGAATAACTTTAAACTTAACATCGTATAGTATGTATTACTATTAGTATTATTATAATACTACTGTATAGTATTATTATTTATAGTAGTATGTATTTGCCCCAGTTTCATCCCTCTTAATTCCGTTTTGGAATATGGTGAATGCTTCTAGGCTCTGTTGTGTACACAGTAATCTTTTGTACAACATTCCTTGCGCCACGAAATATTGTTCAACCAGGATCAAACTCAGGATCGGGGTATATGCCATATGCATGCGATAGCTTGATGTATTTAAACATCCTTTAAAAGTTTTTGTGTATTACGAAAATAATTATTGTATTTTAATTTTAAGCTTCATAAACAAGATATTCTAGATTTAAATTAATAAAATTTCTATTTTCAAATTCCTTTTGCTAAATATAGCCTGCCATTTTCCGTTCAGGTGTTAAGGCGCAAATAATGAAACGCCTCCAAGGCCTCATTTTCTTCTCGATTGTCCCTCTGCTCTATAATTATGAAACACCCTTTTTAATTTTACAAATAGCTCGACAAAGTAATGGTTTGAAAGATAGATTGAATATTTGCTAATGGCGGATGCACTCGAATATATATATTAGATTTTTTACCGTTATTTAATTAACGTTAGACAAATAAACTTTGCTATAAGTGAAACCCAAAAGTGCTTACGAAAAACGAAAAACAAGGTAAACAACTAAAATACATAAGTTTACTTATATATTTTATACTTCACACAAATATAAGATGAATTTTAAGATTTTTGTAGACAAATAATAATTCAGCGGCACTAATGTCATCAATCAGAATGAGATTACACCTGTTTCTTGGACGATATATCTGTCATGGTCTTCATATGATAGTAGGGTTGCCATCCGTCCGGGTCTCCCCGAATTTGTCCTAGTTTAGAGGGCATCCGGGGAGCGTCCGGGGAAGGTTTCATTTGTAGACCGAGTTTAAAAAAAATAAATGAATAAAAAAATTTGAGCCGCCCGCGAGACACGCACTATGCTCGCACACCACGATCAACCGACGAACCAAGTATATTCTCCGTTCCCCCACCCTTCAACTGTTTTTTATTACATTGAATATGTTTAAAAGATCTTGTTGATATGTCCGGCTTTCGGACTCTAAAATTCGGGGTTTTCACGCGTCTTGTCCTGTTTTCCAAATTTTAGAGATGGCAACCCTATATGATAGCATGATAATATAAATAAAAAACTAATCAGTTTCATTTCATTCTTCTACTTTTAATATTATATCGTCTGTTTCCGTCAAATTGTGTTAATTATACCTGGGATGAAAAGAACAGATGAGTACTTTAGATAAAACGGTGCTATTGGACCGATTTGTTTGGCTCTCTTGGGCCATTTGAGTAAAACAGCTAGTGACAGGCGTAATCCATAATAAAGTTACTACGGACTCCGTCTATACATAGTAAAAATTACGCCTGGCCACGTAACCAGTTCGAATAAAATACGATTGCCGTTGCTAATATGCATATTACAAAATGCATATAAATGACAAATACCCTTTCGACAAATCAAAGCAAAGTGGTTATAAAAGAATAAAACTTATTCCTATAATCCTTTTACCGTGAAAGGGTTTGATACGATTGTATCACATTGCAGTGAAAATAATGATATAGTTATTTCCCCCTTGATCTTTGAACTCGAACAAGTATGAAGACTTCATGCTTGTTATTATAATCACTATGGGAAACTGAATACTTTATATCATTAACAAAAGTAGTTACTCGTGACGTTTTACTCATAAGAGCGAGAGCATAACAATAATGGCTGAAACAATTAAACGACTACGAGACGCAGAAGGAAAATTGCGTCTTCGTACAGAACAGAAGTTAATTGCTGCATAGGAAGGTTACAAGACATTGAATAATCCAGCAAATAAACTTATTACGTCTACTACAACCATTTTTTTTTAATAGGTGATCAGACTTTTGTGCACAAGTCGTTGAAATTGTTAAGAAAAAACGGATTGTATGTTCTACGGGATCGTGTATCGGTCGACACAAGACGCTGCTAACCAATTCATTTCGTATTTCGTTTAACGACTGACAATGTTGCAAGCTTTCAGAAGCTCGTCCAAAAAGTTTTTATAACTCGGATCGTTTGTGGATTTCAATATTTTTTATATTGATATCTGAAATGTCAACTGTTTATGTTCTGAAACTGCGATTGATGGTCTAATTTTTACTTTAGGCCAAGTGATTTGTAATTGATATTGTGAGTTTAAGTAAATAATTATATGTGCGTTTAAGGAGTGGCAAATATAGTAGTATAGTATAGTACTAGTAGTACTATTATGTAAGTAGGGAAATGCTATTGCTTCTTCGGAAAAACTCGTGTTTTGGACTTCGGGTAAGACACATGACTAACGTAACCATAAACTGACTTGAGCATAAAACCACAAAGTCCCAAGAGTATTATTTGTACTTTTATTTAAAATGAAGGTACATATGCTCAAGTTACTAGACTAATAAATTAACTTTAGCATTAAATTTTAACAAAAATTCGATGTTTTGGTAGCTGGTAGGTAGACCAGCCTAGAACTAATTTATTTGACAAAAATCACTGTCGTTCTGAACAAGCACAAAGTTTTTAATATCTTACCGAATCACCTATTGTCTCCTATCTATACTTTATCCATTAAAAAAGCATAAGTCGTATGTTTTTAAATTTTCTTAATTAATTATTTTTTAAATCAAATATTTATATAAATCCTACAGTTTCGTTTTGTATTAATTATCCTATTGAAATACACTTATAATGTGAAATATTACTTTTAACTATTATTTTCATAATTTGTTAAGGTTTCCAAAGCTCAGTGTCCAATATAAATACGATCACAAAAATATACTTAAAATTATATTTCAACGTAACATTTAAAATATTAATTTTATATAGGTATTTACTATTTCCAATATGAACCACTCTAATTCAAATAAATACAGATCCCAGATAATAAATTAAGTTAAAGCTAGGATATATAGAACTAAGCTTACCTTCTATACACAACTATTTCCCAGCAGCCTCTTCAGCTGACTACGCAGGTTGACACCAACCCCTTACTTTTATACGCACTGGAACGCGGACGCGACGTCGCAGTTCAACAGGACTAAAATCCCACGCAAACTATTAATTATTTGTGAATATATATACATAATTTTAAACTGATATGAGTAGGAACATCTCATGTACAGTATATCCTATTTAATATTTAGTTCAACCTAAATAACATTTATTAATGTGATGTTACAACCATAAAATAGGTCATTGGGCAGATACTTGTCTGCATTTGTCTTACATTTACAAGCATAGAAGGACACATATATCTATCTTAGGATCTAAAGAATGTTTCCTTATGTTTTGTATAATATAGCCAATTTTTATGCAGCAACTTTCTCATACAAGAACAAACTGAGAAATCATTTTTAACCAAAGGTTCGCCTTAGGTGATGATGCTGTCTAATTGACACCATGTCTATCAATGGGATTAATTCACGAATAAGTGTGGATAGATGATAACCTTTCTATATATGAATCAGGCTTACTTTGCGGAAGTCCATTGTTCAAAAACCAAAACCAGTATGAAGAGTACTCCGCGAAAAAAAAAAAAAAAATTTTTTTCGCGGAGTACTGCTTCCATACTGGTTTATTGGGTTTTTGATAACCTTTCTGACCTTGCTTCGAAGGGGTAAGAAGTTAAATTTCTTCACGGTTTGTCAGGATGCGATTCCTGTAGATTACTGCAACTATATAGCAGTTAAAATTTCAGTCCAAATTGTGAGTTTGTTACATCACACCAAAAATCCTGGTTCGTAAATGTACGCAATAGAAGACACGGGCAGCAGCTAGTTAATTATAAGTATACCATTTCAATGTTATAATTATTAGATTCAATAGGTTATCAACACTAGGTATTAATTATGAAGGTAATTAAATCATGATCAAATTATCGCTCCTCGTCTGGTTTGTTTTCAAAATGTCAATATTAAACTCGAAATAATATTATACGTAATGTTGTCGACGGGAAGTCTCTACTTTGCCAACCTTAGGGTAAGAATTTTTCAAGCGTGCGTTAGCTTATGATAAAGCGCTGAATCCATTTTCATAACCTATTTCTTTAATAAAAAAACACCATTATAGCTGCATTGTAAGTACTTCCGAGTATTTAATACTTAACAATAAAACTTAATATTGTCTTTTATTAACATAACTATTTTAATTTTCCCGACGTTTCCCGAAATTTAAAAATAATGTAATACACTTAAATTTTGTAAAATACATAAATTAATCCGTTAACAAAGTGTTTTTCTTTAAATAAAACTTAACTTTAATAAGAAGCCCACTGGAGCTGCAAAACTTACAGAAAAGTTTACAATGAAACTTATTAAAACGCCTCTACAAGTAAAAAAGAAAATAAAGCTTTATAAATTAATGTAAAACCAAAAATAAACGATTTTTAAGTGAACTCGTTTTCTATGCGACGCCACCATCAGGTCCTAGTATCCTAGATAGGTACCACCCTTGGAATATTTTCAACAAAAACAATCATACTAATTGATTCATAAACGACGATATATCAAGTGTCCTCGTATTATTGACATTTATAATATGGCGGTAACACCAAAATGATATTTTAAACGACATGAGGTCTCCGACATCTACCAATCTTCGTCGGAAAAGAGCCAGCCAGCCAAATAAATGATTCTTGAGAAAAATAAATTTCCTACGCTACGATTATCCTTAACCTCTAACATTGAAATAGAATACCCAAACTCGTTATTTATAGTATTATATTTTTCTTTTGTAACGTAAAACGAAAGATAACAAATGACAAAATATTAGTTTCAATGTGCTTTCCTGATTTTTCGTGACTTAATCAAGACCTATTTAGACACTTAACACGGTCATTAGATTGGTAAGAAAACAAACTAGCTAGGTATTTAAAGTAGTGTTAGTGTTGCTATGGACTTGGTGTGATATTTTCTACATTCATAAAACCGTTGTCTTTCATCGATTAGCTTAGAACCCTCGAAAGAACTTAAATTACTTAAACATTTATTTATGTAACACTTCCTTGCCTAAACATTATAAAACAAATAGATTTAAAAAGTATGACAACGAAGAATTTATCGCTTATAAGTGTTATAACCAGGCTCTTTCATAAATGGCGTATAAATCCCGATATTAAGGGTTTTTATCATAAATGAGAAATTATGGAACAATATTTTTCATAATTTCATCAAATTCAAATGATATTAAATTATTATTTGAAATAAAAAATGAAAATGCTTCTTAAGAAAACGAAATAAACAAAAACAATCGAAAATGTGCTTCGTTTTGGTCTCAATATAAAGTTTCAGAAAACCAAATATATTTATTACATTATTGATTAAAAATATAGTTTATATATTATGTAGTAAATAAATTAATTTGTTAGTTCTAATACGGATTCATGAGAGGAACAAAATCTAAACGAAATTGACATTGACGTAAGTTCCACTCATTCATTATGATGTCATTCTTTCTGGAAAATTTAAACTCTCCATGATTTTGTCGCAACCGCTCTTCGATTGTTGCCAGACATATGATAATGACTTTTTAGTCAGCAAATAAAATATTTGAAAAGTTTTATGGAAGCTACAGTGTTAATGCATTATTTTATCCACGACGGTTGCAACAAACCTTTTTATAAGTTGATAAATAAAAATAAACTTATAACCTTTTTCATACATTTTTTGTCTGTTATATCATAGACTAAATATGTATTATTTCACCTACCACACAAAGAAAATTTATAACTATATATTTTATTTTACATTTTTCACGATATTATTATTAGCAAATTCATAAATTTTACCGTGATATAGCAAAACATAAATATAATATTGTGGCAGCATCGGACTAAATTAATCTTCATTCACCAATCACCATTCATCATTCGAAGTTCAAACGTGAATAGTAAACGCGTTTTGCTGAACATGTCCGCTGTCTGTGTTTTTTGACGTAAATAATAGCGAAATTGTATTGTGCATTTCATCTGCGTGCATATTGGTGATTTAATTTTAAAATGTGTGTTTTTGTGTTGTGAAGTGTTCATATGAGGCTGTTGTACAAAACGGGTCCGATGGAGTCTCTCAGAAAATGGTTCTACAAACCAAAGGTACGTCAAAACATTGTTACAGTTTCTCTTTTATTTAACATCTTTCTTGATTCTAGGGGACCATATTTTACGGAAAAAGTAGACCTCCTCTAAACCTACCCCTTAATGAATTGTAAATTAACTTTGTGGCACTGATTTCTTTGTTACCACGCATCAAGTGCGATTGCAAAATACTTCCAATAGTTTTACCTACCCATTGCACATCGGGGCTAAAGTTATTTCCTTTTCTAATCGCCACAGTAGTTGTTTTATTTCGCGATAGCTATTGTTTCGTATTACGTCATGGTTTATGGTTTAATAAATGTATTTGCTTTCTGAAAGTAAGTTTTACCTATCCAAGACTATTTGCTATGCCCTAAAACCTATATTTTGTAAATTGAATTTTTATAAACATTACAAACACACCAGCTGACCTGAAAAATTGTGAAAATAATACTGGTTTTTAATTATGGAATTACATTTTCTTGTATACACACATGTGTATATTTGTGATTTATTTTCTAACTTTTCTTCATTACTAAAAATTGTGTGTCATTTGACTGAAAAAGCAACTTCCTGCTTATTTTTTCCCAACCCTATAAGTAAAAAGCCTATTTTTACATCAGCTACATGATTTGAATTCAACTCAGATTCATAATAAAATATAGGGCTTGGTTTGGGTTTACTACAAATACATTTTAATTTTATGTATAATCCATGATTAGGGTATTGTTACCAATTTCTATATAAAAAGTATAAACATTGTTTTTCCACTATTTTATCTCAGGTAGGTATACATGTAAAATACTGTTGATAACAAAACCATACCTAATGATAACAATAGCTGTTATCAACATACAGTTTTTATTTAAGGTAATTTAACTTGAATAATCTTTGAAATGTCTTTTATCTATAATGTTAATAGTTTCAAATAATATAATATTCAAGACATATGCTTTATTGTTATACATTTGTTGTTTTTTGTGATAGCCCACAAATATGCACAGTACCAGTATCTTTGCAAGTGCATGGCTGGTTCCTCAAGAATTGGTATTGGGTAGGAATTCTTGAATTGCAATAAAAAATTTTTTTAATAATCTCAAGTTGTTATAGATATGTACAGCAAAAATTGATTTAAAATCCTTTACAAAATTGTTCAGACATATAATTCTGTTGTTGTGTCTTTTGTTCAGACCATTACTATCATATATGTTAGCCAAGTAAACCTTTGCATACTTACTTTAAAGTAGGCATAGTTCTAGGTTTTATACTATGCAATTTATAGATGTACGAAGTTATTTCACTTTCACTTTGGTAACTTTCTGTGTATATAGAATCTCAAAGAGGCACTTAAAATTGTTTTATGTGATTAAGGTTATAAATATAAGAATGCACATTGAATCAAATTCAAATTTGATTCAATTCAATTAGGTTAACCTAATTGAACATGTGTACATGTTACTTTTGAAATAAAACACATAAGAACCACATTGTGATGAAAAGACACAGATGAGTAATTGCATTAAAATTGCCTGACTAGTTTTTAGCTATTAATAAGGGGATAATCTTGGATAATTATTGTGAAAATATGACTATGTAAACCATTCATAATAAATATAACTACATACCTAAAATCTTTAAGATTTAGAGAACTTTAAAATTTGTTTTAGAATGTTTTTCTCTATACTAATGTAACATATGGAACTCTACTATATGTAATAAGTACTTAAATGAATATCCATTTCAAATTTGACAATACTTTAGACTATTCTGAATAGCATTGTTCACAAGTTCATATAAGTATGAGGTAACTGAGTGCAAAATCATCAATGATTCTTTTTCTTCACTTCAGGGATCCTTATAGGACTCTACAAAATTTTAATTTAGCATTATGAAGATAAGAACACTAGTAAATATATGTTTCTGGAACTAGTTGTTCTAGTTCCAGAACGTTAAACACATATCAATAGGCAGATGCAGAACTTTATCCCATTGTTATGATTTTTAACAAGTATTTTAGTAGCAGCTACATTCCATAACATTCAACCAATGTTGGATTTGTATGATTATGATTATCATATATTTCTTATATGAAATGTTATCTGCTGTTGTTTGTGCTCTATCTCAGAAGATACAACATGTAGTTATGGTTTACTAATATTTATGTGTTTATGACGCTAAGTTATCAGAATTGTTAATGAATAAGGCTGGCCTTGTCAAAAACTATACTTTGTTTTAGTGGCAATATTTGGTTTGTGTATGTTTTGACTCATGTTTATCTAATTTTCTTTTGATCTGTCATTGCTGCCATATGCAGTCTACATTTGTTATTTCCTATAAATGTACTCTTGTCTTAGGTGAAACTTATAGTTAGGGTTATAATTTAGAGCCAATTTTGCTTGCTTTTTTTTTTTTTTTATTATTTATAAAATAAGCATACATTCTGGTACTATTCAATGCCATGAGACTCTTGACTTTGTTGCACAAACTGTCAAATATGAATATATATTTTTATTTTCGATTCTTATGAATCGAAAATAAATCAGACCTTATAATATTTACTTCATTCCTAATAAAACTGTTAAGCAAAAATCAGTTTTTACCAAGTTATTTTTAAAGCAACCTTGCAGGACTGCAGAAATACATATTTTAATGAGGGTACTTGAATATTTTATTTTTTATAAGTACCTACTTCATTAAGATTATCGGGCCCCTTGACATTATTGTTTTTTTACAGGCTACATTATACGAAAAAGATTTGTTATCATGCCATTTTTGTAAACGTAAGTTAACATAATCATAATCTTTTTAATTTTACAATGTAAACATTTGTAAATTTAAAAAGATAATATATTATGTATTTGTAAAAGTGGTGACACTTAACTTAAAATGAATCGAAAATATTTTAGAGACCTCCATTGTAGTATTGTCGGTTGTAATGAAGTAGATGAGATTGGGTTATTGACTATACTTACTGCTACGTAACGTGAATATTAAAAATTATATTGTTTATAAAATACAAGATATTATCTCTATTTAAATAAGACTATAATATGAGATGTCCCGTGTCTCAATGTCGAGGTCGGAAGCCGATCGTGCATACAATTGTTATTAATAAAGAAAGAAGGGAAGGACTTTCTTCAAAAAAACTTATTTAATTTACTTTAGCTGTTGTCTTTGTGTATTTTTGTACGGTATTGAAGTCGTAATAAACTTTGACGATATTCGCGTTTTGTGTCTCTAATATGCGACATCGATTTCATGAACCTTAATAAATCCTACATAGTTAATACAGTTTAAATTGTATAATCTTACATCAAAACAAAACGATAAATTAAATAGATTAATTAAATAACAACTTAAAAAAAACGCACATCGGGTTTGTTACATGTAAATTTATCCTTGGTTAGTGACCTTGCTAAACGAATAACAATAATCTTCAAAAATGTATCTCGAGTTTATTAATACGATGTTTTCCAATTTAATTTTGGAACAATTACTACAAATTATTCATCGTCCCTTAGTTTTACTGCAATAGGTAACAATAACTTCATTATTATTATTGTACGATGTAGGACACCGTTGTTTCAAGGAATTCTCCGTTACTTTTCCTCAAAGTACTGGCAATGTGTTAAAATTTATCTTTGAAAACCAGTTTCAAGTATTGTTTTTATATATGACTTTTGTAATTTAAATTTTATTTATACAATTACTTTTTATATCTCATTTAAACCTATACCAAGATATTTTTTAAACACATGAGCATAACTTAAAAAAATAGGAATTAATGTTGCACGGAAATCTGGGCATATTTGGAAACAGCATGTCTTTCTAAACGAACATGTCTTGTTCGAATAGAATACATATAAAGTAACCAAATTTTATGTACTATAACGTATACTTTCTAGCTGTCAAATACTTAAAGAATCGCATTGATATATATGAATACTAGACGGAACTATCTTTAAATTCTCGCCTCTACGGATGAAGCAACAATACTAGCTTGTCAAAAGATTAGTAAAAATGCCGTAGCCATGATTAACTTTCTACTGCGAATCGGACGTCATCGGCGGCAGTGGGACTTTCAATTTCGTTGTTTTTTTTAGCCGAACTGGTTTTATTTGGTTCGCAATTTATTTTAAATGACGCTGTTTATGGCTTGTATGGTTTTTTAAAGCACCTTGACTCGGCTTGTTTAATACTTAAATACAAGAGTATTTCTTATTCCATGACAGACTAAGCAAGACATATGTATTTATATTTTATATATTAATCAATTCAGATGCCATTTGCTATGAGACGTTAAAGTTAATAATAATAATAAACAATATCAGTAAGTCATGTTGTCTCAGTAAGGTTTGGTTGTACCAACAATAAATATTTATTGGCGAAGCTGGGTTTCTTATTATAACAGTAATCCACAATCTATAATGTGACGGCGCCTTATCATTTGTAATCTCGTAATTACCCACAATTTTTTATTTCAAAAGATAGACCTCACATAACAAAGGACCTCGTTTTTGAATCATTAAGTAAAGAATAGACCTATATAAAAGCGGTTCACAAAAATAAAATATTATAATGTCAACACGGAACAGCAATAATCGTTGCCTTTGTAGCAATTAAATATGAATTAAAGATCACTTAAGGCACGTGACGGCACTAGGAACCAAGATAATGTAGGTGATAATAAATTAAGGCCTAAATAGATGCATTATAGTGGTTTTAAAATGTATTTTGATTTCACTTGTTTCTCAATTTAAAGCGGCGGTAGCTCCATATTGTGTCTGTAGAAGTAGTCTCGCTAGCCAGTGTTTAAAATATTTCCTCCTTTGTTAAGTCTTGTCATAGTGTAACGACTGTGTCACTTGGCAGAAAGAGTTGAATGAATACTGAGTAGGTTAGGTTGAGACGCACAGTGTTAACCGCGTTTATTTATGAGATACATAATGTTCTAGTAGGTTTGGGGCGATTTTTTTACTATTGTTGCAGAAAAATATACAGTGTGACTTCAAATGCATTGACCTTTCTAAATTATCGATCGCGATAACTTCCTATAAATATTTTTACGCGATTCCGTAAATAAGAGTAATATTTGCAAATGTATACTAGGATCTAATTAATATATATCGGACTTATAATGTTTTCCAATACGCACGGCTGTTATACACCTAGGTATTATCCAATCGATGATGTCATACATGTTTCGAGATCTGTCGAAACAACGAATGAGGCTTTCACGTGCCACACGTTGTTGTTATTGAAATTTTATCCGTACTAAATAAGAAGATTATATCCAGGACTCGGAATTCCAAAGATATTCGTATACTCCATACAACTTGATTATAAACCAATAACACAAAATGTTATATTTATACTTTAATATAAAACAATCATAGGTCAAACTAAAGAGAGCAATATATATTTAATTAAACATTGCAAATTAATTATTTTAACTAGTTTGTATCCTTAGCGTTAATTAAACAGTTCACATTGTAAACACGTCTTTTGTATTTAGCCATTATTTTGTTGCAGGGCTATTTTAAAACTAAGATATTTACTAATCTATTCTTATGAACACAAGTACATAAGTAAGTTTATAGTTACAATTAGTTTGTGACGGCGAGTTAAGTAGGTACATAATGAATTTGGGTATTGTAATGATTTCCCTGCCTCATCAACGGTAAATAAGTGAAACTTATTTTTATCATCGATAATAAAAGACGGAAAATTACTTTGTAAACCTCGTTTGATGTGAATAAATAATATTATCATGCTTATCTCATAATTACACGTGCACTTAATACAATGTTTCCGATTGCGTGTGATGTAATATAATGTACTATTTTAAGATTAAAGAAGTCGCAACATTTGATAATTGTGCTTTTATCAAAAATGTATTTTCTTTTAAACTCACGTATTAATGAGAATTATTTATAAGTAACTATTATGTTTAAATATACAAGTTACTTATTCAAAAACGTGGTAAGCAGCTTTTATATTTGTTTTATATTTATTATTTTATAAATAGTCTGCATTGTCACAAAATCTCATTTTTTTATAAATATGCAGCTATGGTTTTGCCCGGATCGATGACCATTGTATAGTAAAAGTAGTGAGGATTTGTTATCTTTTATTGTTTAATAGTATTAGACAATAACATATACCTCTGACTAAAAATTCTGCGTAATCTGACGGTACCGTGTTTTGATTATGTCATTCTAACAAAAGCAATTATTGTATACTACTTCAATACATGCACACGCATTAACATATATATATACAACTATAGCATATTAAAACTATCAAGTTTTCGATTCAATGTTTTAGAAGCAAACTTAGCCTACAGTTTCGGTCAAAGCATGCATTATACCCTCGAGAAAAAGCCTTTCATAACCACTAAAGCCTCTATGCCTGAAGAACAACCTTGAACTTAACGGCGCCAGTGGGCCCATTCTACCCGCCCTAAGGTCGGAGTTCGTTTGAAGGTTGTCTAAACTTATCAGCTACCGATATAAATATAGGACGAACCAGCAAACTTTTTATAATACCTATAGTAAAATGCCTCTTAATGAGTTACATACATAGATTTTATACGACTGAAAAAAAATACTCGAGGCAATTAAGCGTATATTTTTTTAATAGGAAACCTGATCGGAAACAAGTTACTAGTATTAAAATTAATATTATATGTCACATTTTGTAATTTTTTAATTGTCTTCAAATATGCGACTAAAGGTTTATAATTCTTACATTCTCATACTTCAATCATGAAAATTCGTCATCCGTGGAGACCAATTTTCATAATTGAAGTGTGAAACCATTGCCCTTATATTTAGAAATAAAAGGTTGTGTATTTTGGTTAATGTTTTTTTTTTCGAATACAACCAGATATTAATAGCTATAAAATTTTTGTCGCATTTGGTGCCATTGAATTAGCATTGACCGATAAAATTTTGGAAATACCCTCAATATAGTCTCTCAATATACCCTCAAAAGTTGTCTTAAAACACTTTGAAAAGATCCATACATAAATTTTGTTAAATTTTTGGTTTTCGTAAATTTTGGAAATAAATTATATTCCTACTTAAATAGCTCAATATATATTTATTTGATCTAAAATAGAAGCTGCCGCTCAATATAAAGTACCTACTTAAATTATATGAGCATTGTAATAACGGCAGGTGTGGTGTGGGTTGGTTTTTGCGTGACATTCCACCGATCCCCCACGGGTGCGAATGACCGAAACCATATTTTTGGTCTACACGATACGGCGTGGAATAAAAGTACCTACTACATTTTTGTTCAATAATATTAATACTATGTAATGTTATTCAAAAGATATATACAGTACAAACGTATTATTATGATGTTACAACATACTGTTTTAAAGAGTATGTTGTATTCTTCGTGCAACCTTAAAGGCTTAGATCTCATTAATCTTTGCGTGTGTAGATTTTTAAGTTGACTGCACTTTGGGGTTAGGAACCTTATAAAGTCGCTCCCAATCGCCTATATACTGGTCATTGACCGCAATGTTTACCCTTAATTCTGAATTGTATAAGGTTGTGCAAACTATTAAACATTACATTTTTATAGGTTTATATCTTCAAGATATACCTATAAAAATGTAATGTAATGTTATGATTATTTTCAAAATATATAAAAATGAAAGAAAATACTAAACCATGTTATTGTAAGTTTAGATAATGCTTATCAACCACTAATTAAAAAATTGAAATAAAAAAATATTTTTGTATTTCATCTTTCAAGGGGCCTTATATAATATTAGCCTATGATCACTTATTTTAAAGTTAAGCGCTTTCAGCTAGTGCTATGAAAGTGATCATCGTCTTGTGCTCCTAATGGCAAAAATTTGTTGTAGTAAAACGTTCAAACAAATCATTAAAGATGCATAGTTATTGAGTTTTCAACCTGCAATGGCAATATAGCAAAACCAATGATAGACTTCGTTCCAAATTGAAATCGTGAAAACGAAATGTGTCGCCATCTAAAACATCGACACGAAAATCTACCTTTCGAAAGAGCTGCACTCATTTACATTCCAGTTTTTTAACAGGACAGGTGGTTTTCACGTGAATGGTCAAGGTCTTGTCACAGTTACAATAAACCTAGAACAATAATAATATAACTGTAAATTTAGACTTTTTGCGCTCACGAAATTTATTAATTAGGCATTCATTAGAACGATAATTATGTCTTTATATAATACGAGTACTGTTATGTTAACAGTAAAATAATTCATTAAACATATGTATAATTGAATTTTTAACTATAGGATAAAAAGAGCCGAAAATTACGCAGAAATGAATGCTGCATGCCGCGTGGGGGGTTTCAGAACTTTTTTCAACAATTTTATATAATATTATGTAAGCTAGACATACGCACAGTTCCTGTTGTGGTATATTCTGCGGGTTAAAGTTAGTTTTATATAGATCTCATATTTCCTATATCTCAATCACTAGACTGTAACTGATCAGTAGACCGGTAAAGGCATATTGTTATTCTTTGTGAAGTTCATGAAACGCTTTAACGCGCTAAACAATATTCTGCATTTCAAGCTAGCTGTTCTCTTTGTTTTCATTCACTCGTGAAAATAATGCACCTGCAATAATGTTTATCCTCCTGCTTATAGCTATATCGACAAATGGACTATCCAACACAAAATTATTTTTCAATTTGCACGTTCCTGAAATTATTGCGATGTCAAAACTATGCATGTATCTTCATTTACCTATTCCGTTCAGGAAACCAATCACTGAGATTTACTTTTTGACGATAGCGTATCTACATTGAAATCGTTGAAGTGATTTTAATGCCTTCTTTTTGTAGGTACTTCTTGGGATCATAGACAATTAAATTCAAGGTAAATGTTATCTTTAGCGTTCACAGATTTCCATACAATCGTTCAAAACTTATTTTACTTCGTTACAAATATCCAAGGCATTAATGGACTCTTTTGGCTATGTGCCTCCGTTTGTCGTAAAGAGATAATAATACTTTAATAAAAATAATTCTTTATCAATACAGACTTATACCTCAACAGAATCATCTCTGGCTTTTCAGTACTGGATTTTTTGGTACACAGCGATAAAAGTTATAAAATAAATGTTCATTTTGAGTATCAAATTTAGTGGTTAATTAAGCCACCTGAACGTCGTGTTGCGATAGCAGGCTTAGCGTGACCTCTTGTCAACAAGCCTTAATAGAGGTTTACACAATAAAATGCAACTCCTAATTTCAAGTTTCCGTCACCTGTTATTAAGGCTTTGCGTTGAAACAGTCGAGAATTGAGACGATCGTTTATGTACCTACATATTTTATTTTTTGATTCTGATCAGTAGCCTTAAGTCTATTAATAATTTTATGTATTTTGAAAGACTTTAAATTCTACTTTTAGCTGCAGGGTGAACAGCTTGAACAATACACATATCGTGTTTATATAAAAATATAATATCTTGTGATATTACAGGAAACCGTCAAGGCGTGGCGAGTCAGTCCGTATCTCCTTTTGTAATGTTTTTATGCGTCGGGAAATGTTTATATGTTTGCAATATTTCAAACTAGCCAGAGCCTATGACTTTGCTGACAATATCGCCAAGATTAAATAAGTCCCAAAATGATCTAAATTAATAAGTACAAAAATCATCATTGGTTTTTCTATAAATCGGATTGTATAAAAGTTCAACTAAATACTGTGACTTTATAAATGTAAATGTTTCTATTTCTAGAAAAATTGTGTATTTGTTAAATCATTTTATTATAAATTTTTCCAACTTATTATTAAGTACTAAGATTAATTATTATATGTTTTCGCTCGTTGTTCGATTTAATAATAATTGACTGTGTCATATAAAACAAAGAAAAAATTACTCAAGTAATTACTGTAATAAAAACAGTATTATAATAAAAGAACCCTGCTCAACTTTTGTTGCTACATGTTACGAAAAATGATATACTATGCTAAATGTTTGTAGTATCCGTATCACATAGTCTTGCAAAGCAGGTGAAGTACTACTTGGCCTTTTTATATGCACATGCAAATGACCTCAAGGTGTTGTATTTTTGGTTTCCTGAATTTTGATTACTGCCCTTAGCTGATAAGTGAGGTGGTTTAGCCAGTTTTGCGTACATCGCCGAAGCAAATGGACGTGAAGGAAGCACTGTTTGTATACTTCTTGTGCAAGAGTATACGTAAAGTATGTATCGTTGCATGGGATTGTGTGCGAGTGATTTTGTGCAGGATGGAAGATGTTCTTATTGTGGGTGATATTGGCAAGTAAAAAAGGGTTGAGTCAAACGTCATTAAACATTCGGTCTATTTAATATTGTTACTAGATAAGCAATCTGTATTTTCAAAATAACAATTTATAATTTTTCACGCAAACTTTGAAATTTTATTAGTGAATCTCAAAACATAATCTACTCAAGCAAGAAACTAGACGCTATTTAAGTTTTATTTACGTTATAAGAATAAATTATCGGTAACAGTGGACTATAATTACAATAATGCAATACAACTTTGCTAGAACTAATACAACATGACTAGAGCTTTGCAAGTAGAATGCCGTTAAATTAACGATGAATTTTAGGAAGAATAATGCATTTGAAGTGGATTTAAGTATTTATTCTCATTCATTGAGTACTACATAAAATAAGCACTAAGTTTATTGCAACTCAAGAAGAGACCTTCAAAGTACCTTAAAATAATACCTATATTTACAACTGTATATGAATAATTGAATATCGTGACCTTTATTCATTGATATTACGCATGTTTGGTAATACATGGAATTGGAATTGTTTTGATACAATGTTATATTGGAGTCATGTTCAGCTGACTAGTTACGTTTATAACGATTCATTGGTTACCTATATTAACTAAGACCAGCTGAAATATCTGATTGGAACTAAATAATTATTGCCTATAGTAAGGAATAGTCCTGTTAAAGGGAGTTTATCTCCTATTTGGGCTTGCTTGAACGTAAGCTGTGTACTAGCGTCTAAAGCATTCTCAATAATAACAATGGAATCCTTTTTACATAGTCCTCGCTCATACAACAGTTCTTAAGCATTTAAATTAAAGAATTAGTGGGAACCGTACACCCTACAGCGATTTACTGCAGACGTATAATTTTCTTCGACGTAGTCAGCTCCACATTTTATTTGATCGTATTGAGTTAATAAAGAGTCCTCTGAGCTTTAATTTTTAAGTACCCGCCAGGTCCTCAGCCTTAAAAGTTTTCTTAATGGCTCGAATTTTTCTTTTATTAAAATGAAAAAGGTACTATGTTGTCGCTAAAAGTATTAATTAAGAGTCCGATGCTCTTTGTTACATCTGGCCAGTAGCACTGCAGGGATGCAAAGCATGAACTATCAAAGAAGACATAAGAAAGCGCCTCTAAGCCTTCGAGACGTGGTGCTACTGTCGCTTGCTTCGCATCTGTTGGATCCAGAGGGTTCTCTTCATTAGGTCCGTTAAAATACGTGAAGTTACTACTAGGACACATTTTGCGTCACGGCCGATATAATTTGTTACAATTATAAGTTGTACACAGCCACGCACAGGCAAAAAAAAAACCAAATTTTTGAAGGTTTAAAAGGTTAAAAAACTTAGGAGTCATCTTGTTTACAATCCTGAATTATGACCTTTTTCTTTTGCCAAAAATTACAAACCAATTACGCAATCAACGATTTTCATCACCAGAAGAGGCTGTCCAAGTATATGAAAAACAGGTTTCTGAGATCTGAGAAAAATGTTTTGTTAAGATATTAAAAAGTTTGCGTTTAAGTGCTTTTAAATTACGCATATTCTGAGTCAAAATCTTTATATCTTTCTCTTTAAGATCACTTTATAGACACTCACTAAATAATGTTTTATGGACAGTTAAAGAGCGCTGCCTGACTTAAACCACGTGCTAGTTGTTATGCGAAACAATAGGATAGTAAATTCGTATTTTATTTATCTACGCAGTATGGTTAGTGAAACCTGTAGATATTAACAAATTAAAAAGAATCCTATACTATTTATTTCAGAGGGACGACCGATCGCTTTTGGCACAGTTTTTCTTCGCGGATGACGCGTTGAACATGATAGCAGCTGAACTGGATTCGTTTGATGGCAGAAAAGATCCCGAGAGATGCTCCACACTTGTCAACCAACTACGTCATGCGCAGGTTTGTGTATTTCACTAAATAGTATAAACTATTAATTCTTTAATATCTCATATAGCAGAACTGGTATGGTTCATGAACGTGTACGCCATTAAATGCTACATTATTATGTTACATTATTCGTTGTCATATAAGTAATAAAAATACAGTTTACATTTCCGTTCTGGTTCAACTCTAAGTTACGGGTTGTATTCCCATCGTCCACTCTAATTGCAAAAACTATATAGAAATATTTAAATCCGATAGGGGCAAAAATCTTACCACTTCCGTTAGGTTCGGACGACAAAAAACATACACCCCTTCGCTAATTTGTCCATAATCCTTTTCTACCTATAGTATCGTTTTGCAAAGTTTCCATCATTCCCAGTACTAAATACGAAGTCACAATCTAATATGTAGTTTAAGTTATCCGAAAATATTTGTCCTTAAGTAGCATTTTTTCGCACTATACAGCTGTGTATAAGAACTATATCAACTATGATTCATACGTAATGGATAAGAACAATGCTGAACACATAAATATTAAGTATGTTTAATTATTGATAATCGTTAGGCAGGAAACAGAATGTTTTCTTTTGTTCTTTATTGACCGAAATTGAATATTGTACTGCTTCAACGAGACACGATGCTGCTTGAATGTGGTCAATCGAAATAATCGATCCAAATGTTTCGTCATGCATTTTTCTTTCTACATTTTACCAACCTATTTTTTCCAAAGAGTGTTCTGGGTACTAAACAAACGACAAAATGAACAATTAGTACACAAATATTATGTTTAGAATCGAGTGGTATGTTTACTTAATTGTAGTTTTATCTTCTATGTAAAGTGGTCAGACAATCGGCCCATATAGCGTTTATCCAAGCGTACCTTGAATGCATATTTGGTTTGTATGAATCACCAGTCGGAGGCCGAGATAATACTGCGTGACAATTGCTTTGTGATTTTTTATTCGTAAAAACACCACTACTATGGTCCGTATTTCAATAGGTATCTCTAGTTAAAAATGATAACGTTTTAGATCAAATTGATTCGACTGCTGCAGTTTTTGAAAAAAAAGCCTTTAGTCCTACTAACTCAATGCAAGTGTTAAGTCGAGGCAATTACCGAAGACGTAGTTTATCTTCCTAATGTTATTGCGATGAAGTGCGGCCTAGTCATAAATATTGATACTGAAACAATTATAATAAACATAAAACATATTTACAATACTTGCTCCATTACCAATTCCAAATTACAATTTTCTATTTGAAACCCATTGACCTGACAAAAAGAATGAGTCACTTTAAACAGTTCATTGAATCAAATGAACGATCTAGAAGCACCAAACCAGAAGCACATGACTAATTGAACTAAGTTGAAGTTTGAGAAGTGTCATAGAGCGGTAAATTAATTTTTTTTTTGATGAAATAATTTTATATAAAATTACTGTTTGAAGTTATAGCCCATAACGAGAGAGGGAGACTTAGGCATATCAGGTACCTCCTCAGGTACCTACAAAATACCGTTATCCTGTGTGCCTAAAGACGAGGATAAATAAAAAAATTACTTTTCAAGTCTATAGAAATAAAGGGTTGGGCTTTGCGAATGTGTGGATGTTTTGAAAGTTTAGGAACGTTCCAGATTTTCTAACGATACGGGTTGGAAAACAGGTTTTATATATATTACTAGTTTAATACCATAAGCAATTTGCTCTATTTACGGCCATGTGCATAGAATTTACATAATATAAGGAGTTTCTTATTGTGTAATATATAGGTATGTTTCCTAAGTGTGAGATTATCAAGATTTTTGATCCCTATTATTTCGGTATATGCTCGAAAGGAAGGTATACGTTACCTAAATGTTTGTGCATTGTAAGACCGAGACGCTTGTAAAAATCACACCAATTAGTTTATACTTAAACAATGTTCATTCTTTATATTAAACACTGCTTCCGGCGAAAGATCTGGTGAATCGAATTACGTTCAAATTCTAGATCTGTTGGGATGTGTCCGATATTACAATTGTATAAAGTTGTTATTTAGCTATACTATATTGTACTATGTTTAGCTACATTTATCAGTACAATTTGAATGGATGAAACCATCGCTCATTTGCTATCAATTCAATTGAGCCATGTAGATAAGATCTTATGTATTATTAACTTTAACCTATAGAATTTATAAATATATTGAAACTATGGATCAAATTTGAATTCAGAAAATTACAAATCGCTGCAGATAGAGTGGATGAGTTATTATTTTAGATAGTTATGCGATAGTTAGGTAGATAAAGTGTAACTTAAAATCGGATATAGTAAGATTTAGATATTACATTTTATTACACCTCGTTTAATAGTATCCCATACCTAATTATTCAAAATATCTTTAACACTTATCAATTAAATTACCGATTACATTTACATTTTTAAAATATTTTGCAACTGCAGTATTTCCTTAAAAAACCCAAATTTATTTCCAGTACTTTATCAAGAATTAGTTAAAGTTGAAAATAACAATGCCGGTTACCATAATAATTATATCTTACCAGACCAAACCAATTACATAGCGCGAAATGAAATCGCAATACAGCTACGCACGTCAGTAAAATTTACGCGGTAGTCTGCTGCTCCTAAAGGAAGTGTTATAGAAGTCAACGTAAATATGAACGCAATACAAGATCACGTCACATGCTTTGATCAAACGTGATGCAATTGAGTCATACACGGCTGTGATAATTGTGCTAAATGCATAATATTTATTAAAGGAAATGTATAACATCAAGCTAAGTGCGATTCTCAACGTTCTGTAAACGCTCGCATGCTTTACCAAACATAATTAAAAGGTATTTTGGACACATTTTATTATAGCAAACAGATGGTAGGCATGTTCCAAGACGGTACTAGGAAGTGTTATGTCTAACTGGTGCCTTACGATACAACATCTGTTTTTCAGACAATTGTGAGTGTGATAAGATTGGATACAGGTGTATCGGTCATTAGTAAATTATTATCGATCGTAAAAATTTGAATGAAAAAGTTTTATTAGTTGAGTTTTCTAATTATGAATATAACTTATATCTTCTTCCTATCAAAACTGATGATTGAATTTGGAACGCGGGCCAAAAAGATTCATGAGATCTTTACACATATTTAACAGAGATGTTTTTCACTGCATTATTGCTATGGATTCCATAAATTGGGTTATAATTACAATTAATCTTTTCGTATTATATTCGAACCCGTGGAACTCGCTTTATACTCTTATATGATTCATCCTTAATATCAGATCTATCCCCAATTTAATAAGTAAATCTAATGATATCTTAAAGAAATATCTAGATCTATGATTTGATAAAATGTGCAGTGAACGTTAGTCACGTGTCTATAGTAACTGGTTCTGCGCACGCGACTTATGAATGTAACCACGCTAACAACAGCGATCTATATTACGTTTATACCTAGTTCGATTGATGTTATTACATGTGCGCATTATAAACTCAGGCGGTGGGTGACGAACTCAACAATGGGTCACTGTATGGACATTCAACACAGGCCAACCTGTGCCATGATTCCATTGAATTGTGTCAAAAAATTGACAAATTCACATACCACTATACACCAAAACGACCTCTACACAATGGCAAGTGGCTATAATGGGCTAACACGGCTCATGGTGTAATAAGGGGTTTTACATTTTCTTTAATTAACCGCGATAGATACAACGTACGTTCATTGCCAGAAACGTCGTTAAAAATTATTAGAGATTGCCCTGGTGCAATACAAATTGTGTGATTTCGTTTTGTTTTTTTTTCAGGATCGAGTTTTGAATATAACCAGTCAGATAATGGACCAGGTGCTTGGCGACGAGCGGGTGGCGAGGGGATTCCGTGTTAAGTTTCCGGAAGACGTGTTGCAGGATAACCTTGCTGGACAGCTCTGGTTCGGTGCTGAGGTAGGATTTCAAAATTTACCAACACGTGTGTGTCTACATTTAAAATTAGAATTGACTACTGTTTTACATAGAAACCATCAAGAAAAAATAATCAAGATATATGAAGATTATTAATATATTTATGTTTTAAGGAAATATATTATTTAAGATATATTTTTTCTTATCTCGACAAATACATAAAAACAGAATAGCAACAATGGTTTTAATTACCGTTATTTTACCCGCTTTATATTATTTTAATTAGACCGCATATGTTGTATATTTAATATGTATATTTTCTGAAATTTGCTCAATAAGTTCAGTGTGTAGTAAATCCAATTTTTTTTAATTTCAGTGCCTGGCAGCAGGTTCTTCAATAATGAATCGGGAAGAGGAGTCAGCGGCTATGCGTCCCTTGGCCAAGGCACTCACGCGCAGTCTCGAGACAGTCAGGTCTCTGCTGCGTGAACAGTGTTTAAGACCCCGCGGTCTGGCCTTGCAAGATCACGACGATATGCTACATGAGAGTCTTCGTATTTTTGACAGGTATAATCATGATATTAGACAAACCATTTTAATGGTTAAATATATTAAATATCCCACTGATATTTATTGATTTAAAATTCATTACTTAATAGGCGGTTTAATCGCTGTTATAATTAGCAATGTCTGGAAGGTTGCTATAAGTTTTATTATAAAGAGCTTTAGCTAGCTATATCTAGTTGCTCATAGTACTTTATTTAGTCGCTCAAAGTTCACTAGAGTTTTGTCATCTGTTGTTTCTGCGTGCGTTTTTTTATAGCCAGTAGCTTTGTCATACAACATGTAATGCATTAAAAGAATTTCTAACGAAACTAACATTCTAAATTCAAATAACTTTATCCAGCTACGACACTATTACTGTACTGAGGACAAATAGGTCTTATTGAAAAGACGTGATAATATTGTTTTTTAATTAATTTATGAATTATTTATGAAATCATATATACATTAAATTTTAAATAATTTTATTGGAGATACGTGATTTAATATTTCCGGTGATAAAATTTGAAACCAGGTTTTCTCGTTTTAAAAATACATTTGCTTTTACTTGGCCTCGAATTGACATGAGAATACTCAAAATGAATTTTTAAAATCAAAATAAGTACTAAAAACCGTCGGCTGAACACGAACTTGTCTATAAAAATATAATTGAAACAGACTTAGGTACTGGTCTTCCTATAATTGTCTCCGTATAATATATTAAGGTACTTCATTATTAACTATTTCTTAAATTTACAGATTGTTTGCCGAATTTGAGCTATGCTATGTCAGCGCAATGGTTACAGTGAAGACCCCTCACGAGTTTGAAGCTCAGCAGCTTATATGCGTGCTATTCTCACAAAGTTTGCGAAGAGCACTCAAACACAATCTGCTCACACAGGAGCAGGTAGCCAAAATGGACATTAAATATATCGCTTTAAACCTTGTTTATGGTTCTATGTTAAATTCAAATTGCTAACAAGAACGTTCAAACGGAACTAACGCTCGTATACGATTGAGTCAATCAGATATTCATGATCTAAGAAGTTTTTTTTATAAAACCGCCGCCTATCGATACTCACAATGCCAGAGGCCTTATGCGTTGTCGGCCTTTGAGATGTTAAAATGTTCTTGTTTGTATGTAGTTACGCCACGTATAATATATATAAATCATAGATTAAATTAATTTTTTTATTCCATTCTTTTTGTTATAAAACTCATTAGTGAACGGCTTGAAGAAATTTACATAAATTCGTTTAATATAACAAAATGTTTGGGAAAATAATTTTTGTGTCCTTTTCAGGTGGATTCATACGACCCTGCCTTAATGTTCGCCGTCCCTCGACTAGCTATTGTTAGCGGTCTGCTCATCTACTCTAGTGGACCGCTATCCATTGACAAGTCTCCTGGTAATTTATAAGAATATCATATGAATTCATCTTTATTTGATTTTTGACTTCTTCATTATGATTGAAAACAGTTTTCCTACAATTTTGAATAGCTTATGAGTCTGTAAACAACTTTTATGGAATTAAAAGCATGTTTATACTATAATATAGTTCATTATTTTAACAATAACTTCATTTAAGTCGTATTCTACGCAATTTACAGAAGAGATGTCGGACATGTTCCGTCCATTCCGCACTCTGCTACACAAGATCCGATCTTTGCTGTGGACTCTCGACCGTCGCGAGTTGATGGCCTTGGAGAGACTGCTGTGTACCAACGAAGACGTATCCAGTCTAGCTGGCTTGGAATTACCGCCAGGTAAAGAATACTGTAACTTCTTTTAATAGCCAGGCGTTTGTCAATCTCACTAATATTATAAATGTGATCGTTTGTAAGTATGTATGGATGGGTGTTTGTTATTGTTTCACCTAAAAATTACTAAATTGATTTTATTAATACTTTAAAATATAATTTTTCCACCACAATAACACATAGGCCACAATTTGTAAGCGCTGCCAAAACCGCTAGAGCTCACACAATGTGCAATGGAAATGTTTGTCTTAATCCTACAAAAACTTACAGTGTATCTATATCTAATATATAAAATCTCACGGGGTTCGAACTTGAACTCCTTCGATACGGCTTCACCGATTCTCATGAAACAAGTATGTAAGCATACAAAAATACATCTGACAATCGGCCAACATCTATTTTCCATCCTTCTACGATCACCCCTTTTTTCAATTTTTATTTTAATTAATTGAAAATTGAAAAATCACATCGTAATGGCAAAACAAAAAAACGTTTGCCGGATCAGCTAGTATATAAGGGAAGATACTTTAACAAGAAATATATATGATGATGTGATTTCTCTTTACAGTGGAAGATTCGTCGGGTGATTCGTGCTATCCGGACATCGGTGAATTCGTCTCAAAGTTCTACGCTGATCATGCGCATTGCCGAGATATATACACCCAACCAAGGTATTTACTAGACTTGTATTATGAGTTTTTATTTATACACTATTCTTGAATACATGAAAATAATTTAAAGCTGTTTTATTACTTATTGTGTGCTTTGTTTTCTGTTTTATTAGGTAATAAATATAGGTTATTAATTTTGCATTTTATGTGCTTGGTATATGTCTTATAACATATCTTAATACTTTATATTTTTAGTTCTAGCGAACCAACAATAACCGACGCGGATTACCTTCCTGATAATATTGAGGTGATGACACCAATCATCGACGGACTCAGACGCTTAGATGAGGTCACAGATGAAGCAGAAGAGACAGACAGACATACCGACACAGCGAGCACAGATACCTTCCAAACAAGTGAGACAGAGAGATCGAGAAAAATCAGCAGAGACACCGATCTATCCTCAATACGAAATCTCTCGACCAATGGCCTTATGACTTTTGACCCACTTCTAATAAACGCGGTATCCACATCCACAGATAACAGACAAATCCCAGACCAAGAACTAGTTACATCACTAAACGAACAAGTCACCGAAATCGCAGATCGATTATCGTCAATCGTTAGTGATGTCGACATTTTAGATCAGAAGCATTCGTTTTCAACAAATGACGTCACACTGACTGACGATACGGAGGCGTTTGGATTTTCTGGACCCCGTAATGAACAATTAAGTTGTATGCCCAGCACTAGTCATGGATATTTGATACCAAATGCAATAAGTCAAGAACCTGTCGTCTTAGCATCACTATCGCATAATAATTCTGCTGTTTTCAACCAAGACGATGAAAATATACCAAACGACTTACTGATGATGCCAGATTTGGAAGCGGAGATTGTAAATACTAATATTAGCATAGCAAACGTTAATTTGAGCTCTTTGTTACTTACAAATGAAGAATTTAGGAATATAATTGAAGATGATAAAAGTGAAGACAATGCTAGTTTTCATTCAGCAAAAGAAGACGATAGGGTTAAATTTATTCTAGGATATGAAAGTGATCACGAATCGCCAGTCGATTCTGGCGTTAGCACTGAAAACACTAGTCTGGATAGATCGCCAGACGCTGACCAGAATAAAAAGAATAATTTTATAGAAAACAGGGTTAATGAAGAATTCAATGTGAATATTAATTATAAGGAAAGTGAGGAACAGAAGAACGAAGCTAGCTCGTCTGACATTGTGATAGATAGTAGGTTGAATGGGGAAAGTTCGCATGTAAATAATTGGACTTCGAATAATGAGCAAGAAGAGTTTAGGACGATAGAAGAAGTTATTACAGGTATATTTTTACTTATTTATAAAATATCATTTACCAGTAACTCGCATGGGGTAGGTTATTAATTATATAAAGGGGTTTGTCAGTTAAAACTCATTAACGAATAAAAAAATCTTTAAAAAGTTAAAGTTTTTGTTTGGTTAGTAATCGCCTTTAATTATTATGGGCAACTCATATACGTATTTAATTTGATTTAGTAAACAAAAATATTAAAAATTTGTAATTAACTTTCTACAGAATTGCGGAGACAAAGAATATCCGATAAGAATCTGAACTCCGCGGTGGAACAGAGTGCTGAACCGGCGAACTCTTCTAAGAATACAAGTAGAAAGAAGAGAAAGAGTAACGGGAAGAGTAAAAAGAAGAAATGGTCTCCCGGTATGGTAACTTTGGACAGTCGACACGCGCAAAATACACCGCTCAAGTTGAATTTGGACCATTTTGTTGATGAGAGGTAATTTTTGTTTGCTTTCTTTATTAGTGAAATATACTTAATTGAATATGCCTCTAATACTGCTGTTATTCTTTATTATCACTTAAAATTGTTAAAATCATATAAGCTTCATATACACTAAGTACACAGAGAGAGCAATGGTCGGCATTTTCCCATATTTTTTTCAATAGTGGTTTGTTTTTTGTCAAAAAGATTTCCTTTTTTTATCTTATCTTCCACAGTATCTTAACAAACGCAACAACATACTATTGTAAATATTCTGATTATGTATTCTTTTCAATTTTCAGCGGCACATCATGCGGCACGTCAGAATGCGCAGACGACGAGCAAATAGCGTTAGCGTTGCAGGCGCAAGAGTTGGCTGCCAGACATCAAGCTAGGGCCAAGTTCAAGTATGTATACAATAGTGCTAAGGGCAGAGCTAGGGACGTTCCCATACGTCGCAAGTGTTGGTTGACTAACTTCAGTGCTTCTTCCGTGTTATGTCATTTTTAATTAAATCATAATTTTTCCTATAACTATCATTTTTATTTGTATAGACATTGTATTTGTCGCAAAATAGTTGTAGATACAACAAACCTTTTTTTATCTTATGCATTTATCACACTTATAGGAGAAACACGTTTCCTTTCATGCAAGTACATAATAATGTAAAATAAAAGTAGCAAACATCTTAAAATAATTTACTAACATAGTTATATTGAATTTACAGATCGAGCGAAGATCTAATCCATCGTTTATTCGTCTGCATCGCTGGCGTAGCTGATCAGTTGCAGACTAACTTTGCTGCAGACTTGAGGAATATATTGAAAGCCGTGTTTCTTATGAACCAGACCAACGACTCTCCACCAGACAAGGAAGAACCACCTGCGATTGAATACCAGCCTTCTGAGGACCAAGTTATACAAAATGGTAAGTTAATGCAATGCCATGATTTTATGAAGCCCCAGACTTTGTATACAGAATTGTATTCAGTTTAATTATAATTGAATTACATATTTATTAAATCATACGAGTATTAAATAATCAATCAGAAAATCTTAAAAATTATCATTTACTACAATCATATGTCTACAACTAAGTGGCTCTGACTATATTTTTCGACAATTGTGTCAAATATATAATAAATATAGTTGCTTTTTTTGCATTAGGAACTTAGCATTTATTCATATATTGCTATACCGTTTCAGGTAGCTCATTCGACAGCGTATATTCAGCGGAGGAGGTATACGCAGATAGTAATTCAGATTCGCCATCAGAGGGTCCTATTGAGAGGAGAAATACTGTTAATTCAACAACTATTACCCAAACGGCTACTGAGAGTAGACGAAAGTCAGAGGCTGGGAACTTACAAGGATCTGTCTCTACCGGCGATCTCACTTTAAGGTGAGAGTAACTGTTTGTTCTCTTTAAGGTTTAAGTCATCCTAAAGATTTTTGATTTTACGATAGAAGTTTTTAGATAGATCGTTTTTTTTTTAAGATCTATTTATTTCCTTTTGGATCTTATATATAGTCTTTCGATACAGGTTGCAACTATATATAAAAGTGAAAAAAAAAACAGTGTTCATCCAGTAAATCTACAGTCTATTTTGCATAATACAAAATATATTTTTTGATTGAAAATTCGAAAACGAATTTTAACAGGGAGTTTGACTATAATGAAGACTATAAGAAACTAATCATGAAATAATATTCATTTTCGTTTCAGCGGTAGAGAAGAAAGCGTGCTAGTAGAGCGTGCGCCGGAGTGGGTTCCAGATATAGCAGCAGCTGCTTGTATGCGTTGCACCGCACATTTCACCGCCTTCAGACGACGCCATCATTGCCGTAACTGCGGTATGTGCTTAACAGTCCAAAAATAATAATAATAATATTCCTATGATAATTATTGATAGGACATGATTTGTCTATAGAACTGAAATCCGGCCGAGTTTGTTCTAAATTGTTGATTGTAATAATCAAGGTTCAATTCCCATGTGTGGTCAGCATAAATGTTGGCAGTGGTCTGGCTGTGATAAATATATGATTATGAGTCGAGTAATCATCCATAATACAAGCTTCCATATGACCTTGAAGCTAACCCTTGTGTAAAATATCTCCCAGTATTTATAATATGTTTTTATTCCAGGCAAAGTATTTTGTGCCTCATGCAGTTCGAACTCAATACCTCTACCGCGTTACGGACAACTGAAACCGGTACGGGTCTGCGAAGAATGCTTCCAGGACATAGCAAGGAATTGCAGACGGACATCGTATCGGTGAAACTGTTTTTCCTATACTGTGGTCACGTTTAGAACCATTGAAGTAGACACTAATATAACCGCGAAGATGTTGAAAGTCACTGCCACAATCTAAATTCTGAGTTTGATGGATGGATTACAGATAATCTAACAAATTGTAACAATTGAAAGTTGGTTAAGAAGATGTAAACGATTAAAAAGAAACTTTTAGTTTAGATTACTTTGAGTTTATCTAAATGATAAATTATAACTTGTTTGCTAGTTATTATGTTAACTTTAATGAACTTTCAACATATTTGAATAATAGAAAAGTATCCTTATTACTAAGTAATTTTGTTTTGTAATAATAGTTTTTGAAAAATCAACAAAATTATGTATTTGTTTCTTAATTGTTTAATATTAACTACGACAAACTTAACAAGTATAGTACCATTTTCTGAATTTTATTTTTATTTCATGCAATATTGTAAAATAATCTGTTTACGTTTCTTGAAAGTAGATATATTTTGATTTCATTAATTTTGCTGGTGGATATATTTTATGGACCAAAACAATTTATAACGCAGCAATGTAATGAATCAAAATAAATATACTTAACTATTTAAATTAAAAAAAAAAAATTGTCTTGATGAAAATAAATGTGTTGTGTGATCTATACTTGATTCCGTAACTTTATAATTAACATTTTTTTACGTCGTACTCAAACTCAGAATGGAACATATTTCTAGATAATAATGAAATATCAATTAAAATGTTCGTAACCATGGTAACTAACACGATACATTGTTTTAATATGATGGCTGAATCAGTGAATTTAAACAGTTTTAGTAATGTACTCATTTCTGTCTTTAAAAAAAAATTACATTATGAGAAGGATAGATTTTTTTCTGGTTTCTTTTACTTTGATGACGATTTCTGTTTTAATTTTTCGTTTTTGACTGATATTAACGATTCTAGTTATTTTACGTTAAGGTAGCTCTCTAATGTTAAATGCCCTAAGTTTACCGACGTGTTAACTGTTATTTAATAATAATAAAGTACCGTTAAAATGTCGGCTGACTCGGGAGTGTAGCTATGCTTTACTCAATAAAATTGTTTAATTTGACAAAAAAGTGATACAAATTCTTGCACTATGGCTTATTTAGTATTGATGTCTCGCTCTAATCCCAAATAACAGAACAAGACAACAATACCTTTTTAATTTAGTCTATCCGAATTGGTCTCATAGAAACTGTAACGTACAAAAATGTAACTGAAATCCTGAGATTACAAGTGCAGTATGTTTGTAAGGCTAGAACCAACTGATAAATTTTTCTTAAGATATGTTAAATTTGAAGATCAACACAATGTGGTCGGAGAAAATTTTACATTATATACGCGTTAAAATCCGATATTTTCAGTCTTTGTACGTTAAAATATTAAAAACGTTAAATAGATATATTTTAGGTACGAATGATGTTTATATTTTTAGCATTAATCGTTAA
Organism: Pontia daplidice; assembly: GCA_963693355.1. Taxonomy (NCBI): domain Eukaryota; kingdom Metazoa; phylum Arthropoda; class Insecta; order Lepidoptera; family Pieridae; genus Pontia; species Pontia daplidice. The sequence continues at coordinate 4,597,100 of CAVNZL010000137.1, read as the reverse complement.
AAAATTATATTCCATACATTTTTATAACCGATTTTAGCATAGTTTGTTTAAGGTTAAATGTAAATTTTGTAAGATAATGTACCCATGGTTTCGCTTTTGTATAATAAGAGGTACGTGATATCTAGATACTGTTTAAATGTAAAATAAATTTCTTATAGGTTATTGGCAGTTTTCTTTTAGTATAAAAGTTCTTTCACAAAGCTTTCCTTGGTTAGTGGACCTATGAAGTAAATCAAGACCAAGCAGTCCGCTTGGTCTCGATGATGAGTCGAGGGCACGCATAGGAAAACAAACTATAAAATTCTGAAAAATGAAAAATATTAAATTGATTTTGGGTTATCTCAACGCCTAGTTCAAGGTGGTAATTGGGTGAAGGCGGTAGTAATGTTGAATTATGTCTAAAATTAATATATTTAATCCATCGACATTAACTTTACTCTTTTTTAACTAGATATCCTTAAATTCCCTATTATTAGATTTTATTTATAATTGAATAATTTGTCAAGAAATGTACATGGCGCGGTGCAAATTTCCGTTTCGAGCCTTGTTCATTATGAACTTAAATTTCGCCCATATATAAATAGATTAATACTAAGAAAACAAATAATAAGGTTTAGAAAAGAAAAGAATGAAAACATATGATAAATGTAAACAATAGATTATTAATATTTTGATTAATATGATAGCACATGTAAAAATTATTATTTCCGTACATAATAGTCATTTTTTATGGACAAGTTATAGTTTTATACGTCGTCGTCGATTCTAGGGTCTATTTCCTGAATGATGTTTGTTTTCATTGTAAAAGCTAGTGTAAGCAAGTGTAAATGTACACGTCTGTCTCAAAGTAGGAAGTATGTTATGGTGTGGTCAAATGAATGCTTTTTTTGAACAAAATTTCAATCGTAATTGCAAGATTAAATTAGAAACACTGAAAAAATAGTTCAAACATCATTTAAAGTTTTTAATAAAGAATTATTAAAAAAAACTAAATTAAGTTTTTAAAAAAAAATTTTTTTGAGGTAAGTCTATATTTTGAACAAAATATTGACTAAAATACAATTGAGTTTGTCACCGCGCATTGTTATCACTAAAGTTCAAGTCGCTCGCGTTTACGTAATAAGCTCAAGTGACCGTTTTGTATGAAATCCTATCAATAGGGTATTGAATAAATGGGATAACAGCCAATTTGCATTACGAAATTGGGACTTAGTCAATTTCCAGAAGCCTTGTTAAATTTTGGGTCAACTAAGGTCAAAGTATTGAATTTATGTTTGGAGATATAAAACGTACCTATTTATTATGGGAAGAAATATTTGAACTCAGATTCCAAATGAGGTGATAGAATTGCATTTGTTTGTATATTTTGTTTTTTTATTAAGTTAACGTGATCAATGATTTTTATTCATCGATAATTAAAGACAATTAAAAACAACGCCATCTATGGATAGAAAATACTACTGTTACAAATTATTTTATCTTTCTTTAGAATAGTGGTGCCCGCAATCGGATATTTTTCTATTATTATTTGATATCACAATTCATAATGAAATGAATGTATAAAGTTCAATCAAAATTTATGGTATAAACAAAATTTAAAAACCTATATGAAACACGGTTAATTCAGAACGTCAATCAAGCATGATATTACTAATTCTAATATGAGAATGGCTAAATTATTATTGGCTTATGTGATCAGTTCATCGTTGCTTGGTGGTAAGTAAAATTATTAACACATTCAGTAAATCTAAAGGTAGAACTTATTATTTTAAACATAGGTAACCTTAGTGAGTTTGTTTAACCACAAATAAGTATATATATTTGGTTCAAAGCCGTGAGGTTTCGCTCAAAATTTTCAACTGTACGAGCTATTGATAAATTGGTCACGAAAAAGAAATATTTTTTTTTCTGGGCACAGCTGGGATTTGAACGCACGATCTCACGTTGGAAGCAAACATTTTAATAATTCAATAAAATATATAAAAACTTTTGGCTGTTTTCTTTCTTTTGATTGTAATGTGCGAAGTTCTCAAACTTTACTAATAAGGCAAATGCGTAGAACCAGATGCAGAAACATCTATCCTTTTAATACTAATATCTCAAGTTTTACAATAAAGGTAATAAAATTTCTTAAAAAGTCGACGTCAGGGATCGTATTAAAACAACTTGCGACTCCCGGCAGAGGATTTTTTTTAGCTGACTAGCAAAGCTGACTAGAAAATATTCTGCAATGGGGCAGAACAAACGTCGTCCACGTGCCATGTAGTAGTTGTAGTAAAAGCCTATCTATTACTCGAAATAATATGCGTTTCTGACCTTGTATGGTGGTAATGCTCAGCTGCGCCTAATGCGTACATCCTCGTTTGGCATCGATAACTTTTTGCCCTTGATTTATAAACTACTAAGTTGAAGTGAACAAGATTATAATAAGCACTATTTCCAGTCGGTCTGTTGGAGCGACGAATCAAAGATGGCGAGAGTCTTGATGTCGACAAGCGATATGTGGTAAGATACTCGTCATTCCTTTGTTAAGAATATTGTTTGAATACTGCAAGATGAAAAAGATTAATTATAACTAATAAAATAATGTACAGTATATTACTAGATAATTTTAAATTTGACCCAAACCCTATGATCGGCGAATATATTCGCGTTTCAAGGTATACTTGACAAAGGCCCCTCTGTCACCACAAAAATATGACTACTGGCTTTGTGGTGGGGCCCTCGTCACCAACTGGTTCGTGGTGACGTCAGCCGCCTGTGTCGAAGACGTGCGCCACATGTACGTAGTCGCTGGGTATAATAAATACGTCAAACCGAACGAGCTCAACAATGACAAATGTACGAAGAGTAAGAAGAAGAAAGTTATTTTTACTTGTGTACCTAAAAGTAAGTTATCAGTTTAATATTTAAGTTTAAAGGCAAACCGCTTACAAAGCAAGGTCGGAAAGTTTCTGGGAGAAGCACTAACTTATTTTTCATGAATGGCAGAGGTGAAGTTTGATAAAGTTCTCGAAGTAGTTTTCAAAGTAATTCTATATATTACAACGTAATATTGACATTCATGTTTAATTAGTCATTCTTGAAAACTTACTATTGGATTTTAATAGAAAAACAATTAGAATTGCGTTCCAATTTTATTACATTTATACATTTTACTTAATATTTACTTGAATTCGTATATGTTCAATTCCGGGAGTTTCAATAAGTTCAGTATTGTTTATTGACCTGTAAAATTTATATCAATTAATATACAAACAATAGATATTTTTTATTATTTTATTACGGAGACTTATATAAAACAGCTGAAACAAAAAAACATCGCTCCATCAATGTCGCTAGCTATCATCAATCTCATTTAAATTGATAACATTGGCACTTAGCCAAAGAATTATTAGGGCCTAGGCCACAGCTCAATATTTACTGTAACTTATGAAACTACTGTCGCTATTTATAATAATGGTAAAATTATTAAAAGCACACTCAAACACGCTTCATGTTGGGAAATAACTTCCACCCGCGCTTGAATTTTCGCGATTCGATTGTCAATATAATTTGAAAACCCACTTCAGTGTAAGTAGCATTTGACGAGACGTCTGAAAATCCTTCGCACACTAAATATAGGGTAGTCCAACTTGGAAAAAATTGATGTTCACATAGGTATGATACGTACACAAGTGAACAATGATCGCAGCAAAGAAACCCGGATGAAGGAGTGAATGAATTACTAACTGAAATGATGATTATGATTTTGTAAACTTACATATTATATTGTTGTTCCGAAAGTTTTCTATAGTATATTGAACCTTTTAAAGAAAATCAAAGTAAGCTATGTATTTTCGCGTACTTTACAGTGTGCGTGCGTGCACACTGTAAACGTCGGAAAAATTAAAAATAATGTAAAATATATTTCAATTTTGTAAAAATACAAGCTTATCCTTAATAAATTGTCTTTAAATGAAAAATAGTTATGTCAATAAAAGACAATATTAAACCTTTTCAGCCTACGATTTAGATTACGCACGCATCGAGAAATGGTCGTTCGTTGACATAGCGGTTGTGAAGGTGGAATCGCCATTTAACCTGAATGACGAATCATTTAAAACTGACTGTAGTTACATACCAACCACCATACCTATAAATTATGAGCCTAAGTACCAGGAAGCAGGGACTGACGCTATTGTCATGGGTTGGGGGCATCTGAGTAAGTGGAGGGGGGTAAGTTTACTATAAGACAATTTTTGACAGATTAAAATCTTTTATTCACTACTTATAATTGAAAAGATTTGCCACGAAACAACAGCTATTAGACAAGTCCCTACAGATTATTTTTTTAATTTTTTTTAGATAAATGATCGCACAGACTACAACCAAGACACTTTACGCTACTCTCCCGCCAGGCTATACGCCAAAAACAAATGCAAGGAGCATTACTCTGAAGAAATGGGTAAAATCATAGACAAATACATGATTTGTACGTATGCAGCTGGTAATCTGAATGATAAAGGAGAGATTATTAAGAAATCGGATCCAGTGGCTGATGGGTGTGTTTATCGGAAGGTTTTGATTGATGGGGTGGTGCGTATAAGTCTATATTTTTCGAAAATTATTCGAGGTGCCACCTCTTTATGTTGTTACTATACTATGACGTCGCTTTAATTATGATTTCAAGTATGTTTAGTGCTTTGTCGTTTGCATTCATTCTAGGCTATGATATTTTTTATAAGTTGTATATGTTAAACGTTAATACTTAAGGTTCCATTCTTGGGGAAATGAAAATAGATAGACGTAAAATGTTATATAAACAATACAACAGTTATACACACTGACGTCATAATAGTATCATAAGATATCATAATTTGAATTCAACGTACTGCGCTCAGAGGATTCTTTCAACATAATTATTTTAAGGAATACTTGGAATGTGAAAATGGTCAAGATGAAGTATTCAATATTACAGATGAAACTAGAAGACAGTTTCCTAATGTATCACTTCCAGGAAACCAGACATTCGGTACTCGAAGACATGGGATTTGTCAGGTAAGGTAAACTATGCCTCTTGTTTGATCTTGATCAAATTTCTCTTTACATAAACATCTTTAGCGTTTCCACGTGTTCTTCCCTAAAAATTTACACCAATTTTGATATAAGTAGAGATTATAGTTCCAACGTTAATTGAGGCGCATGTTCCAGACAGCCACTTTCGCAGAAGCTTCCACGACAGCTGTCTGGGCCGATACCATGTGTAATTTCTCGTCTACACAATTTCCTGTATTAAGATAATCTAATAATATATTATACCTATTTTTTTACATGCTAATAGAACAATATTTTAGCAAAACTAGCGAAAAATCTCTCAAATAGTCGACGTAAGTTTCACCCCGGCAGCGTTGATTGGAAGCTTGAATAATGAAGCTGTTGGAAGAGCCAACATCCTGAGGATGCTCTGGTGTTGGCGAAATAAGAATTGTATACCATGGACTTCCGCAAACTAACGCCTGATTCTATTAATTATGCCTATTTTTTTTGTCAAATTTTAGAATGATCACGGAGGACCCTTGGTTACCTGGGTTGGTTCACGAGAAGTGTTGATTGGTATTGCCTCCGTATTCAGGGTGACTGAGAGCCTGGAATGCGAGGGTCCCTATCTCTTTACCAGTACACAGTGTAATGGAGTATTTTTGGATTGCGTCATCAGCGAGGCCGGGTAAATGTTATACCTACCTTCGAGATAAAAACCAATCTTGTTTATATGGCGAAGATTTCAGTAATACGATAGAATGCTACATACTACAATAAAACACACGTTTAAAATATATAATAAAATGAAAACAAATTGAACTCCTTCTCGAACTTATAAAGTCTGATCGTAAGTAGAGCATACGCATTTCAAGTTTTGATATCGTTGTTCTATGATATTGATGATATCTTTGTGTAGGTTCTAACAGAAGACAGAGATTTATTGTTTCCCCAGGTACAGTGTGGTCTTGAGCCACGTAAGTCATTAATCAACGGATGCAATAATTAGCACGTTTAGTATTAAAAATTGTTATTTTCTTTTTCAGAAAGGGTGGCAGAAGGCAGTGCAATCTTCCTCCTAAAGAGCGAGGTTTCGATATAATTGAAAGGAAAATATCCTGGATTAGTCATCCTGATGGGTAAGTACAGAGTACATACAGTATAAAACCTTATAATATTTGAGGATAATTCTGATTAGATATGAATATAAATTGCAAAGGCCTTTTGTTTCTTTATTAAAGCCAAAATAAAATAATCTGACCATTGTTGTCTTGATATAACCAGCACACACACATATATACCATAAAATATATATAACTAAACAATTAATACACTATTTCAGACCAGCGGAGAATGAAAGAATAGAAAAAATAAGAGTGCGGCCCCAAATCCCAATCAATAAGTTTGTTTAATATTAATAAATATTTTATAACAACATTCAATGTTTTACTCAAACAAAACCTTATTATTAATATCATATATGAGAATATAGGGCGCAAACTCGGCCTCACATTAAATAAGTACTCTTTTCATCTCTAGTGCAGAGCGTTCAGATAACTTATTTGAATTGATACCTGTAGCTGACCTTCATCAAACGTCGAGGTAGAATACGAAATTCCACCCGTATGATTGCAATGTCGGGCGTTTTACAACTAAGCGCTTCAGAAGAAATTTTCTGCCGCGCACCATCGCTATGTGGAACCAGCTGCCAAAGAGGTATTTTCGAACCAATCCGACCTTCAAAAAGCGTATCATCATCTGAAAAACCTAAAAAACTAGCCAAAACCACAAAGACATTAAGGAACAACAGGCCAACGAGGCGCCTTCTAGGAACTCATGAAGCGGTTATCACTGGCGATCGCGGGGCTTGAGGGTGAAAATGCTTACATAAATGTATAAAGTTTTGTTATCATCGACACAAGTATTTTTAAATCTAAAACCTTATGGTTTCATCATTATCCACCGTAAAAATACATATTTAAAAAGTGTTCTGCAACATCTCTGGTCTATAAGCGGCTTAACTCTTGCATTCTGCTTGAAACTGCTTCGTGCATAAAGACCGCTAAGAGTTTGTACTTAGTTCGTATTGTTTAATATATTATAGTTTACATGATCTTACCATAGATATTACAATAATAGACGTGCCAATTTACCAGTAATATATAATTTACTAGAGTAGTCAATGTGTTGGAACTTACTAGATAGTACGTATTGTAATTATCGAAACGTTTTGAATATTGATAACTGTTCGCGCTAAATCGCTGTCAGTCAAAGAAGGATGACACTTCTCAAAGTCAAAGAAGGATGATTATTGGTTTCCTTCTTTATCATACTGACACGCGACAGCCGAACCAGCGTATATTATTTTACCGAGGGAAGGGAGCATCCTGGATATAGCTTCCGGATACCCAGGCCCACACAATAACAATTAAGAAAATTATTGTGGCGGCTCTGATTAGACTAAACTCTTAGTAGTATGGTCAGAGCTTCCACATTTAACATTTCATTTGGGTACACTTGCTTTGCTATTTCTTTTTTGTGTTTGAGCTAGTGTAACTTTTTTAGCAACTCAGTACCCACCTTTAAGTTAAATGTACAAATAAATATTGTTTAAGTTAAGTTTATATTAGAATTAATAATTGTACATTTAGTTGGTAGGTCATAATAAATAAATAAACAATGATGCAGTATCGACATAAAAGTTGAGATTAACAAGTGATATAAAAAAAACAATTCTTTAAATAGCATTAATGTGTATAAATAACTAATCGATATAAATTATAAATAGAAAAATAAAAATTTTACTTATAATAAAGTCTATTCATACTTAGCTCTACTCCTGGGAAACTAAAGAGAAGCTTTGCATGAAAGTTGCTCTGAAAGATTTCGATTCTATATACAGTCTGTCCCTAACCTTTGAAATACAAAGTGAAAGACTTACTAGCATTAGTTAAATCACGATTTAAAAATACGAAAAAGTTCTTGCAGGCTTTAGGAGCTTCAACAAAGGTTTCTGTTTGGCTTTGTTTATAAATTGGGACAGAGTTTTCTTTATTACGGTACATTTCATGTTAACACCTAATGCCTGCCTGTAAGTACAAAATATTATTAAGTACAAAATATGAGAACAAGTGAATAACAAAAAATAAATTAATATTAAGAATATTTTTTTGAACATGCTTTATTTTACTGTACATTTCTCTGCTTGGTGTTTATATTTAAAATTCGTAATTACTGCGCAGAAGTTATTTATGCATTTGATTTATGTAAATACGTCAAATTATTTAAACCTCGTTTAAATAATTTGACGTATTTACAGTATGACGAGTCTTGTGCACAATTACAAATATTTTTGGGATATTCTAAGAGCCACATTATGGATTCGTTTATTGTAATGGTATAAAAGATATACATGTGGATGTATGTAACTGGAACTATACAGAAAAAATCTCCTCCAGACAACATAGTGACAATTATATATATTAATAATAATAATGTAATGGAATTTTTAACAATATTTTAGCGTTTGGTTGACTTTGTATTGGGTTTAATTTGATAACTACTCAAAAAAAATAGCTATACTATTAACATATTTTATCAATTAACGTGAGTTCAACTTTAAATTTCATAAAAAAAAACTTAAGAAATATTTTTTCAAACGTAATAAAAATTCAAATACGTATTACAATTCTCACGAAAATCTATACTCTTAAAAGCAATCGAGTCACAATGACAGAATTTATCAAGTGAATGAACAAATTTAACAAAAGTCTTCTTTGTGTAATTTTTACCTCTTTTTTCTTGATTTCTAAGTAGCTCGTAAAATGAGATATTCCAATTGTATAAATTAAATTCATTGCTGTTTTTAAATCTGGAATCTTTAAAGTTTAACTTCTGCTTTATTTGAGTTCATATAATAAAACATTTCTGAGTCTATTTAATGAATTATTTTTAAACGGTTAAAAAGTGTCTATTACAAATTTTGATCTATTAAGTGTTCCAAACATGTGCATTGTGAATTGTTATTGTATAATTTTGGCGAAAACTAAAAGTCATATGTCATATACGTTCCTGTATATGACATACATCATATAAATCATAGATAGAGATATATATATTCACTCAGTACGACACGTTCAATAAAATAAACTCGTAGACTAATTAGATGAGACTTTTGTTAGAATATTTTTAATTAAAATAAATGGATGAAGGATTCATTAATCTAAGTTAGTATGAAACTCATTGGAACAAGAGGTTTTTTGCCGTCGAGCTGTTAATATTTCTACCACGAAATACTGCTTCTAGATAAAGATGTGGTACATTGGGATGGCTATAATATAATTTATCCATAAACATAGTTGAAATAATTATTAAATTGTCTGTATCAATAAAATCAACCATCGAGAGCAATAGGAGTCGATGAGAAGACTATATGTAGTTAGAGTTATTATGACGTAAGCAATATAGGGGGGCGGGGTTCTTTGCTTAATCTTTATGAAATAGGGGTCGAAGGGATGTGGATGATGATTACTTCAGCGTTATTTCTTTACAGTTTTACTATTGTTATGAGTATACGGGGAATAAGACCTCAAATAAGGGGCGTTAAATTTATTTATATCATCATTATTGTTCGATCATTGCATCGCGGATGCTGGTGGAAGAAGGAAGCAAACCTATTCCTTATTTCTAGACTTATTACTGATTCTCATGAATTATTCAATTGTAACTATGTGTACGTAAAGATAAGGGAATGCTTTGCTTACTTTTCTTGATGAGGGGGAAAGGTGGGATAATAATAGAAATCACTTGAACTATAATTTTGTTAACGTTATACCCTTCGAACCAAGCTATTTAGAAAATGCGACAACTCCTTTTAGATGACCCCACCACTCATACCAATCTATAAAAACCAAGCCATTAACATAGCTTGAAATCGTCAAAAAAAATTCTATTATTCCCCAATCTTTGCAATAGTACCTACTACCCAGTGTAAACAAAACCTAAGAATGCGATTACAGCCTAATTGATGACTCATCAGTTTGATAAAAGGATCAGTTATCGGGAGCTTAGGGTGTGTGTTTTTCAGCGAATTTAAGTCCGACAATTTAGAACGAATATATCTAAAGTCCAAATTCTGCCTAATTTTTTGACTTTTAGTTAGTAATCTCAGATAAATTATTGGCCTTGCTTCAATAATTTAAGTGCTATCTTAAAGCTTTGGAAAAAAACCTGTAAATTATGTAGACTTATCTAGGAGACAAATATTTAAACTTAAACTTATGGATCTTTTGCATTTTCTTCAGCAGAGTGAACACGTAATTACTGCCACGTTCAATTTACATTGAGCCAAAAATGCTCCGTTGTAAAGGCATGCCTTAAATGACGTAGCGGATGGAACATAATCGCGTCTTAATGTATTTATAGTATATGTAGTGGAAATAAACTAAAAAATACAAATTTCTTATTTTTTTGACAAATGCTACTAAATCATATTAAGCTTTCCTATTTAGGCGTCTTGTTCCGAGTTAATTCTTAGCCTCGGCCTTATCTTTAATTCAAACTCTCTTTTGACGTGGGTATGATATTTTAATAAATATTGAATATAAATTTTCATTGAAAGAAGCTTTCTATACTCTAAGGACAAATTAATTTACTTCTAAATCTAAAACTCAATCATCGCTATGACATTTCAAATATTAAATTATCAAATAAATGAAACGTTTAACTTTAAGAAATAATATTTCGAAATTAAAGTTATTAAACGTTCGATTACACATTATTCTGACTTCAAAAGAGATTCACTTAAACATAAATTCTTTTATTTTTACGAATAACTAGGCAGGCCTGTTTGTGTATGTTTGTTTGTTTTTACTTTTCGTGAATGACGTTTCGAGAACACTTGTGAATGACACTCGCTGTTTATATTTCTGTATTTTAGGACACAAACAGAACAATCGCCGTCAGGGTCGACCTTTTAGCTCACGATTTTACTACTGGCCAGTTAAAAAAGCCACTAAAATTTCAATACATGCAACTCGTAAGCCAGACACGCTCCGAGCCAACACGATTACGAATCTATTTCCCGTTTCAAATGCTCTGACCATTCCATTCCACCTGCTTAATTGTTCACTTTTTCCTGATGCTGTTTACATTTAAATTTAGATTAGAAATTATTATTGTGATTTAAATGGCTTATTTGCAACACTATTTATTCTAGTTAGACCTTTATTAGAGTTCTGGACTATGAGTTATTTTGAGGTTGATTTTGTAATATGAATGATTTCGATAATTAATTTGCGTGCTACAAAAAAATCTTTTTTAGCACGCAAGAGAGAAAGTTAGTCAAATCTATAGGTATATAAGAGCGACCACGTGGTCTGCGCATTGTCTTGAATTTGAAAGACATACTTGTACAACTTCATTTTCATATACGTGTAATAGAGGGCTTCGATTTACCGGGGCGAGTGCTTGACTATTTTCGGGTGGGCCCAGAGCACTTTTACTCCTATTGTCTATACTGATATATATCAGCAACTAGAATTTTTATGTCTATACTCGTATAAGCTATTCAAATTGCTACATATGCACATTTCAATAAAAAAATGATACTATCCATTCTTAACTTTTAAGGTATTTACAAAAAAAAAACAAATGTTATTATTATACATCCTCAGAGACTTTCTACTTTTTACAGACTTGAAAAAACTCTAAGAGTTCAAATGTAATTGTAACAGCAATTGTTGAAGCGGTTGTTCCTTATATATAGTTGAAGATTCTCCATACACCAACAACTCACATAAAAAATATTGTATACATGTTATATATGTGTATAGTGTTGTGCAATATTCAGATATCATTCATTAAATCTTCATTTTAACAAATGAGATCTGAATTGTTCATCTCTCGTATTCTCTACAGTCGAGAATGAATGAATGAATTTGAATGCGAGAGATGCGAAGCCGCCTTCCAGTCTGTATTTTTCTTGATGAGGTTGTTTGGTAGTTTTTAGCAGACATCCTGTGCTTATTTAAAGAAAAACACTTTAAGATAAGTTATGTATTTTTGAAATTTAATATAATTACATACTTTTCCGTTCGCGTACGTTTCGCGTGCTTTACAGCGTCACGCACGGTAGACTGATGACAAAAGGTGTAAATTGTGAAAATAGGTGTTAAGTGTAAGAGAGATTGTGTGTTATCTGTATTTATTGCCCCGGAGTTGGTATCGACTAAAACCGGAAGGATTTTTACAGAACTAGCTCACGGTTTCCTCCATTTTCCCGGATTGTTTTTCATGAGATTTTCTTTTAGATATTATTGGATCCCAGATGTTTGATAATTTTAGGCCGTCTTTTCTATTGAAATTAGGGTGTTTAAAACGAATGACGGCGCGCTTATTAAAGTTGCAATAAATACCTTAACAGCGGGAAATTCTAAATAGTACTGTTACGGTAGTAAATGAAATTATAAGATGTTTTACAACACGAATATGCTCTTATTTTGAAAATCTTTTGCTGTCGTCTTGCCGCAAGTGGTCTCATCTGACACTCTAAACTATATTTATACGAACTAGCTGATCCTTTTTGTCTTGCCGCTGATCTCAATTTTCAATTAATAAATAAAAAATATGGGTTGTTCGTGGAGGGGGGAAAAATTTTTGTTTTTTTTTTTTTTTTTTTTTTTTTTTTTAAAAAAAAGGACTCTCAATTCTGACGCTCTGCATAGAGGTGGACTACCCTTAATATTTAGGGGGATGAAACAAGTATTGGCCAATTCTCACCTTAATACGCTACAATTATGAGAATCGGTCAAGCCGTTTCGGAGGACTTCAAGTTCCAACCCCGGGACACGAGAATTTTATATAATTTTGGGAAACAAAACCCTTCCCCAGCCCCCCTAAACAAAAAAAAAAATTTTTCTCAAAACGGGCCCCGGGTTTTGGGGGGAGGTACAGACCCCCCCCCCCCCCAAAAAAAATTTTTTTAAATGTGTTAGCGGTGCTACTGCTATTCATTATTCTTCTATTGTATTAAGTTACTTTGAAAATATAATATAGAGAAATAAAAAACTGAGTTCTTAGTTCTCACCATCTCATTGATCCATTTAGTGCTGTTTGACGAATTCACCTGATAACATAGACTCGTCGCATTTCTCCTATATTAATGTAATCTACACACTATAGTATATCGTCCACCAACTGGTAAACTATTCACCAAGGAAATTTCCTTAAAAATTTAAACTTAAAATGAAAATACATTTTAAGGTTTAATCGTAATATATATGCACAAAAAGTTTAGCTATAACGTGGATTTACTGTAATAATACCTATATTAATAAAAAATGGTATATTTTAAAGCAATACTAATGTTTCAAGAATATCATTTTATAAAATCATAGCTGTCGCAACAAATAAATGGCCATTGATGTATTTTGTTCGAAATGCGAAAATAATGGACCCTAACTGAATGTGTGACCGACAATCCATAGTTTGATGAGGGTTATCCGCATCGTTGAATGGCTGAAAAAACACTTTATAAGACCATCGTCGTACATATGTTGTGTAATAGTTTACCTTTGCTTAAGAATGATATGAACGTTCAACCGATACAAGATTTTACATGCCGTAAAGCTATCGATTTCAATTAAGTTGCATATTTTCATAGCTATTTTTACATGACACCTAGAACACCTTCGTCGTTGTTAAGTTAGCAAAGAATTTACACAACACTTTAACATGCGTCAATTTGATTAGTGTAGTTTTAAAACTTTAAGAAGAGTTTGGAGGCTACAAAAATGATACAGTACTGTTTGCTTTCTTTAAGTCGTTAATACAAGGGCAGGCTCTACGTACTAGTAGTAGTAGTGACTAGTGAGTAAGTAAGTAGACTGCACCATACTTTCATCATTAATTTGCCATCACAGGTAAAATTAGGTCATAAATCAACACCTACGGTCCAGAACAACCTACGATTATAAAGAAAGGAGTATTTATTAGCGTTAAGCGTAGTTTTTTAAAAAGCTAATCTATGGTTTTCGTCAACCGGATCAACTCCCTGTTCGTGAAAACTATAATTCCAATTTTAGATAAACGAATAGTGAGCGGTATTACTATATTCAAATCATTATTTTAAAACAAATACTAATCATTTTGTTACCGTGTATTGTTAAAGCTTCAAAGAATAAAATAATTGTAATTTAAAAACACTAATAGGGCTTGAGGAAGCGTAGAATGTAAATCAATTGTTGGACATTATTTAAGATAGTCACATTAATCGACTTTTGATTGATGATACAAAATCGTTCAAGATTTTATTCATCTATGATGTTGAACAAGGAAACAGTTAACAGACCACAAAATCCCATGTACGAGAAAGAAGACAAAAATTAATTTGCGCCCTAAAACGTGTTTCACCTATAAAATTGTTAGGACGGAATCTTTTATTCAGTGCATGGATGTGAGGGCAAGTCACTCATAATAACTATCAGTATCTTATTCGAGATGATTGCCAATAACAGGCTGAAGGCTCTGATTTGCAGTTTAAGATGTGTCTCTAGTGGTTTCCCGAATACAAATATCTGGAGCAGACTTTTATTAAACACTCACGAACTCAGCTCTGGTTTTTTCATGTTCACAATTAGCTCTTAATTTAAAAAAATAATGCATTACGAAGAACCGATGACGCTGAGCCACATAAGACGAGTATACATATAATGATGCTAATGGAAAAAGATGCGAAGATCTCTTTAAGGTGTAAGGGTGTTATTAGACCAATCGATCAACCGCCGCCCGCCGGCCCCGCCCGGCGGCCGGGGGGGGTGGGGGCCGCCCGCCGTTTTTTCCCCCCCCCCCCCCCCCCCCCCCCCCCCCCCCCCCCCCCCCCGGGGGGGGGGGGGGGGGGGGGGCCCCCCCCCCTTTTTCCCCCCCCCCCCCCCCCCCCCCCCCCCCCCCCCCAAACCCCCCCCCCGGCGGGGGGGGGGGGGGGGGGGCCCCCCCCCCCCCCCCCCCCCCCCCCCCCCCCCCCCCCCCCCCCCCCCCCCCCGCCGCGCGGGGGGGGGGGGGGGGGGGGGGGGGGGGGGGGGGGGGGGGGGGGGGGGGGTGGGGGGGGGGGGGGGGGGGGGGGGGGGGGGGGGGGGGGGGGGGGACCCCCCCGGTTATTCCCCCCAAAAAAAAAAAAAACCCCCCCCCGGGGGGGGCTTCCCCCCCAACCCCCCAAAAAAAAAAAAAAACCCCCGCCCCCCCCCCCCCCCCCCCCCCCCCACCCAAAGGGGGGGGGGGGGGGGAAAAAAAAAAAAAAAAAAAACCCCCCCCCCCCCCCCCAAAAAAAAAAAAAAAAAAAAGAGGAGAGGGGGGGGGGGGGGGGGGGGGGGGGGGGAGGGAAGGGGGGGGGGGGGGGGGGGGGGGGGGGGGGCGCCCCCCCCCCCCCCCCCCCCCCCCCCCCGCGGGGGGGGGGGGGGGGGGGGGGGGGGGCGGCGCCGCCCCGCCCCCCGCCCCCCCCCCCCCCCCCTTTTTTTTTTTTTTTTTTTGGGGTGGGGGGGGGGGGGGGGGGGGTTTTTTTTCCCAAAAACCCCCCCCCCCCCCCCCCCCCCCCCCCCCCCCCCCCCCCCCCCCCCGGGGGGGGGGGGGGGGCCCCCCCCCCCCCCCCCCCCCCCCCCCCCCCCCCCCCCCCCCCCCCCCCCCCCCCCCCCCCCCCCCCCCCACCCCCCCCCCCCCCCCCCCCCCCCCCCCCCCCCCCCCCCCCCCCCCCCCCCCCCCCCCCCCCCCCCCCCCCCCCCCCCCGGGCCGCGGGGGGGGGGGGGGGGGGGGGGGGGGGGGGGGGGGGGGGGGGGGCGGCCCCCCCCCCCCCCCCCCCCCCCCCCCCCCCCCCTTTTTTTTCCTTCCCCCCCCCCCCCCCCCCCCCCCCCCCCCCCCCCCCCCCGCCGCCGGCGGCCCCCCCCCCCCCCCCCCCCCCCCCCCCCCCCCCCCCCCCCCCGCCCCCCCCCCCCCCCCCCCCCCCCCCCCCCCCCCCCCCCCCCCCCCCCCCCCCCCCCCCCCCCCCCCCCCCCCCCCCCCCCCCCCCCCCCCCCCCCCCCCCCCCCCCCCCCCCCCCCCCCCCCCCCCCCCCCCCCCCCCCCCCCCCCCCCCCCCCCCCCCCCCCCCCCCCCCCCCCCCCCCCCCCCCCCCCCCCCCCCCCCCCCCCCCCCCCCCCCCCCCCCCCCCCCCCCCCCCCCCCCCCCCCCCCCCCCCCCCCCCCCCCCCCCCCCCCCCCCCCCCCCCCCCCCCCCCCCCCCCCCCCCCCCCCCCCCCCCCCCCCCCCCCCCCCCCCCCCCCCCCCCCCCCCCCCCCCCCCCCCCCCCCCCCCCCCCCCCCCCCCCCCCCCCCCCCCCCCCCCCCCCCCCCCCCCCCCCCCCCCCCCCCCCCCCCCCCCCCCCCCCCCCCCCCCCCCCCCCCCCCCCCCCCCCCCCCCCCCCCCCCCCCCCCCCCCCCCCCCCCCCCCCCCCCCCCCCCCAAAAAAAAATTTAATTTTTTTTTTTTTCTCCCCCCCCCCCCCCCCCCCCCCCCCCCCCCCCCCCCCCCCCCCCCCTTTTTTTTTTATTTTTTTATAAAAAAAAAATTTTTTTATTTTTTTTTTTTTTTTTTTTTTTTTCTAAACCTTTCCCCCCCCCCCCCCCCCCCCCCCCCCCCCCCCCCCCGGCCCGCCGCCCGCCGCGGGGGGGGCCCCCCCCCCCCCCCCCCCCCCCCCCCCCCCCCCCCCCCCCCCCCCCCGGGGGGGGGGGGGGCGGGCGCCCGCCCCGCCGCGCCCCCGGCGGGGGGGGCCGGGCGGGGGGCGCCCCCCCCCCCCCCCCCCCCCCCCCCCCCCCCCCCCCCCCCCCCCCCCCCCCCCCCCCCCCCCCCCCCCCCCCCCCCCCCCCCCCCCCCCCCCCCCCCCCCCCCCCCCCCCCCCCCCCCCCCCCCCCCCCCCCCCCCCCCCCCCCCCCCCCCCCCCCCCCCCCCCCCCCCCCCCCCCCCCCCCCCCCCCCCCCCCCCCCCCCCCCCCCCCCCCCCCCCCCCCCCCCCCCCCCCCCCCCCCCCCCCCCCCCCCCCCCCCCCCCCCCCCCCCCCCCCCCCCCCCCCCACACCAAAAAAAAAAAAAAAAAAAAAAAAAAAAAACCCCCCCCCCTCCCCCCCCCCCCCCCCCCCCCCCCCCCCCCCCCCCCCCCCCCCCCCCCCCCCCCCCCCCCCCCCCCCCCCCCCCCCCCCCCCCCCCCCCCCCCCCCCCGCCCCCCCGCGGGGCCCCCCCCCCCCCCCCCCCCCGGGGGGGGGGGGCTTAAATACAAAACCCCCCCCCCCCCCCCCCCCCCCCCCCCCCCCCCCCCCCCCCCCCCCCCCCCCCCCCCCCCCCCCCCCCCCCCCCCCGCCCCCCCCCCCCCCCCCCCCCGCCCCCCCCCCCCCCCCCCCCCCCCCCCCCCCCCCCCCCCCCCCCCCCCCCCCCCCCCCCCCCCCCCCCCCCCCCCCCCCCCCCCCCCCCACCCCCCCCCCCCCCCCCCCCCCCCCCCCCCCCCCCCCCCCCCCCCCCCCCCCCCCCCCCCCCCCCCCCCCCCCCCCCCCCCCCCCCCCCCCCCCCCCCCCCCCCCCCCCCCCCCCCCCCCCCCCCCCCCCCCCCCCCCCCCCCGCCCCCCCCCCCCCCCCCCCCCCCCCCCCCCCCCCCCCCCCCCCCCCCCCCCCCCCCCCCCCCCCCCCCCCCCCCCCCCCCCCCCCCCCCCCCCCCCCCCCCCCCCCCCCCCCCCCCCCCCCCCCCCCCCCCCCCCCCCCCCCCCCCCCCCCCCCCCCCCCCCCCCCCCCCCCCCCCCCCCCCCCCCCCCCCCCCCCCCCCCCCCCCCCCCCCCCCCCCCCCCCCCCCCCCCCCCCCCCCCCCCCCCCCCCCCCCCCCCCCCCCCCCCCCCCCGCCCCCCCCCCCCCCCCCCCCCCCGGCCGGGGGCCCCCCCCCCCCCCCCCCCCCCCCCCCCCCCCCCCCCCCCCCCCCCCCCCCCCCCCCCCCCCCCCCCCCCCCCCCCCCCCCCCCCCCCCCCCCCCCCCCCCCCCCCCCCCCCCCCCCCCCCCCCCCCCCCCCCCCCCCCCCCCCCCCCCCCCCCCCCCCCCCCCCCCCCCCCCCCCCCCCCCCCCCCCCCCCCCCCCCCCCCCCCCCCCCCCCCCCCCCCCCCCCCCCCCCCCCCCCCCCCCCCCCCCCCCCCCCCCCCCCCCCCCCCCCCCCCCCCCCCCCCCCCCCCCCCCCCCCCCCCCCCCCCCCCCCCCCCCCCCCCCCCCCCCCCCCCCCCCCCCCCCCCCCCCCCCCCCCCCCCCCCCCCCCCCCCCCCCCCCCCCCCCCCCCCCCCCCCCCCCCCCCCCCCCCCCCTGGGTGCTTTTTCCGCCTAAAACTTATCACTATAAAGCAATAAAGAATGCTATTAAGATTGTATAATTTCAAAACACTGAACATATGATGATACTGTTAACTCATCCAGTTTTTATATTGAGGCGGAAGATTGGAGTCTAGATTGAAGCGGGATCTGAGATAATAGATTCAAAGGCGCTGCAGGTAGGTAATTGGCTCCAGGGACATTTACTAGCCTTTAATGTAATACAGTTGTATCGGATTTTCATGAATTTTAACAGTATATTTCACTATATATCTTTTATATCGAAAACTGGATTTTGTGTTCCCTTATAGCTGTACATAATACATAACTAAATTCCACTTGGCATAGAATTTAACTCACAAAGTATCAAGAAAATAAGGTCTAAATTCATTTCCGAAATTGTTTTATCTGGCCAGTCGAATTTTGAATAGAAAACTAATTTGAATTTGAAACATTTTAAAATATAATTTATTTAAAAATCTCATAAATGTCTATAAGTATTTTATGTTCCTTCGGAGAAATAGGTTTCATTATTCATTTTGAAAAGCAAATTCGCAAGTTAATATATCGAAAATTCTTATTACTTTGGGACCCCATAAAATAATTTTAAATACTTTGTACCTATAAAGATTTTTCATACAAGGACTGTAATATACCTCAATTTAAACAAATATTGTTGTCAAAACTGAAGGCAATATATTTGTACCATCAATATAATCCATTACGAGTGTTACCTTTTATCTCGAAATTAACAATTTGATATTACTATGTCTCCATACAATATTTTAACACCAAAATAATGAGATACATCGTTGGGTCCATTATATAGCGTTGTTTTACTAATACTCCCTTGTGTATGGGACACAACACAACTCACTTTTGTGCTGCCGCCGGGGTAAGAACTTCATAGAAAACGTATTTAATGAAATGAGTTTTGTGTTAGTAACAGAATTGTACGTAATTGAGTACAGCATCTCATATGGTAACTATAAAAATAATAAAGAAACATTTAATTACACTATTGAAGTTATAGGTTATGTACCACCTCTCTACCTGACAAAAAAGGACGATATAAGGATTGAAATTCTCAATTATTATTTAATAAATACAGAATCATCTATGACATGAGGCAAATAATCATAAAAACTAAGCTTGATTTAAAGAAAAAAGCTTTATTAACGGATTTAATATATTTACATTATTTTAAATTTTTCCGACACTTCAAAACCAAGTTAATGAAGTGTTTTTCTTTAAATGAGTAACAGTTATGTAAGTAAAAGACAATATTATAACTAAGCTTGATGTCAGTGAACACAAATCACATAGTGATATGCGAACTATAGCTAACATTTGAGACGCTTCAACACTCCAATCCAACCAACCATCCATCGACCAATCTATTTGGTCTTTATTGATGCCAAATTGCTTTATGTAAGCAAAGTTCTTCATTAAACTAATATTAAGCATGTAACATTTCATTGTATAATATCGTTGAAACTTTAGCTGCAAGAAGAGAGAGATGTCTTGAATTGGAAATTATTCCAGCAAATGTGGTCTGTTATTCTACGCTAACCTTGTTTGACTTGAACTAAACATAATATACATTATACTATTCGTATATTCTATTTTTTCTATTTCGATTAAAATTTAATGATTTTGTTATTTTATAAGAATAACAAACTTCGATTATTTTTGTTTGTACTGATAGAAATTGAAATGAAATCAATTCTTGAACCATTGAACGCGATTACTTAAACATAAGGATGTAATAAGACATTTATTATCAGGTATTGCGATTTGTTTTGTAATTAATTCATCTTTAAATTCTTTGAAGATGAAACTTAAAGATTCCTTTAGAGCTGTAATTATATAACTCCATTTCCCTCGGGTTTGTGAAAATGCATTTAAAAATTAAAACTACGTTGTGTTAATAGTTAATACGTAATAATAATGTTTTAATAAAAATTGTGTTATACACAAATTTGACTTTATTTATACGTATTTATGGACAAGGTCTACAAAATTTAATTAAACGGTAACGAGCAGAATTAAAATTCTTATACATTAATATTTTCAGAGTATGATAGTTGTTCTTTTAACAGAGGGATGATATACATTCTTTGGATGCTAGCGTGTCAAATATGCGTCATTCGACAAAAAGTCAAACTATAAAAAGTCATTAGGCCGCTCTTATAATACAAGCTTTTCTTCGTTACTTTAGGCACTGCGCGGCTCAGGTGTTTTTAGGTTAAAACAAGGCAGTGAAGATGAGACTGTCAAGTTTTAATATCTCATTTTAATACAAGACGGTAACATGACACACACACATAAAGAATCTTTTGATCGAAATATATGAAATCAATTCAGCAATTTACGCTAACTTACCCGCACATTGAGGCACGCATTTGCTACAATTGCCCTTCCTGTCGCAAATTGGGTCGGACTTTAGTATATTACTGTAAGATTCGCGTGAGAAGTTGCCTCAATCATTATTTGTCTTCTTTATTCTCGCTTTAATGCGGTAAGTTAAACAGAGAGGTGATTTTTATCTTTGCCATTTGAGTTCATTTCTGGAATAACGTGCGTTGTTTTTTAATCTGATGTTATATTATTTTACACACACGATGAACACAAATTACATTTACGCATATTACGTAATTACACAGATAAATATATAGATAAATAATAAAAATCGTCTAAATATTAAGTTGGTGAAATATAACGTTACTTCTCAAGTAAGACTAACAATCATTTTCGCGTTTATTATTAACAGTACTTAAGGATAAGGCAAATACAGTAAATATATATTGCTACAATTTTATCCCATAAAAATACAGGGAAAGCTTTTATCAAAGCGTTACGAAAACTATATATCTGAGCATTATAATAATATCAAATATAAAATTCCACAGGATTGAGTGGGACTTGGTAAACGCATCCGTAAATAATAATAACCCCAACAGGATAGAAAGTATCCTGTCCATCCTTTTCTTGGATACCTCAAAAAATAAAAAACTGGAAAGGCATAACAGATGGTAACGGCATGTATAATATGTAATCCATTATCTTATGCGTAAGGAAAAAGACTATACATAAATGTAAAACAAATATAATATTGATAAAGTAACATTTATTCACGTAGGTATTTTTATGTGAGAACTTATTTCTAAAGCATTGACCCCGAATGCGCGCCCTGAGGCGTCTTCTTCTTTGCGTGCCTCTCCATTACTGGAGGTCGGCTGTCAGACTTTTGTAGCGTCTCTTGTCTCGGGCCAGGTGCAGCAGCTCCTCAGCAGTTCTAATACCCGTCCACTCCCTAACTTACCAGCATATTTCTTCCGCCTACCAATTTCCTTTTACCTTGGATTTTTCCCATCATTATAATTTGGAGAGTTGGTATCGGTCATGGCGCAACACTGACCTAGGTATCCGACTTTACGCTGTTTGATTTGCTGCATCAGTTTTCTGGTAGTTCCCATACGTTCAAGGATTTTCTTAGTGACCTTTTGGGTCAGCTTATGCGGAGCATCGACGATACACCACATCTCGAATGCCTCTAGGCGTCGCCGAGTGGCCTCCTTTATAGTCCATGCTTCACAACCGTAAAGAACTATCGGCCAAATGTAACAGCAGAGGATTCGAAACCGGAGCTTTAGGTTCAGATGACGACAGCACAGTATTCCTTTCATTTTATTAAACGAACCGCGGGCAATTTCGATACGAGTTTTGATCTCTTGATCGGAACTCCATTCTTTATTGACCCACGTTCCCAAGTACTTGTACTGACGTACCTCCTCCAGCGTTTTTCCAGCCACCTTTATGTCAGATCGTAAGGTGTCGTTCTGTGAGATATATAACCCTGGTTTTGGCAATGTTAATGGATAGACCATCTCTCTCAGAAATAGGTGGACTCTGTTGATTAAATTTTGCAACTGTTCGTTCGATGACGCTATGAGGACGGTATCGTCTGCATACCGAAGGTTATTTATGACTCTTCCGTTTACATTTACTCCGACTTCCAATCCTCATGGCTTCTGAATGGTTGCCTCGGAATATATATTGAAGAGCATCGGTGATAGTATACAACCTTGACGGACACCGCGGCAGATATTAATATCTTCGGTCTCTTTCGGTCAATCTAAATTTGCTCTTTGGTCCCTGTACAGATTCCTTATCACTCTTAAATTTTTCATCAAGCCCGATATCTGTTAAACGGTTTAAGAGGATTTCGTGTCTGACTCTATCAAACGCTTTTTCGTAATCTATAAAGCACAGAAAAATGTCCTTTTGCATGTCTTGACATTTCTGTACAAGAAATTAAGAGGAAGAGCTTCTTTCCTACACAGAGCGGAAAAACTGGCATCTCCCAATTGTTCGTAATTCTTTCTGATATGGATGATGGTCAAAAATAACTAAGGACGTGACTCATAAGGCTGATTGTTCGATATTCCTCAATTACGGGCATTTTTCTTTTTAGGAAGAGGAATAAAGTAGATTTCAACAGTCCAGTGGGAGAACTCCCGTGTCGTATACTTATTGAAAAGTTGGTTGAGCAGATAAATGTTGTCACCCTCCAGGAGTCTCACTACTTCTACCAAGATGTTATCTGGGCCTGGCGCTCTACCAAGTTTTGCGTTTTTAAGTGCATGAATAATTTCTGCATTAATTATTGGTAGGTCAGTGTCATTTGGAGACATGGTATCTCCAGATTCTTATTGGGTCTTCGAAATTTTTGTAACATACTCCACCCATCTTCCCTTTTTGGCCTCAATGTTTAGAAGAAGCTGCCCATTTGCATCGGCTAAGCTTGAAATACTTCTGCAATTAAGCCCTAACATTTGTTTGATGTTTTTGTGAATGTTGAAGCTATCATGTTTCTTGTGTAAGTCTTCCATGATGTTACATTTATTTTTGTAATATTCCTCTCGAGTATCTGGTCTCTTGCGGATTATCCTATCTATCTCCTGTAGGTTGAGGATTACTGGATTACATTTTCTGATCCTCCATTAACTAGGATGGAGTCGGTCATCCAGTCCTGCTTCTTCATTGCCGTTGGTCGTAGAGCCTGAGGCGTAGGCCTCCCCAAAATGTATTAAATATTTCTAAATACACCAGAACATTTTCTTTCAAATATGTAAGGAATTTTATCGATTGAATAATATAATAATTCTCGATAATAGTGTTTAACATAACGTAATATTATACCGCCTTAGAATAAGAATATTGTTAGGGCCATTTCGAGTGTGCGAACTGAAAATAATCTGCAGTAAGAAGATAAGCTGGATTATCATAATTCGGGCTTACACAATCGCCATTTCGGCAGAATACCTTTAGGCTTTATACGAAGAATATTGTCTTTGCGAAATGTATCTATTGGTTTATGCGTTACATGAATAAACTAAAAATAAATGGTTGCGTATACTTTCATTCGTTTTTATACCTAACGGACAGGTTATGAGTGAGTTTTGGAAGTTGGAACTTGTAAATTAGATTTACTATTAACGCTATAGTTAGTTAACAATGAATTGTGGTATAATGTAATTACTATACAACAATACTCCAAAACTGTAGGCTGTGTAAAGTATTTCCTATTGTAGTCACTATAAATATGTGAGTGTTTATAAGGTTAGGTTTAATGCGTTATCCTTTTTTTGACCTTGTCGAGTTTTAAATAACTTTTAATGTGTCTCTAAGTGAATTTTGGTAAAATAGATCCTACATTTACAATAAAAAGGTTTAAGTTAAATTTATGTTACACAAAATTATATTGCAGCGATGCAACAATTTTTTCACAAGGCTGTTATATTTGAGTAGAGTTTGTTGGTTTAGGCATTAGTTTATTAATATTTTTTATAAAATTTTTAAATATGGAAAAAAATCGGGTCTAATAAATTTTCATACGTACTCAAACTAGATTATGCCGATACGGAAGTGTCCGATACTCATAATTAAAATTATTACATAATAAATATTAAGAAGTTTTAGAAAAAATTTATGTATTTGTATTAAAACTGTAATTTTTCCACTCGAATTTCCATAGTTAAATATTGTGTCATATCATCTATCTGATACTGCTCGCTCTCATTGTAGGTACCTTTAATGACTACCGCTTTATTGCCGGAACCATTAGTTCAACTAACAATACACTGCTTTGACATTGGGATCTCTTTGTGAGAGTAATTTAACTATCGCTATGTTAAGAGTAGGTGACTTTTATATAGGTGGAAAAATTTAAAAATCATTTTGTAAGAAAAGCAAATCGTAATAAGAGCAAAGGATTGGTATTTTAAGTGAATTATGTGAATAAAAAGAAATTAAAATACTGTTGTGTATTTTATTTTATCTCTTTAACACCATTGATATAATAATTCATAATTTAAATACAATGTACTTTTAACATGAAATTAATTTATGAGTTGTGTTTATAAATTCTTAAATACGATGGTTATTTTAGGGAAAGTGTTTTGTACGCGAGTACGTAAGAGATAGATAGATCATTTTTTTCTAATAAAGATATAAAACGCATACAATTATTCGTCACACGTATATTCAGCCTCGTTATGGGCTCAAAAATAGCTGAAGCTAAAAATATATTAATTTATTACGTCCCGGAAATTGATAAGTGAATCGAATAGGCTTTTGAACGTTGAAATATAAATTGTACTGGTAACCTGCCGCTCCAATTTCGGTTGCCCACTCAAGTGTAAATCAGGTGTCGTGTACACTTTACACTTTATGTAAAGTGTGCATTCTCCACCCTTAAGAAACTTCCTAAGTATCTAGGGTATGTGATGCACTCCAGTTTGTAAAAAAATATTAATCACAAATAATTATTGGATTAATCACGTATCTATTTATTTATTGTAAGTGATTGTTGTATTTTATGGAAAATAAATACTTTCAAATTAATTGCTATACCTCGCGTTGGCCATCGCGGTAACAAACCAGTGAGTAATGATTAGCTGTTTCAGGATTATAGTGATTTTATAAACAGGTAAGTGGTTTCAATTGGAACCTTTTCTCAAGATAAAAAGCAAAAAGTGTGAGATTTATTGAACAGTGCCGATTAAACAGATAAGCTCACAAGGCAATACTTAACAGGATAATGTATGTACATGTTCGTAGTACATTGGAAAAATATGTAGTCACCAAAAGTAACCAAAGGTAAAGTGTATAAGCTCCTTAATATGCTATTTGAAGTTTTACGTTCCCTTAGATGTGACAACCTAGTGCAAAACTGAAACCTACGTTATTGGGACATTCCAATTAAACAACTTCCACTAAACATTTTTATTCTGATAGAAATTTTTTATTAAGATTTCTATTAATATAAGGAATGTTATTCCTACTGATCTGAAATTACGATTATACAATGGTGTCATAAAATATTATTGGAACCCTGCATACAAACACTTAAATTGGATAGTTATTTCATGGAGTCATCAATAACATAATAGTTTAAAATCGATTAGGATATTATCACTACCAACCCTAGTTCCAGGGATTATTTAGATCGCCTTATTCGACATTGGGCAAATCCATAAAACTGCGCCTCTGCAAACATTGCATTGACGCACTGTGAAAACCGAAAAAGACGTGTTCATTTTATTCTCACTGTATTGTTGGTGGGCGCTCCTCATATTTCCCTACGCTCATTCGTTAGATTGTTGCAGTTATTATTATTCGAATGTGCCTATCTGAAACGTCGAGTTCGTGTGTTACAACTATCGTGTAAAAAAACATACTTAGCGATTGAAATGAGTGGCGGAGAGTTTCTTGCCAGTTCTCCTCATCTGCTCTACACCATTGCCTTGAGAATTGCTTGTAAAAATACATTTATATTTTTTTTTGTATATTTTTTTTTATATTACCTGCTTATTTATAATCTCTTTTTTTACTTGTAGGTAGTTAGAGTCGATTCACATTGCGTGGTACGGCTAACCCACAAGACAACATATTCAAATAATCTGGAACGCTATAAACAAAGGCAGTCATCTATTCTCTTGATAAATGTCTGGCTTATGTACTGGATTTTCTTCGATTTCATCTAACAAACATTGATTTGGATTTAATAAGTATATTGATAGATTCTTTACTGGCGGACCCTTAAGTAATTAAGCAACATATAGACAAAACTTCGAACCTCATTTATTCCTCAAAATATAATCCACATTTTATAGGATTATCTAGCTTAGTAAGGGGATATTCACTCATTTAGGTTTCAAACGAAATATTATATCAAGATATGTTAAAAAGGATTTGATTACAACCTTCAAAGATATCAAGTTTCAAACATGCAAATTGCGTTCCGATAAAACTTGCTAGACGTTGTTAAGCTTAAAGTTAAATCATTTTACATTAGATAAAGAATATTGGTGTCGAATTTAAGAAATTCGGATTCCTTTGAGAAATCAATAAAAATTGATGATATTGCGAATATACTGAATATTAATTTCTTTACTTAAACATGATATAATACTGACCATATATTCTTATTGATTGTCGGAAAAGAATAATTTCGGCTGTTAGGCTGTTTATCAAACGAATAATTAATAGATATGCTTCAGAAGGCACTTTCTTCCAGGCACCACCACTAGATGAAACCATCTGCCTCTAGAGGTTTTTCCGAAAGTATCATCATCTAAAAGGCCGGCACCGCACTTGCAAATCCTCCAGCATTGTAATTGTCCATAGACGACGGTATCACTTAAATTCAGATGAGCCTCTTACCCGTTTGGAGCTTACATTTTAAAAATATATAAAGAAATACTTAATATGTACATTTAATTTTGCCCGATTTTATTCCTGGTTTCGACCCTTATATTTATACGAAATTATTTTGAGTAAATTGGAATACGGGAGTCCCTCTAGGATTAATCTTTGATCCTAATAAATATTACATATGAATACTTAATATTTGAACGTATAAAAAGTGAACAATATAAAAATATAAATTAGGTACATATATAAAAATCCATAAACATAAAAGATTTTTCAATATTCTAGTCAATCCGTTATAAAACCTTTTCTATACAATATACAAAGCTTGAATATTCCAAATTCAATGTTAGATCGTATTCAATGCAGTGTATGGTAATTCGAGCGATAGGACTGTTAGAATGGACCATAGTTGCTAAAATTAAATAAACATTCACCAACCTTGTAGCGTGAACGAGTAAAAAATACTAAAACTTATTCATTCAAAATTATTTTTAATATATATAATTATATTCTTAGAACTAAAATTAAGTATAGCCATAAAATATATAGCAATTTAATTGTATAGCAAAAAAGCTTAAAATATGCCTATGCCAAGGAATTGAAAATATATAATTTTCTGCTTTATTTTATTACAACATTTATAAATATTTTTGTGTGGGTTGGAACATTTTCTTATGAACCTTAAACAATATACAGAAAATTTTATCACTTTTGTTTATAATGCTACAGATATTAATAATTTATATTTTGTATAATTTTTTTCTTCTTTCTTCTAATATTTATTCTAATTCTAATTAGTGTTTTGTAATATATATTTATATTTTATATACATAAACGAACATACGCCACATTTAATTATGTTTCTTTTTTTTACTTTAATTTATTCTCAAAATATCACGAGTATTGAATATTTATATAATTACTATTGAATTATTAATTATGATAAATATAGATTGAAAATCAAAAACATCGTGTGAGAAGTCTTGAGACGATTCTACTGTTACTATTTTTTAATTCCATTTATGGGCTTAATATAAATAATAAATTTTGTCTGCTTACCTGTATTCCTGCTTTAATTGCTGCTTAATATTCAAGAACTTGGAAAGTTTGGAAGTTTTAAGCAAATTGCGCGCTTAGCTCCAGGTTAACTCCAAGGTGTAAATAATGCAGGGTTAAATTATCTTTGGTGAAGTATTTTATCCTACTATTATTATAAATGCGAAAGCTTGTAAGTATTAATGGATTTTTTTATATTCAGGTAAAAACTCCTGAATTGATTTCAATTCATTGACATTTACAATATATAAATCAGAGAAACACATAGGCTACTTAATTTATAAAGAGACTGTGTGAATTGTGTATCTTATATTATATATCCATCCATCCCATAAGTTACACAAAAAGCGGTTTGGACATTAATAAAACCACTTTAAGATATTTACAATATGATACATAAAAAAATAATCTCACGAAAAAATTTATTTATACATTATTTACAAACGGCGATGCGCCGCTACACATTATGGATTATATGGATATTATCTTAAATAGCTTTAAAAAATACAGATAATCTGTATTTATGTGTACGCCAGAATATTCAATAGTGAACCATTAACCATATTTAAAGTAGATAAAATATGACTTTATATTGTTATGTTAATATAGTGCGACTTTATTATCTCGATATTGTGAGATTGTAATATATTTCAAATAGGACCCAAAAATTATTATTTGTCGTTTTGCCGCTGGCAACAGGTAGTTCTTTATAAAAAACCGTCTAAGCGTCTCTTATAGAGTTGTATATTTTATTATAAATACATTAACAAATTTGTACAAATTCCTACCCTCACGAAATGTATAGGCATATATTTTGCAACGAAATCTATTGAACCAAACTTAGTCTCAATTTGGCAAACGCAATGCTTACACGGACCCCTGAGCACCGATTCTGCACCCATTGAACAAAGTTAAATCGATTCATATAGCTACCTGTATATTTTATTTTAGTACTGTAGTTTATACTACGAAAAAAACTCATTTATTAATACCTACTATTCATGGTCGCGCTTGCCTAATATAGAGGTCTTATGGAAACTGAACCGCAACTCCTACTAATTAAAGCGCGTGTATTTTGGGAATTTTACAAAAAAGGTCCGACATGTTTGGGTTAAAACTTTTTTATGAAAGTTTTCGATATTCTGTGAATAATTATACGATGCATGTATATACGAGTAAATGCACTTTGTACAAACTGGACTTTTGAATCCCGACGGATGATACGTTCCAAAAACCTAGATCTCCATAAAGAATCGGTAAACAAAGTTGTGATGAACGTGTTTATATTTTTATTATAACCCGAATTCAAATTTTATATATACTTTAGCTTCATTACTTATTCCGCTAGTAAAGCAATTCGAACTGGGACTTTGCCTTATAGACAAGAGAACGTCACCTTCGATGATCTTGCGCTACCACGTCTCAATCGGTCATTTGGAGCGTAATACGGCTTCATTCCAAAGACAAATGTCAAATATGTTAAGTATTATCGGTATCTTATATTTATTTTACTCGATATATTATTTTCCATTAGTCTTTGGACGAATGTTATTGTCAGGGTTTAGGTGCCGAAGGAAAGCAGTTAAGATCACGCGGGTTCATCTAGTAACAACACAAGCTACTTGTTTTATTGAACGAAGATTTCATGTTAAGTGTACTGAAACGAAGCTCAAACAAAGGATGGTAGTTATCGGTTGTCAACGAACAATGCCTGAATAGGTTCTGTAGTTGAAGTCCTTCTGAGATGCCTCAAACAGATGAAAATTTACGTAAAATACACGATATAAATAAAATTTCCTGTAATTACGTCATCTTTTACAAGAAAAAGCGTGTTAAATTTAGTTTAAAATTGTGTTTCAAAAGATAGTGTATTAAAAATTTATGTCATTTAAAATTTAACTTCCATTGAGTATGGTCATAGGCAGACAGAAATATAGCGTACATTATTATTATTATAGGTATTTCAGGATATATATATATAGATATAGTTAGCAGAAATCCATTAGGAACTCTGACCAGAGACTATTCAATAAAAGACGGGACGCGGTGGTAATAATGTAATCTATAGCGAGAACCACAAAGTTAAAATGTCATAATAACTTTTAAACTAACTTTTTCTATTAGAACTTCCACTCTTGTTTATTCCTACTTTCTCTTATACTTAAGTAATATACTGTATAAGAGTAAACATAAGTAATTATGTAACAGTTTAGTATACATACAGTTAGTTATGTTAATACTTAATAAGTTTTTTAGTTTATTAGTTGCAACAAATCAGAGTATATTTATAATAATATAAAACGAAAATCGGCGGAGACTTAGCCAGTTTTTCACGTGCACACTTCACACTTGGTTTGAGAGCAGACAAGAAATGTAAATTTAGATTTTATTAATGATTATAACCTTTTATGGTCTTAAGAGTACAATGTTAACAGCATAAAATATATTTAAGCTGATCTAAAATGCTGATTTCAAATTTAAATAGACACTTACAAAAAATTTAAATCATTTATAATGGTTGACAAAAGATTCATTTATCATCAAAAGAACAAATAGTATTGTATCCTTCAGTGATATTTTCTGTAGCTAGTAAAACAGGGTGCATAATAAAAGTGCAAATTGGAAACTGCAATTCGCCTTGCAACTTTGCAATGGTGAAATGTCAGCTAACTTCGTACGTCCGGAATGAAAACTAACTCAGCAAGTCTCTATTATGTAACGGGTTTAAAACAAATAGAAGTTTGTTCTATAAAACTATTAGACTACATTTACATATTTTTTAGCAAACATATATTTGATTGTTAGTTATAATAATATTCTGATAATTCGCACTAGAATTTACT
The DNA here is from genome assembly GCA_963693355.1 of Pontia daplidice. NCBI lineage: Eukaryota > Metazoa > Arthropoda > Insecta > Lepidoptera > Pieridae > Pontia > Pontia daplidice. The sequence continues at coordinate 4,566,109 of CAVNZL010000137.1, read as the reverse complement.
AAATATTTATTTTTATGCAGTTAATGGAATGCTTTTATTTACGACTATTCTTTTAGTTTAGATGTATAAAACTTATTTCGAGTTTTTGATTGTTTAACTCCGTTGCAATTGTTGTGTTCTGGAATACCTACAAAGTAGAGATCATTCAATAATTAGTATTTTATTGAAAAATATCTATCAAATTATAGATCACCTTTCAAATCAAGAATTAAATTACAGATTATGTTTGCATTTACCTTCCAAATTTAAATTCTAATTCCTTTTAACTAATAAGGATACATTTTCCGTTGGGATCCTGTGGTCAGACTGGGGTCTAGGGTAAGCCTTTGCAAGATTTTCGATATATTCCGGGAACACATTCAATTTGAGAATTTTACTCAAGGGACGAGTACGTGTATTTTATGTTGTTGAATTTCATACCCTTTCATATAAGTCAAGCTCACCTTCTAAGATTTGCTTAACTCTAGATTGAATATATAATTTTGATGTAGACTTTTTTGTGTTAAAAAAAACAATGTAACTTTTGGTTGAATTTCTTTTCAATATCTATTCACTGGTGTTAGTGATACCGATGTATAAGTGGTGTAAATCTTGTGGTTTAAAAAGATTTCTGAATAACACTAAAAAAATATAGATAGAAGTGTTTTTTGGCTGATATCTACTTGATATTATATAATATATATTCATGAGTATTGTATACAGCCATCTAGGTAATTAATTTATCTATATGATCTGATTCAAGAGTCAAAGGTCTCCTTGGTTCGTTTGCATTGAGAGTAACAAGGCAATCGATCAACTAAAAGCTGATGCAAAAATGTAGTCTATAGAATTTTTAGTTAAAGTAGAAGTAGCTGTTTTAAGCTTCTTTTGAAGTCTTAAAAATTAAACGTATTTTATTGTATACAAATGAAATTATTAAACATTTATGGAAACACACTTATAACAAGCTTATTTAATATTGTCTTTTATTCACTATTAACTAATTTAAATAAATTTTACATTTTTTTAATGCAATTTAATTTAATTTAATCATTGCAAAATTAAATATATTTTACATTATTTTAAATTTTTCCGACGTTTCGAGTACTTTACAGTGACGGTAGAAGACAAATTATTAAATTTTGCAAAAATACATAACTTAAATCCGTTAATAAAGTGTTTTCTTTAAAGGTTATTTAACTTCCCGCATAGCTTTCGTACGCATACTAGCGTCATCTGTCTGACACACTTGAATTTCAATATACAGTGTCTGGAAATTTTCGCTGATATTCATATGGCAAGAATCACAAATAATACACAATAAATACACAAATGCGGGTTTCTTTGATATTATTACTCTCGTCCAAGAGTCGCCAACAATTAATATGAGCAATGAATCAATTTGAGCCACTAAAAGTACAGTAAACATCCTTTAACCGACTTGTTTGATAAACTAAAGTGATATTGTTGCGGTGTCGAATGTTTGTGTAATTGATGAGCGGGTTTCAGTTGACAGAGTATTAATAATTAATTTTGCTATACACGATTTATTGACAGCCACAGTAACGTGGCGTTATCCTAATCTATATATTTACGTGAAACTGATATTTCTTATTACGCACTTCTGTTATGTCAATCAGTGCTATAGTTATAGCTCCTGAAACAGTATATACCTGGAAATTAATTAAATTTATTACAAACCATGATTTAAATTTTATTACACAATAATTATTGTCTTAGAAGTTTCTTTTTTCATTTAAGAGAACATTAAAAAGCATTTTTACATTCTTATAATTAAGTAGAGTTCTTTACCTTAACGGCTGCTATTTTTGAAATATAAATTTTATTGAATATGTCACAATTCTGTATAAGTAAGTTAGGTTTGTAAGAATTGTGTCAATATGAGACAATAAGTATTATTTTTGTTAATTATATTTAAATGAATCTAGTGTCAGCTTGTCGTTTATAAGGTTCAGACAATATCCGAATACAGCGTTGTTCAATCAGGGCGCCTTGTACTGTGTTTGCGATTCAATAACCTCACAATACGCTCCTAATCTTGATTGGATATTGTTCTGAAGAAAATTATAGAATGGTCCCCAGTGACTTGGTAATCGTAGAATAAGAGGAGTACTATGGTATACAAATAACAGTGTCAGTGGCAGTGTTTAAGCAATTTTCTTCTATTTCATTTTCACATTTTTTTAATTCTTTATCTGTATTTAAATAAAACCACACATACAATCTGTTTTAGTAAGCCATAAAGAAACAAAGAAGTGCCGAAAACCATAACTATAATATATATAAAGACCCATTACTAAAACGTGAAATTAAGCTACATGAAAATGCTGTCAATCCACATTTCACATTATTTGCGAAATTTGAAATGTGAATCCTTGAATTTGAAATGAATTCTTGCACTTCATTAGAGATATATAAAAAAACACAATGAAACGTGGTATTCTATCCAAAGGTAATGACAGGATGGAGGTAGTACATAGACAAACACCGATCGTATTGACGTAGGGTTAAAATAACTCCTGTGGGTTGCTAATTATATCGAAGGGATGACGAGGTGAGCGAGTATCCAGGTCACATGCACCGTCACGCAGTGATTTATTGTGCTAATACAAAATTGGTAGGATTTGTGGGTTATATTACAGGTTCAACGATGTTGCTCGTTGTGTTTTATTGGATTAACTATTGTGACTAGTATCGAGTGTTCACACAAATAATAAGTTTAAAAATTATCCAGCCTAGGTTCCACAATCCAGGACTTCTTTATCATAGTATGATGGCATACTTATTTTTTAATAATCTTCGTTAATTCTAGGCTCATATGTCACCGGATACTCCAAAGTCTGGAGTATGAATAGCTTCCAATTCCCATTTTGACTTCAACCATTATATAAATAGTGGTGTTATAAAATAAAATGATTTATTACACGTTTTAATTGTCAATATGGCTTAGATATTTGAAAGGAATTTTCAAAAATGATTGTCATGCATAAATATATGTATATATAATTATAAAACTAAAGGCACAATATTAAAATTCTGATCTCGTAATCTTTCGCTTCGTTGCCCAGCTTCCAATAAAAACAAACGTTATGGCCACTGAAAATCTGGACTACGAAACAGTGAAAACTTATAAAAGGTATTTTTATCATATTTAAAGAGGCTGGAAATTATACCAACCTAACTATCCTAATCCTAATCGTTTCTCCTTTTATTTAACATGCCAAGATTTTACAAAATACACGCATAAATTGGCATAACCTTAGTAAGTTAAGCAATCTTAATATTCAAATTTAAATTACAAAGCGAATCTTAACGAATGTCAGCGAGAGCATTAATTAAGTAATTAGTAACACATGTATGACATTATTAACTTTATTAACCGTGACTCGTCTTTGCTTGACATCTTTTGTTTGTCTGGCCTTCAGAAAAGAACTTCTATTTTTGCTTTTTATAATATGGATGCAATACTTAAGTTGCATTATACTGAATACTGAAATTTAATGGTTTTTGTTTCTTATGTACCAGGCACAATCCTTCATTTTTGGGCCGTTCCATAACCATGATTTCGTGAGCAAATGTTAATGACGCAAGTATAAAGAAAAATGTATTTGTTAGGGTGTGAACTCACGGATATAATTTGCCTAACCGCCAGGTCCTGCAGACTCAAGTCATCCTAACAATATTTATATAACAATTTGTCAAAAAGTATTTAGCAAAAAGTTATTCGGGATAAAGGTTTAAACGTTATTCCTAAAGAGCTAACTGTAGTAATCACTAAAAATATATGTAGAACAATTTTCAAAAGTTCTATTAAGCTCCTAACCAACTAAAAGTTAAATAAAGTAGCCAGCTTTGCTGCGGTTTTGTTAGGAGACGACTTAATATTACGAAAAAGGAAAAATTTAAATGCAGCACCTTACTTAAATGGAATCTCAGTTTAAATCAAATGAGGTTTTCTTAGAAAAAAATGCACTCACGACTAAAGTGACATCTGAATAATACATTTAAAATTATTGCGGTCAGTGGAGTTAGTTTTGTAAGGAAATCCTGACATTTCAATCAAACCTATGTTGATTGCTTCAATATAACGACAGATGTAAATGACAGATGAAATATCAAAAGTATTATATAGTAACTAGGCAGCGTCATTATTCAAGCGATTATATAATGCGTATGTATTACCAGTTTTAATAAAAAAATGTAACCAACGTTTAAAGAAAACAAATTGCCGTATCAGATTACTGTCCCAAGCAAACCAATCTATTACATTACATTGTACAATTAATCGAACAACACTAAACGCGATAAGAAGTAAAAGGACTCTTTGTCCCAAGTGGTAAATTTGTTTTTCGTTGATGTTATCTCTGACTTTAGTTAATTAGAATTGTTTTTTAAAATTTAAATTACAAACTCTATTTATTATTTGTTTCTTAGATAATTTAAAAATAATGATTACATTAACAACACAAAATATTGATGTCGATTCTTATCTGATATTATTTTTTGTATTATGATATGATATTCTTCTTCTTACATAAACTATGTTTTTAGTGTATATTTCTTCATATCGTATAATTTAATTGGGTACTTAAAATAATATAGTGCTAAAAATTAGTTTTAATTATAACATGTTGATGAATAAAATATTAATTAACAGGTCAAAATTAAATTTCGACTAATTTTAAACTTAGTTATATATTAATATTATATTAATTGTGTGACGTCACCACAGAATCGGGAACAGTTGAAGGACAACTATGCCACTAAACATGGGTACCCAGTGAATCTGTGAAATTTTTGATCCAATTAAATTTTAATGCAAATTTGATCCTAACGACAATACAAGTATGATACAATTTTATAAAAGAATAAAAGACAAAGTTTGTCACTCAAAATCCTGCGAATTTAAAACAAAAGTTTACCGACGAGGTTTTTAATTAGAGTGTATGTCTGCCAGACCGAGGCTATAATTAAAGTTGAAGAGACACACAGTGGAATATTTGTTATACAATCAATCCATATGACCAAAAGTAAAAATCAATTTTCCAAGAGCCGTGGAGCCATTCTTTATAATTTCTGTGTTCAACTCATAATAAATTATGTCGGGCCAATCGTTTCTTTCACTTTAAAAACCACATCTTATACTTATTATTTGTATTCTTTATGCAAATCAATGAAAACTTAACTGTTGAATGTATTTTCAGTTTATTCATATCCGACTCTTTCAATGTTCAGTTTAGAGTTCAAAGTATAAAGTACTCTGTTAAAAAAAATATGTTGATAGATGTTAACCTAATTCTAATCAGCTCACAGGATCAAAGGAACCTTCCGAGACATTTTTAAGCTTTACTTGACTAACACGAGGAATTAAGAAGCACTGATTTTAGTAGGGTAGCCGAAGTGTTTATATTTTTACCAATTCGTTAACTTATACAATATAAATTGTATATTATTTTTGCATCTAACCATAATAACTTAATAAATTAAATTATCCTTTTAACAAAGCATAGCTCTATTTATCACAAATTATATTTACTTAAGCCATATTCGCTAATTTAGTGTTGATGAATAACAGGTAAACTGTTGGAGAAAATTGGTACTAGAATTGAAGTTATAAACTACCTTAAGGCACCTCATGCAACATGACCAGTCCTTAAAACCATAAAACATGATTATTATCATTAAATTAAAATATAAATCGATTATGAATTTAATAAACCTCCATCAAAGAGGTGTCAGGGACTTCACAAATATTTCTGGCAGCGTAAATAAGCGCCTGAAAGCCTTAGATAGACGAACAAAAGAGTATTGTATCCATTCACACGCAAAATTGTATTCGGAAAAATAGGCTTAAGCTCTCGTAATTTAGAAATGATTTTCCTTTGAAGAAATATATTACTTGGCGTTAAAGAACATCTAAGGTTAATGATGTTATTCAAGTTATGTGACGAATAACGAATAAGTTTAGGAGTGTGTACGTTTTAATATTTTTGTTATTCTAAATCATATTAAATCAAGTCGATGGAGAATTCATATTATTCCCTTCGCATTTAAAACGTATCGTGAAAGCAACGAGGTAAGCGACACAGGGATCGGTGAAATGTGTTATTCGTAAATCCACACTAACGCCACGAGGTGGATCAAGATCTTAAACACCAGAGGTATATAATTATTTATATTTTATCTTTGCAAGTTTAGTTCAGGTAATGTAAAAAACAGATTTCTTCTTAACATTATTTACTTCGTACAAATGAATAATTAATGAATTAATTAATTTTGTGTCGTATACAATTATAAAATTACTATAAAATATTTAAATCGGTTCCTTACAATTACGCCCTAAGTTCAGCACAATACGATTATTGGAGTATGAAATTGGAAAAAAATATTTGTCCAATTTGTTGATATCCGCGAAGAAAATGAGATGGGCGTAGAAAGTTAGATTGAAAAGTTGGTACTGAAGTGATAATAGAATTTTCTATAGAAGCGTCCTTCAGTCTTGAAACTATTATTTTAATTAATTTAAAGATACACGGTCATATTGGTTTATACGAGCATAATTCAATCTGTCTACTGAGAGATTGTTAGTATAACATTTTAAATAAAACCGCTTTGGTATTTATATTTTATGCTGTACTGTACTGTTTTCGAAATTTGTTATTTCGAGATTTGTCGTAGTTCCAATACTTTGCATCCCGTAAAATAAGTGCTGTGCGAATGTGTTCTATAAATATTGATAGAACACATATCTATTTTAGTGTGCGAGACGAACGCGCAATGGCCCGATTTGTTCACTACTTCACTATGACATAGAGTAAAAAAATGATAAATTTTATTTGTTTTTATAGTGGGGCATTAATAAATTTGGCACATGAGAGTAGATTCGCGCACGAAGCTTTCCGTACATATAGACTTTGATTTCGAGCACCATTTAGATTCGATACAAACCGACCATTGGAACCATAAAAACCACAATAATGTAGGAAATTTATGACATTGCTTTAAGGTTTAAACCAATATTGGTTATGTCACCGTGTCCGCCCCTATTTTCCAATGATATTTAACTTTGAAGTTGTAACCTTTGAAGCCCAAAAGTTAAGATTTGTTTGTAACATGTCAATTTTAACGAAAAGCAATTAACTCTCAAAAGGTCACCATTGATTAAGATCCCATCAATCTATTTCATACAATGAAAACTTTTGACACTTTTAACAATATCATTTTAATTATAAATAAATTATCTGTAAAGTTCGTTATTTTCACAAGAAACGAAATTTTGAGGGAATTTATTCAAACAAAAATTGTGCTTATTTACAGTCTAATGTAGAACCAAGTAAGAGTATATTTATGGCTGTTACTGGAGGTTGGAACTGTGTTTTCATCGATTACTCCGGTTGAGAACATTTCAATTTTAAATTTTGATTGAGCGGGGATTGGATTCTCAACGAATTGTTTTTAAAAAAGAGAAGTGTTCTCACTTCTCTTTCACGCCATTCATCTTACGTCGTAGAATGGTTGGCTTCAGTCTTTTTATCTCCAACTTTTCCGTTATTTAAGCAAAATCAATCTACCAGTTTCAACCTCTCAATCGAACTGAATTCTGTATCCAATGGCCGATGTGCATAGCAGTTGTAGCAACTTTTTGAACAAACACTTGGCGGCAGACTTAAAAAATATAAATTGAAATGGTACCTGACTGGTGACTCGTAACAACAAATAACAATGTTTAAATTATTAGACCTATCGACTATTGAATAGTTATTTAATAGTCAGGTTTATAAATAATTTATTCATTAAAAAATCATTTTTGAACACATGTTGCTCATAAAGTCGCTCTATGGTCACCGCAATTAGGCACAGAATGACACCCATAATCAAACTGTGACTAAAAAAATCTATAACTCACTTGATCGTTTTTTAAATCTATTGGTTTAGTAATTAGTTGCTTTGTTTTTAAAAAAGTTTATTGAAAAAAACGGTCTTGTTCTATAGAACAAATAAATTAATATTCCTATTGCTTGCTCATTTCATCCAACTTCTTATTGAAATGTTTTTTAAACAGACGAGTTAAAATTGTAACATAAATGTATGTATGTATGTAATAAAAATTTCAGTCATCAAAAAAATCCCCATTTTGAACGTGGCAGAATAGGCGTAAACCCTATGCGCGGATAATAAAAAAAAAACTCATACCTTTAGTCAATGCGCGCGCATAGGAAAACTGATTATTTTTTTCCCGCCATTGTGAAACATTTTTCACAACTCATTTTGCACTGCTGAAATAAAATTTGTTATTGTTGGTATTTTGTTCATACGTGTGTTGAAAAACGTCGTATGATACACGTCTGTATTGATGATGACCGGCTCAATGGCGCCTCGACGGTAATCACCAATGTTACACACTAGTACCATTGTGATCGATGAAGATGTTATTGATGAAGAGTTGAGTTCTAAATGTGCGTCAAGAAGAAAATCAATATCGCGGTATAAGAGTTGACTTCTAAATGTGTGTTAAGAAGAAAATCAATATCGCAGGAAAAGAGTTGAGTTCTAAATATGTGCAAGAAGATAATCTATCGCGTAAAATAGGAGTTCTAATATTACATTTTAAATCCGTGATTCGTCGTTACTTCAAACATACAAAGGACGCCCAGTGGTATTAGGGAAATGTGTGTTAGGAATTAAAGATGGAGCCAAAGAGGATATATTAATATGGATGGCGTGAACAAGATAAAACTAAATCAATAACTCAGTTATTTAGCTTTAACGCAAACAATTTCTAATAAAATAATAGGTGTGATTAATTTCGCTGCTGCATTAATGCAAGGCACGTCTTTGACTAAATACCTCTATATATCACTAATTACTGACCAGTATTGAGCTGGTATCGAAGGTTTTCGTGACAAGAATATATTATTGTAAGTTGAGGGCTTTCTTATTGTACATGTACAATAAATTACTTCGTTACCTTTTATAAAAGTTTTGGTTATTTTTAATTACCAAACTAAATAAGAGTAGTGTGACCTTAGTGGTTAAGCATGGGATTGTTACACTATTAACATTGCCGGTTGAGCACTAATTGTTTTATATGTGCTACTAATATTTGTTTATATGAACAGTAGATTCTAGAAACATTGCTCCGTCGTGAGAAAGCCGACGTGACATATACTCTTGTATCTTTGTAACTTGTAAGCCACGATGACTGATTCCCTAAATAAAGAAGCGTGAGGACCACTCATTAAGGGATTGATAAAAATGTAGAACTAACGAAACAAACTAATATCATACCATTAATTATGAACTAAATAACGCATTTTAAAAGTAATAAAAAGGTGAAAATTGTTAGCACTATATTAAAATCCATCAGTAGGCACAATATCATTCTGACATGGCAACATGTAAAAATATAAATAATATCAGACGGAAGTCCATATTATAAAATTCTAATAGAGCAATCTACTAGCAATAGATACTCCACGAAAAAACCTTCAAACACTCGACGCATGTGTTTTACGAACACACACAAAAGATATCGAAAGGATAAATTGATTTTAATTAATAATGGTTGAATTTTCAATAAAGAGATGTATTGAACGTTTTATTTTAAAAGCTTTTAACGTTTATGAAATTTTAGTATGAACATTTTGTAGATTATCCAACTGATTAACTTTAAAATATATTTAATGAACATGAAGTATAATGCGTAAATATAAGCCGTTAAAAATTAAGTTAGCAAGCGAGATTTTAATAGCTTCACATTAGTTTTTAATTTAAGTCCGTAGCCTCTCTATAGAAGTTCAAAACATTTTACCTAAGACATACAATTCAGAAGAATTGTCTTCTTCCGTCACCATAACCATTGAGAGGATAGACCATTGCTGTTTTTTTTTATAAAACAGGGGGCAAACGAGCAGGAGGCTCACCTGATGCTAAGTGACACCGCCGGCCATGGAGCGAATAAAAAATTTTCATATCAAACCTGATCGTGCAGTCGTCACGGTCTATACATGCCATAACCATATCATGCATTTCATGACTACTTTTAATAACTGTTCAATTAAAGTATGAATGACTTTCACTGATATTCAGTAATCAATGAAAAGTCATTTGCATCTCCACATTTATGCCAGTAGGCGTATAAAAACTGTGAAAAATGTCATGATGGTTTATAATTTTGTTTATTTATAATAAATTGAGACTTATTAATTTGTTTATGACTTCGGTAAGTTTACTCTAATAAGATTTGATTTTTAATAATAAACTTAAAGCAAGATTTCATTAGGGTCTGGTTTTAATTCATAACCCTTTAAACATACCTAACATTGGTATATTTAATTTCCATGTGACAAATTCGTGTTAAATTAATTTTAGGGGTCTTAAAGGAGAAATGCCATCATGTCACGTTGGCTCGATCAATATTAATATAATTTTGCCTAAAACGTCCGTCGCTAAACGAGTGTCTGACAAAATGTGACACGCCACGGAAACAATATTAAAATTGGTTGTGATTTCATTGATACATTTTACAATGTTTTACACATTTATAAAATCTGAAATGTTTTATTACATTTTAAATTTCATTTGAAGTGATTTTATTAGTTTATACAATAGGGAGGAACTTGGGCAGAGTTTCATCTGATGTTAAGATAGTCAAATCACTATGCCACGAAGCTCTCGAACGCGTTGCCGGCCTTTTAAAACCTCAAACGACTCTTATCTTGGGACTCCATGTGTATGGAATGGTTCAGAAATACTTTGATAGGGAGGTCATTTCACATGTGGTACACACTGCACGACAAAAGCACCCTAAAAACGTTATTTTAACGAATAATGTCATTAAGGTTTTATCAATAGAATTTAATATACGTCTCAACATCTGAAGATAAAACGCAGCTGCAGGTAACCAAACCAAGTTTTTCGAATATTTTTCGTGTGCGCTCAGAGTTTGTGTGACGATTCGAATCGGTCATTGTGGAATTAAGTTTCGTATATTTCCTACAAAATCTATTACAATTTATTAATTAATATTTTAATTTAATTAATATTTTCCTTATTAATTTCAGGCCTTTGTGTCTTATATATAATAATGTCTATAGACTAAAGCCATTTCATTATTAAAATTCCATGATTGTTTTCATTAACTGTAATGAATAATAGCGTATAATATAACTTTATTAATGTATTTTATAGTTCAAACATCGAAAAGCAGAAATTAACAGAAAGTTGTTCATTATTTCTTTACAAAACTTTTGTTGGAAAGGAAAAGAGATTAAGATCTCTCACCATCTTATAGATACAAACGACGCCCCTGACCATTACCTACCTTATAATTTGGAAAGGGTTTATGTTGTCATTAGCTAGGGAAACACCTATTTAGCAAATTACTTGGTTTTTGTATAATGGTGTTTCTCTAGTTTATCGGTACGAATAGAGTATAAGAAGAAATTGTTCATTTAATTTCTTGATTTACCTTTGTTTGCAAAAGTATGATTACAAATCGTCACTACTGACTCGTCATCATACAAGGAAAATGAAAAAAAAAATGGTGTAATCCGTTACCTAATGCCATTTAAAAAATTATAAGCATTTAAAAGTAAATGACATTTCAACAAAAACTATTGAGCAGATGTTTCTAGGAATGTTAAAAATTTAGGAATAAGGATGAAATGGAATGTTAAAACCAAAGATAGACAATATATTAAATAACTGATTCGTCATATGTTGTTCAGCGGAGTGCGAAATGCACATTCCGCACTCAGTCGAGTATGTTTCGAATATCAAACGTATCCTTCTTTTACCCATAAATTCAAATTAATCGGACCGTTATACAGGAGTTTCAATTCCAGCCAATTATATTGCTAAGACAATCATTGTAATCTACTTTTCAGAATAATGGATCCAGATATAATATTTTATTTAAACAATATTTTCATAAAGTTTAGAATTATGTACTTAAATTTAGAAATCGACTCCTAATTGATATAGAATGCATTCTTATAATTAATAAATTAATTTATTAATTATGTATTTATATTACACAAACTGTTTCCTTACATATTTTCTCTTATAATCCATACCTTTTGAACAAATACTACTGACTGACATTGTTACATCTAAGGGCAAATTTCAGTTAAGAGTTTTATTGTAGGTTTTAGGTAGGCTTTATAAATGTTTTTCTTGCTCTCCTACCTCCATGGATTAGAAAGCTTATACGAAACTATTAAGACAACGAAATATAAAAATGTGTCTGCCCCATACCCTAAAGATTTAGGATGTATACATATGTAAGTAGTTCAAGGGTAGGTTGTAGTAGGTTGCGGGGTTCTACTTTAGATATAGACAGGATACTCACTTGACAGACTCTCATTATGGTATAAGAATATTTAAGTATTAACCTGCTTATACAGACAAAGTCACCACATTAGGCACTTCATAATAGTATTTTGAATAACAATAGCATACAGCAATTTTTCAATAGAACTCAATACACGTGATGTCAATGGTAGAATAGATTGAACAATTTCATGATTAATCCATTGGTTTGAGAAGCCATTAATGTTGATCCAAATTAAACTGGATATTGGACTCTGATTATATCGTTCGCTATACACATCTAGAATATGCTATCAATGTAGACGACATGTCGTCAATTTAATAATGTGATTATTAATAAGGTATTTTACAAATTTAAATGCTACTTTTATTATCTTACATTTTTATTTTAAACAAGAAGGTTGCATATACAAATACTTATTTGTAGTTCTAGTTTGTTTAGAATTTACTCTTCGCGACATTTTTGAAATTGAAAATGTTGCAGTCTATTCTAAGTTCAATTTAAAAGTTTAATTTCAATGTGTACTTGACAGATATAAGACATTGCGACTTCGTTTTGGGCGTTACACTGCTATAGAAATGTTTCCCTTGTTACAAATAATTATATTTACCCTACCCATTCTTATATTCAATCATATAATGATATTCACACACTTAATACGCGAATACAATACAGACACGAATAAATTAACTGTAAATATTTACACAATTATTAATAAATATAAAATCAGTGGAAAACTGTGGTGGAAAGAGAAGGCATGATTACTTAGATAACGGGACCTACCAAGTTATACATACATAAGTAGATGCTACGGCAGCCATGCCATACATTGTACATATGGAGAATGATGTCGAACAGACGTCCACGGAGAGTAGCTTGCTTCTGTACCAAGCGATATGCGGATAGAGGCTTTGGGGTTTTAGTGGGTAGAGGGGGCCATTGCACACACATCGGCCTCAAGTCCCACACTCCCCGCACCAATCAGCCATGCCATAGTTACTTACTTGAAAATATGTCACCTAGTGGAATATAACACATTTAAGGTCATTAATATCATTCGTTAGCCTTTCCAATGTTCTACGTTTTTCCCCACAGTTTTATTGTGAATTATTCATTATTGCTTCTGAGATCAACGCTGTAGCGTAATAAAGAAAAAATATACATCCGACCCAATTTAACAATTCAGACAATCATCTTCGTTATTTCCACGCCAAGTATTTCGTCTGGTTTGACATTTTCCCTTAAAAAGATTTAAAATATTGCAAACATTTATCGTCTTAATTTTATTTGTTTTCTTACGATTTTATAATAAACAACATTCTGTGAAAAGCCAGTAACTTTATACATGAACAATAAAGTTGTATGTTAGGATATTGGTACATAGTGAAATATCTCTAATCAAATAAAACCGCGTACGGGTTTCGTAAAAATTATATTTAACAATTTTAAATGGAAATTTACCAACCAACCATATTAAATTATAGTGTGAAATAAAACTATTACTCACTACGATGGAACTATAACAAATATAAAATAATAAAAATTAAATCAAGCCTGTATTTAGTCATAAACTGCATTTAACAACACTGTATCCAGGTGTTTAAACTTACGCTTATAACCTATAAAGCTTTGGAAAGCACAAAGTTGAAATATATTAAAAATCTATTGTTCCACATTGTTGAGCCAAGCCTTGGATTTACGAACTTCCGCCGAAACAAAGCTCTTACCAGGGCCGAATTGTCCTCTCTTGGAGCCTTAGCAAAAATGCAAGGCAAGAAATAATAGATAGATTTATAATACTACAATAATTAAAATAATATCAGGACAGGGCATTTTTACATACGTTCGGTTAGCCCCAAATAAATGTATTTAGCCAGGGTGCTATCACAACTGATAAATATGTACATACAGAGATAATTTTGTGTTGACCAGTGCTAACATTTCTCACAGCTAGTCACAATAATGTTCACCGGACTGGGGATCGAACCCAAGACCCTCTGTCCGGCAGTCTGACATGGTGACCATAGTGCCAACTGGATCTTTTAATTATGACAACAAACACTGAAGTACCACCTCACTCACTTTCCATCATAACACAATTTGACAGAATACCTATATAAACTTTTAGATAAAGACTAATTAAATAAATTATTAAAAAAACCTAACGTTTATTTGAGTTGCCTGGAATTTTACTTATTTTCTTTGGTCCTCTTAATATCATAGTTTTTCTGCTTTGTAATGATTTGTTTTTGGGGCTTTATGAACTAAAATCGTTACTTCCTACACACAACTTGTTACTTGATGCTGTAGAGGAAGTCTTTATCCGGTCCCTACGACTTACAAATTCTCGAGTAGTTTACTTATGTTACAGAATTTTACTTTTTCTTTTAAAGTTTTTCATTCAATTATTTTTGGGCAATTATTCTATGACTATTGATCCCCTAAAATTCATATTTAAATCAACGATGCCGGAAAAATTTACGAAAAATAAATATAATTTCACATATGTTGTTCACTTTATAAAATGAAAATTATTTATTAGAAATTGAAATAAAACACCAAATTATTTTATTTTAGTTTATATTGACTAGAATTCTCAAGTACAAGATTTGCCGCAACGTAGAAAGCTCGCAATCCAAAGATATATAGAAAATTATTTACATTTTTTCAATAATTAAGTTATGTAAATGACTCCTTTATTACAAATATGTACAAAATTAGTATTCAAGACATAACATCACTAATTCAAGACATGATGACGAATATGAATTATATTATGTTAGCTTTTAAGGAAGGAAGGAAATCCTAACGGCCTATCTTTTATAGAACTAGAAGTATTTACACGAGAGTTATAAGTCATAAGACATATTACATAATTTTTACTAAATATAAATTTGTAACATTATTTCTAGTTCAATTATTTAAAAGACTTTCGACGATGAATCTGCATATAAAATTACTGATTGTAACGAAATAGACAAATGACGCTTGTGTGTGGACATTAATTTTAAATTGCATCGACTCAGTGGCGTGAGCATTCTCCCGCGGTTCATCGGTTTTAACACGCCATCTAGTATGTACGTCGATTGTGTTACCACAACTCAAAGGGCTAGTTTGTACATTTAAACGAGAAAAATATGTAAGTATTAAACTGTAAAGTGAGGATAAGGACCAGCTTGCCATCATTGTAACTCCTCGGAGGACACTGTGCGGCACACTATTGAGGTGTGTCCGGCCTGGAATAGTTATAGATCAGTCCTGGCCGATAGATTTGATGGAAACCTGTCGCTTCCATTCATTATAAAAAGAATGGTGGAAGCTGACAATGACGGCCCCTGGAATGCCTTCAAGGCTTTTTGTGAGGTCGTCTTGACTGAAAAGGAGAATGCGGAACGAGAGCGTGAAAATAATCCAAACGCTCCGCCGGAAAGAAAAAGACGTCCGGGGCAGCGCCGACGTAGTTATGCTCGTCTGCCTTGCTGAGTTGTTTTGGTGAATTTTGCATGGGAAGAGTCACGGTCTTTTTGTGACATTCGCAGTTGACGGAGATAAGGATAGGGCCTAGCTGTTACCTACCCCCGTCCTATGGCGAGTTGGAGGCTATTGTCAGGTTTTAGTGGGTAGGGCAAAATAGTGGAGTCCCACATAACCTCTGCTTGAGCAATGGGCCGCAGAGGTATGCGTAACAGCATTTCCTGACATAAAAAAAAGGATAAGGACTCTTCCGCTAAGAGTGCTGACATTATTAATAAAAAAAAAACTGTAAAGTGACTAAACGTTTTACACAAGTATTGAGTGAGCGTATTCTACAACAAAATATTGTTTTCTACTAAGTTTGAAAAAATTTTCATACTTGTTTGAATTTCGTGATATTTGAATACAAAGGACAACACGGTCATTTAATATTATTAGAATCTGATGTTAAAAGAAATTTAATGTTCTTTGAAACAGGGATTTTATTAGAAATAACTGACTCATTATTCGTAAGATTGCTGCGGTGTAATATTTTACATTGTTATCTGATAAACTTTTGTAGATCAATTAAAGCAATTGAGCCTACGATATTTTTTCATTACGAATATTGTTTACAAATCTAACATTTCTTCTTTAACACTAAAAATAAAAAAAGAATTATTGGAAATTTTCAATTTCTCAAAGCAACACTTGACATCACGATCTTATCCAGAAAAGTATTTAAACCGTTTTAAAATAAAAAATTGTATCCAAATAAGATGAAACGAGGGAACGCTGGTTTTTCATATTTTTCAACTACAGTTAAATTAATAAAATCGTAATTATCAATCACCGGTCGGAAATATACCGGAAATCCCTTCAAAGCCGTCAAAGCCTTTCCAGTTAATTTACGACTAAGATAAAAAAAAATGTATTACTTATGTACTATGCACAAATTGCTAGGCTCTCCACCGACGTAAGGTGCTATTTCTTTAATTATACCTTGGATATATGCGTAAAAATCTACATACTAGATGAAGGATACAGACAGAAAGATAGCGTTTGTATATTTGAGGTTTTTATAATAAACGTTCGCTCATCGTCGGGACTATTCAAATTCATTTTAAAACACAAATCATAGAACGTTTGGATTTTACAATTAAAGCAGTCTGCTGCGCGTATAATATTAAAATAGAACTAAATATTTTCATTGTTTCCTTACACTGTGAAAAAGCCCTTCTTTGCATGAAAGGCATCATCAAATGTAATAAGTAAAATAGGTACGAGTCCATTTAAGGGATCTATTTTTTTCTCCTTATAGTGAAGAAGAAATACTTCTGGCCGATGGAAAGTAATCTAACGGAAGTAATTTTAATCAGTTCACTTTGATTGAGAGCTTGCTTGTGGTAAAATTCACCAACGATGACAAGACATCGTTAAAATCAGATTAAGAGAGTAATATTTCAGTGAGTGATTAATTAAAGGAGTATAAAATTTAATTTCCCTGTAACTAGGTAGTAATTTAATTCTGTTATCCTAGAATCCATAACAAAAATATAAAACATATGAAGCAAATTCTACTAGGCATTTTTGAACGCTCTGTATGAAATGGTATGACCTATTTGTGTCTAACTATGTATTCGTTTATATGTTTATTTCAAACAAATTTGTTAAAACAAATCTCGGCATTTAACCCATTTAAAGAAAACCGTAGAAAACATGGAAAGACTAATTCATGTGTTATTTTGAAATTTTATGATGAAGTCCAAATCTCTGTTTTAGGTGTAGTCTTAGTATTTTTAAGATTCTGTGCTTAAAATCAGATTGATGCAAAGATTATTTATTTTTCATTTTAAATTAGCTTTCTATAATCTAATTTTAAGAAAGAACAAACCTACTTGAATAAAATTACAAATCATTCTTAAATAGCACAGTGATGCCACAACTCAATATACTAACTTTTGATCAAGTTAATGTTACATCAACCGAGCTTTTTAGAAGTTTTATTCTCAATAATTTAAATAGTATTGTTGTTACAACTTCTTAACTCTTCTGTTTAATAAAGTTTGTAGGTATTTGGCAGTTTTCATTTTACTCAAATGTAAATTGAAATTACATAACAATTTTTGTTAGTTAAAAACTGAAAAATTTCATGTTAATTAACAGTTGTATTATTAGATCCATTCTAATATCTAATAATTGTATTGAAGTTGAATGGATAGACACGGTCCGTCAAAATTTATGCTCCTGACGTAATCTGCCATTCTTCTGTTGCTTTGGCAAAACGGTACCCATAATACTGGTAAACATACTTTTTTAGGATACAAGGATATTATACAACATAGTCGTATGGCTTTCAAAGTTTATCTAACCTATAGATGTTTCCAGAGAATTCGAAGACTCAACTAGAAAACAAAAGAAACAGTTTTCAAGTAAGTCTTTGTAGATCTCGAAATTTCATATAAAAAGAAACAGTTTTCAGATTTAAACACATTACTATAATCTTTGGTAATGCAGACTCGTCGTCATATACAAACACACACTAAGGTAAGATTGATAAAATTTGTTGGTTATAACAAGAATATTGATATGTTCTAAACATAATTATAATACATTTTTTACATAAGTAATAATATTCTTAGCGCTTTTCCCCCTTTATTAATTATATTCATTATTAATAAATAATATTGCGCTTATTATCCTAAAATATCTAATATACTTTTAATACTGATAATCAAGCACAAGTTCTAACGTTTTTAAGTTTTTTTATTAATATATCTAGATATATTTTTATTAATACCAATATGATGTATGAATTATTCCAAATTTCGCAGTAGAAACGTTCATAATGATGTTCTAAAACGTATTTAAATACTTACAAGTCTATCTCTAACATTATATTTTGCACGTTCACACATAATTATTGAGTTTTGATCTATTTCAAATTGCAGACTAAAGGGGCTTTATATAATTATTAACGTAGTCAGATTATTACTTGTCTTAAGCGTGTATTATGAACACTTACTCAATCAGCATGGTTACGAATGAAGAGTTAAAACTCGTGCTTGCACTCCCTATCAACACACCAGCACACCTAATATTGCTTTGTCAGATTATACTTATATTTATTCATTTTAATTAGTTAAAATGCATGTAGTAAAAATGTCATGATACTTATAGTTCACTGCCTGCAATGATTATGATCGTCGACCTGATGATTATTAATTCCATAAACCCAATTTTCATCCAATGGAAGTGATTTGATTCTATATATAAATCAATGAAAATTTTTTCTAAGATTAGAACGTACATAATTATGAGCTTATACTGTAGTAGGTTAAATAAATTGTCATTACAATTTACAAAGTCTAAAATTTATATACAAAAGTATCACAGGAGACTTTAAACACTAATAATAGTGAATAGGGATATTTTAAGTATGCTTAATAGTCTTTGGTACATAAAGGTAGATAAAACTTTAATACCTATAGTAACGACACATCTCATACAAATAGTAATAATACGATTTATTTTATTTCATAGAATCTATTATAGCAAGTAAACTATATACAGATATAATAATCAATCTTAGTATTACTTCTTTTACTTCCTTACTATTGCTATAGATTAAAATGACCGGTCATTTTAGTTAACGTTTTTCGTTATTTGTGAAATTATACTACATCACTTTTATCGAGTAGCCCGTTATTGCTACTCCCATCTTCTTGTCAAATGTGGTACTCGCGTAATGGCTTGACCGATTCCGCTGAAGATCTTGGTGTTGGGTCTACTCCAGACAGACCAAGAGAACCACTTCGTCTTACAACAAGCGTTTTGGTTCCATAGTCTGTGACGAAATTGTCATTTCTAGTTGGTGTATTAGCGCGAACTGTTTGGTATCCACAGCATGGAGGATATCTTGAGGTCAGAATCTTTTTAAATGCTTCTCGAAATTCTGTGTTAAATATTGAGTAGATTATAGGGTTGAATGCTGAGTTGGAGTAACCGAGCCACGTTAGAATTTTAAATGCGAGATCTGTAACAAATAGAAATAAATAAACATTTCCGTAAATAGATCTACCGTTTTTCCGTTTTTATGTTTTCTATTCTTATTGTTTAGAGTTTCTTTCTGCTTTCTATATATTTATTAAGATTTCCCTATGTAAATATATATATATATATAATTTCCATTTCATAATAATTCATTATATAGTTGAATAAATTATAATTACATAATATAACTGAGTTAAGATGTTAAAATTATATAAAGCAAGTTACTTAAGGTTGTAAATTTATCCTCTTATTCACAGAAAATTAGACTAATTACACCGTTTCAATTAAAGATCTCATTTGTGTCTATTCATAACAGCATGAAAAAATATATAATTTAATCTCTAGCTGTTAAATTTTTTACATCACTAAAATCGATAGATTGCCAATTAGCATTTTATTTCTCGAATTCCTGCTCAAATACCTCAATAAAATCTAAGAGAACAGTCAACTAATATTTTAGCAACTTTATCCATTTAGATATAAAAATCCCCTTTCAAAAGGCATTAAAACGCCCAACAAGTTCAAAGGTCCAATTGTACAAGCAAAAAGTTGGTCAAATAAAATATTTCCGAACTGAGGAAACTCAGGTTATGTTAATGGGAATTTTGTGTGCTTGACCTAAATGCCGAGCAATTACAGACTTATATACTATGATGATCCATTATTCATAACATTGCACTACTAAGTTGTTCTTAATATCACGTAAGATGTATAGAAAAGATCTTATGACAGTTTTTTATTTATCTAAAACCAAACTAGTTCTCTCATCACAATTCTACTACCTAATAAAACTTTAAGATATAGTATTTGTTTTTTTTTATAAGATAGGGGGGCAAACGAGCTTGCGGGTGGCTCAAGCGGGAACAGCCGCAGCCCATAAGCACCCATAAATGGATGCGTTGCCGGCCCTTGAGGAAAGAGTAAAGTAAAGTAAAGTTAATTAACTTTAGGATATATATTTTCAAGGAGCTGCAAGTAAATAGAAAACGTGTTGTGAACTAAAAATGAGAAATATTCTGTATCATTAACGATAAAACTTCCGCCCGTCTGCCCCACTCATTAATCACCTGGCGCAGGAAAATATAATCCCACTTGCAACACTTACCTTAAATTTTACAACGCAATTTTGTATAGACATAAATCAGCTTTGAAACGGAAATTGGAATATCAAATAACCATTATCAATATCTTTTCAATCACACAGTAAAATCTTAATATAATTTTAAATTATATTAAATTATATGATATATTATTAAAGTAAGATAAATACGATCATACAGTATGAATATAACATAGGACAATTTAATTCAATTATAAAAACTAAAAAGACTTAACTTAGTAATTACCTGGTATACAAGTCTTGCAGAACGCAGCAACAATGTTGACACAGAAGAAGGGAACCCAGCAGAGTAGAAACACTCCCATAATGATACCCACTGTTATAGCAGCCTTATGATCCGATACGTGGTAAGGGGACGAGTGTACGTGTGTATGAACCCGGGTACGGACGGACTTGGTCCGGTTATCCGGTAGCTGGACCGTCCGGGTAACCGCACGGATTGATTTCACGTGCTTTTGAGCATAACAGTATAATCTGAAAGGGGTTGCTATTGTAGATTGAAAGTTTTTGGATGATAATAAGAATTCATAATTATAATCATCAACATATATAAATCCATTTGTGATTGAAACAATATTGCCTTAAAAACTAAAAAGACATAAAATGCGTTAGACACATCAAATTCGTAACGAATTTGCAGTGAGAAAAAGTTATTAATTAAATGATTTTCTTATGTATAATTTATTATGTA
This sequence comes from Pontia daplidice, assembly GCA_963693355.1. NCBI lineage: Eukaryota > Metazoa > Arthropoda > Insecta > Lepidoptera > Pieridae > Pontia > Pontia daplidice. The sequence continues at coordinate 4,544,458 of CAVNZL010000137.1, read as the reverse complement.
CAACATTGTATCGTTTCTGAGCTTAAGTATTAGTAACATGCGAAAATGATAAATTATTATCATGATATTACCTGCAGTATATACTGATCATGACGATGCACGGCAGAATAAAAGATATACAGCTTGAAACCACGGCGTACGTAGGAGTTAAAACCAGTGCACACGTGGGGTACCGTGGGGGGTGGTCAGTGGTGGTCACAGTCTCATCTGGAGGTCTATGCAGCCCCAATGAAATGGGAAGAAAACTGACCATCACGGCCAGCAACCATATAAGAATAATGGTGATTATTGCCACTTTACGAGTTACCCAACGGCCGTATCTAAAAAACGTTCATAATTTAGAAGAAATTAAGCATTTTTCAGTTCCTTTGTATATAAATCGAAATCATTTAAGTGTAATAAATAAGAGAACTTCTGAAATGTCGTTCAGAAACTATAAATCTTCTCGCAGGTGTAAAGGCAACTTTAATTAAGAATCGACATCTGTTCAGTGTTTGAAAAGCTTTATATAAGAAGCCACTTATACTATATTCAATACTATTATTGACTAGACTACAGGACTATTCCTGATAGGACTATTATTATATTAATATATATAAAGAGATATATCTTAATATTTATAGCTTCAAAAACTTTTTAGGAATGAATGTAATATTTAATATTTCGCCTATGCTTATCTACATAATGAGAAAACATTTTCCAAAATAAAATTATAATATTTTAATTAAATTTATAATATTATAATCTATTTAAGTACCTTAATGGGTCCTTAATATGAATATATCTATCAAGAGATATGGCGCAGAGGTTGAGGATGGATGCAGTTGAGCACATGACGTCACATGCCACCCAGGTATCACAGAATTGCTCGCCAAATACCCAGTACCTACGTAAACAAATATTTCAAATAAACAAAATGAAATCAATAAATTGTTTTGAACGTTCAGTTACATAACATCAATCTCGTTCGATCAAAACACAGAATTGCGCTAATATGCTAATATTACGGTTCTTCAGTTCCAATTCTCATCTATAACGTTGAAACTCGACTGACTAGAATTAATTGAAGGTTCAAACTATAAATATATCTTGAAAATGTTATCATAATTAAATTATTGAACTATTAACGTGGACAAGAATGAAATAGGCGCTGGGAACAAATTCCCGGGACCATGGAATTCGTAATGATATTTCGGGAACGGATCTCGAAATAATTGTATTATATCGAGACTTAATAAATACTGGCATTACTTACGCTATCTCATATTATTCACTGTTTATTCTATTACTAAATTAATAACTATCTGTGAAGCGATACTTAAATACTGTTTTCATTTATAACTTATTCAACACGAATCTACCTCTATAAACGACTATTTAAAATTTTCTATTAAATGTACCAAAGAAACTCTAAATATTTCAATTCGTTTGTAACTTTGTAATAACAAAATAATCTTGGCAAAATATTTAATGAAATGCAAATTTCGTCTTGTTAATTTGATCAACAATTCTTGAATTAGATTACGTCGCGTTATGCCGTTTCACGACGGTTGCTTATAAATTTAATTGAAACATATAAATGATTTATCAAAATTTAGGAGTAAAATATTAAAATTTTAACTTAATGAAGAAAGTAACGTAATATTAAATGATGCAAATAAATTAAGTTTAAATTTAATATGTTAGTTCTCCTTTCTTACATGATATTAAGCAACTCTTATCAATTCTTATTTAAATAACTATTCTTAAATGTATTTTCTACCCTAAAAATAGTTTTTATATAAATAACATTAACGTACCCTAGTAGGTCATTAACTCCGGCGAATGTCATAACAGCAGCGGCCACCAGCATATCAGCAATTGCGAGTGAGGCAAGAAATAGGTTTCCAATTCTTCTCAGCCCTCTATCAGTATATATTGCGATGCAGACGAGAATATTCCCCGCCGCACTCACGAATATGAGAAGGGAGAGAAATATACCTAGGAATAAAATAAGCGAAATACATTTTCAGAAAAAAAAATGTTTATCATGAAATTTTTATTTCAACAGACGCATATCTTTCTTACAATAAAACATTTTTGTTCTTAAGTTGTAAAAAAGATGTCAGGTAAAGCAGATAAGACGGGTCTATGTAGAGATTTAACTTTATTAAAATACTGATAAAAATATAGTAGTCTATATTTAATGTACCAATTAGGGTGCTAACATCACAATAACATTTCTTCTGGCCTCATGTAATTTACTAAGAAGTACATGTCTTTTCTTTTACATTCATAAATGGCTGCGCATTCGGTATTCATAGGTAAAGTATAAAATAAGTAATATTTTATACATTTCCTAATGGTTTATGTTTTTTATTATTTATGTTTAGATAGAATATCGCATTATACTGTCTTCCAGTAACACACATAGACCATTGATAATAATTCAAGATTATTTTCGTAATTAGTTATAATATAAAATATAATGGCAATATACACCAATTTTAGGAATTCTATTTAGAGAACTAATCGATCAATGCACTCAGTGAAATAAGGTCACCAACCTGGTTAATTAGTGCCGAACCAGCCATAAGTGATCTGTTTAATTACCAAACTATTATCATTAGAAGCATACAATAAAGGATTATCCAATAAACAATTTAGCCAAGGATTACCGATAAAAAAGTGAGTGCTGGTGAATTTATTGTCCGTTCTTATCGTTCGTATTACGCCCTTGATTCTTGAATTAGCATTTCATTTGATTTCGTTCATTTAGAAAAGATACCCACAAAAATAAATAGCTTAGATAAATGGAATTAGATTTTTTATTTATATGTACAATAAGACTGCTAAGGCAGTTCTAATAGCAATTAAACAATTTCTGTAGTTCATACTTTTTAAACAATATGTTTTCGCTTAGTTCCAAATACACAGTGTTTTTCATACACTGTTGTTATTATTGTATCGCGATAACTTTACTGCTTCTAATATATTCGCGTATTGCTTGTGCTTAGGGCTCCGGCAAACAACGATTCTGTCCGCCTCACGAGCGAGCGAGCCCTACCTGCCCTGAGGTGGGGACATTACACCATATCAGATCGTACTTGTTCTTCATAAAGTGTAAGCAATGCTTAGAAAGAAGTGCCTTGAAGTGAATTATAATATACAATTGCAATGTAATATTAATTGTTGTAATTATGCTGATTTTATTTAAAAAATGTACTAATGAGAATAGTCAACAGTTTGAAACTCTCTAACATCGGATAAAACGTTTTAATGTGTAATCCGATAAATGGGAGTTTCCTATATAATTGAATAGATAGGACTTACCAACAACTAGTATTGACAATAGAGTGACCGCATCCGGGTCTTCGGCATCTTCATATTCTACAGTAGTGTCATTCGTTCCTATCAGCGCCTGTAAAAAAAGTTTTATACAAAAATTGTTATACAACATATAATAGACGGCAGTAAATAATTATACTTGTCCATATAGATAAAATATCAATGAAGCAAATGCAGAAATATATTTGCTACTAATAAAGCTCTATAACCTCATGTCTCCATTCCATAGTTTTTTTTAGTATTCTGTCTTTGAAAACAGCGTTGACTCTAAAACTTTCCGTCTTATATAAATTAAAGAAATTAAGAAGCGTCAATAATCAAGTGTTCATAAAGTTTAAAGCCAAACATTGTGAAGTCACGAACGCCTCAAAAGTTTGTCTTCTTGGATACTCGAACATAAAACTTTGCTGCACAAATACGTATTGGGATAAATTGATCTTTCATTTATATGAAAATTTTTGCTTGTATTAAGTCCTATATATTTTACTTCGTATTTGTTTAATTAATATAATTTCTAAGAAAATATAAAATTCTTTCCAAACTGACCAAAAACTATAATTTCAAAGATATATTGTCTTTTATTAACATAACTGTTACTCATTTACAGAAAAACACTTTTTAACGGATTTAGTTATCTATTTTTTGCAAAATTTAAATATAATTACATTATTTATTTCTTCAAAGATGTTTTTTTATTTATTTCACCTCGTAAGAACTTCATACTCGTAATACAGACATAAACTAATTAAAACTACTTTTAGCCGCCGCAACGTTACTAGCATGATTCTTCGACGTGGTATCATTGTTTATATTTTATTTAATTAATAGTTTTCATCCTGACTATATCAAAATACATATTATTAAAGAGAATATACCTAACTGAAACTGCTGTTTTATTTTATTAAAAAATATAAAATTTCATTCCCATTTCTTTATACGTATATATCACGAAACGTGCATAGAATGTAAAAGAGAAATTTTAGTAAAAATCGCAGTGAAATTCTTCACCGCTTAAATAATTCCAGTAGTAAGTAAACAAAGCTTTACCGTTCATTTACAAAAGCTGCACGCTCGAATACCTTAACAACAATCGGCATTGCTTAATTAACTCTCTGTTATACTAAATTCACACCTATTACTTTAAAGTAATAGTGAAAATCGCGTGCAGTATTAATGTAACCAGTATGTTAACTTGTAAATCAGATAGCATACATATTCATTGAATAGTCTCATTCAGTGCATGATCAGGCCTCGGCTTTTATACGTGCATTCAGAAATGAAAGCATTTTCTTTATATTTTCTATTAAACTATGAAACTTGGGTTATATGTCAACATGAGAATTAGTGTTTATTCCATTTTTATTTTCTTAAAATTAAACTTATAGTTCCGCTTTTTGTAATTTATCGATAATAATAAACTGTTGTGAGTGTTAGTTACAGATTCAAATAATCAAGAGTTATTTTTAATCTTATATATAAAATTTTTCACGTGTAACAGTTTTCGTTCCCATACTCCTCCGAAACGGCTTGACCGATTCTCATGAAACTTTGTTTGAGCAGGTGTGAGAATCGGCCAACATCTATTTTTCATCCCCCTAAATGTTAAGAGAAGTCCACCCTTAATTTTTTATTTTTATTTTTTAGACAAAATTTTTACTTTCTATTTGTTTATGATACATCATACAAAAATACATACAATCCTAAATTTTCACCCTTCTACGATCAACCCTTATTTTTAATTGAAAATTGAAATCACATGTATGGCAAAACAACGTTTGCCGGGTCAGCTAGTAATAAATAAATATTTTTCATTGAGTGCACTTTTATCAATTTTTAAAATCGTTTTTTACTTAACTTATTTTTCCAGATCGTGCGAATATTTTTACTTATAAATGTATAATGATTTAAAGACTGAACACGTTCAAGACGTGAGAAATGTTAAGTCGTATTTGCGAATATGGAGGACTATAATTCACGATAGGAAAGAGTTTGAGTCAAGTGTACTTAAGAAAAAATAACATTTTGTTTAAGAATTGGACGTTTCGAGAGCTCTGCAGCCGTAAGCACAGGATATGTTTTGAGTAAGCACTGTTAACTTTTTGGTGTCTATATAATGATTTGATTGCAGTACAGTAGGCGTAGCTACATTGACGATATGAGCAAATGATGATTGAACATCGATTCAACGATTGTCCATTAGCCCGCCATTTCATCAATGATACGATCAGGCTATGACATACAGCGGTCAACTAACAATTTTAATACAGTATTCGTATAACATTTGTTTTATGGATTTGGTTTGATTTTCGGTAGAACAAGTCTTTCGTTACCGGTGTATATGTGGTATGTAAATGGTATAAGTTTTAAAAGCAAGAATACATTTTTTATTAAGAAAAAATTTTAATTGTTTTTAATCCCTTTTAAACCCGATAATGTATGAAATTTAACATTTTATTTTGTGATTGGTTCGGTGACAACTACTATGTTTTGTCCACGATTTGAGGTCATAGAGCGTAAGTGTTCATGTATTGGAAGTCCATTAATTCCTCAGAATTATCATATGTAGGATAGTTTATGACTCAATAGAAATTTTTTTTCTAATCTAATAACTATACTATCAGCAACTCCGATACTTAGCGCTTGAGGCACGGAGAACCTGAAAGTCTTCCTTCAAAATAATGAAGATATAATACATAAGAATCACTTTTGAAAAACACTTCTAGTGGGATCTTAGGGAAGGATTCCAAATAAATAAGGTTGAATAAGCATACCAGGAAGGACATGGTTTATATTTAATACTTACATTAGTCGGAGTAACATAATTGAACTCCATTTTATGCTATTTTGTGTTTAGGCATGCCTCAAATCTTTGTGTCTTCTTTCAATAGGAAGCCGTCGACACGCCGACTCTGCCACCGCGATTGCATCTTCTTTGGTCACATTTCTAAACTTAATTTATTTTTCACAAATATTATAGTTTTTGTTAGAACTTATAGAAACAATTTAATAAGTAGTCATAATAATTTTTATCAATCCATGTGCAACACACTTAAGATAGCTCTTGACCGAAAAGTTGAGTCTTCGTAACCATCAATAAAGTAATATCTTTCACTATAGTAGTAACACATTTCGTATGAAATCATATATACACACACTTTCAGTTATATATACAGCAATGATGTATATATATTAATAAAAAAGTATGCAAAAATAGAGGATATAAAGTTCAATTGCAAGTAAAAGAGTTGCATTTTAGGGATGTTTTCAAAAGATAATATAAGTTTTGTTCACCCCAGAATGTTCTCGATACTTTAAACTGACATTCAGTCAAACAACCATTTCAAGCACATAGACAAATACATTCAAAGCTATTTTACAATACATTAGAAAGAACCTGAAGTCACTATATTATGCACACTTAAAGCTAACGTACATTTCCTGCACATTTTCCACAAAATGCTCACTTGTTTAAAAGGTATTTTTTTGAATTTGGGATGTGATTGCATGGTTCCTTAAATCTTAATCACTATTCTTAGTTGATAATTGACATTTTATTTTTAATGATGTTTATTTTATCTGATTTTTCTCCATGTTTATTATTATTAGTTTATATATTTTTTATTGTTATTGTTTCAGCTTAGTATCTATATATAGAACATTATAATGTACCACGGTATGGTTCTGCAGACGTAAGCTTAAATCCCCCAGTGGTTTTTATTACCTGTAGAAACATTTTCTTTTCTATAAATGTATGTTTTTATGATAATAAGAAGATGAATTTTAAAAAAATTATGCATTGATAACCCAATTTTAGTTTAAACATATTATTTGATTTTTAATTTGGTTTCCTCGGAGTATGTATTAATTTCTTTTTTTTTAAATTACTACCGATTATTGAACTAGTTACGGAAATACGTGTACATCGCCCATTTAAAGAAAAACACTTTTTGAACGGATTAAGTTATGTATTTTACAAAATTTAAATATTACATTACATTATTTTTAAATTTTTCCCATCGTTTCGCGTGCTTTATTTGTAAACAAACTCGCTGTTAACGAAGTGTTTTTCTTTAAATGAGTAATAGTTATGTTAATAAAAGACAATATTACATCGCCCATTGTTATTTTACTCAATGGATTATTAATATTTTACATATTATATAGATTACTTCATCTATTTATCTTAAATGTTTATATAAACCCATTAAATTGGAGCTATAAAATAAGCTATCCGTATCCGTCAGGCTCAACATAATATTAGATTACCGTGTTTTGATATATTTTAATCACAGCTTATGGACATGAATAATTCATCAAGATTTTAATATTATAAGATCATTTCTATTTACAGGTTTATTACTTAGTTTAGCTATATATTTGGCATAATAATAAGATATGTATTTTGTAAGGTATTTTTATAATCATAGTAAATACTTAAATCTAAGTAGTTTGATTTGTGATTACAATTGTGTTATAAAAAGGATGGAATAAACACTTTCAGTACATATTTTATATTAAGACTGGTGATGACTAAATCAATGCGAAAGTTTTCTTAAACGAATAATATAAATTTGGATTATAAAGAATGAATGGTTATGTATGGTTACTCTGTATTTAAAAAACGGCTCGGTTACAGGTTTATCATACTTTTTACCTGTGGCCTTTCGAACTAATATTGACGACTAAGTGTCTATAAAAAACGTGCGTGATTGAAGGGAATTTGATTGTACCCAAGAGTTTTTCGTTTAATGTAGAACGGATATATTTTAATAGCAAGGTCAAACTGCGTTCATCCCTTAGCACAATTATTACCATTCAAATACACTCGTTTTGAGTCAATTCTATTTTCAAAGAAAATAGTGGCGCTTTTATGTGCTTCTTTATCGTTATGTAAAAAAGGTGCGTCAATTTCATTAAAACGTATTCAGGCACCGAATACCTATTTTTGCTTTCTTTGAATTTAAATTACCTAATTCGTTTTCCTTACTAATGTATTTTTAGTCAAAGTACATTAAGATAAGCTACTTAAAAATGTGATACAAATTGGAGAATAAGTTTTTACTTTTTTAAACTTAACAAGTAAATGGTAAATATATACAAAACACCATTCACATTGTTGTATTTTTAATGAAGGAATTACATCGAAATCATTATGTTAAGGCTCTTTACTAATATTATAAAAGTTAAAAAAACAATAAAGAAAGAAAACTTATTGCTAAGTACAATCTTATAAACTTAAATTTAAAAGTATAATAAATAGTTAAACAAAGTAGTGATAAATTACATAATTTATTAAACATTGATTATAACTACACAATAAGCTGTTCTTAGCACCTAATGCTACATATATTTTTCCTTTACAGCAGGTAGCCAACAATACATGTGTAGTACTAACAAAGTAAAGACCAAATGTCTATGATTCTAATGAAATAATATACAATATAAACAAAGAAGACATTATAGCAGACCTAAATGAAATATATATTTTATAAGTAGTTGTGTAATTAGTTACTTGGCCGAAAACTAATCCGACTTTCTAACCGTCTGAAGGTGACTTCTAGCGAGACAAATAAAACCACACGGTCCTAGACTAACCTCTTTCGTATTCAAAATGTAAAATAAAATTAAATAAATGAGTCACTACGCAGAACATTTATGGAAATGTAAGTATTGCGTATTATTGTTTCACGTCCAAGAAACTTGAACAAAGCCTCATAAATTTTGTATCGCACAACCCTTTACTACGCCACTCAGCAGCTTCACCAATCCACAATACGAATGCAATCAAATATAAAATTCAAATCGATTTGCAACAAGATTGGAGTAGTTTCAAATAAAATAAATCTCTACATATTTGCTCCGTGAGCGTTTGTTGAATTGAACATTTTTACATGAAGACACATGCATCTTACATGGATTTGGAATTTTAAACTCGCTTGCTATATGCACAACCGGTTTAAATTTATTATAATCTTTTCATTTATATATTTAATGTCATTTAAAAACGTGACCAAGTGATCAGTACGAAATCTTCCGTTAGTGGACGAAATTATACCCTAAGAAGAATTAATATGAGTAGACATATCTTCTCACTCTAATAACCATTATTTGAAGATACAAAGTATCAACATAGTAGGTAAGATAACTGAATAAATATATTAGTTCGATGAATTTTGAACAATTATACAGGATTTATGTTAGTTATGACAATTGAACAAAATTCTAATTCTAACACTTTCTTTGTATATTGCTTGTTTTTTAAGCCTCTGTAAAACGATCAATATTTGAACTAACCTTTAAACGTATATTATAGAGAGAGATAGTCTAGAGTATCAGAGTAACAACACAGACTATAATATCGGCTGTCAAATAGCTCTTATACCAATGACAAAGGGTAGCTCAAACTGAGAATCTGAATGGATCTCGAGAACGTTCAAGTGACGAAGCAATCTGCCGCAACCCTACAAAATAATATAGTATTTGTGTACAGAACAAAAAATTTAGTTGGGCCAAACAAAATAATACGAAAACAAAAGATCTTCATTGGACTATGCGTTATTGAAATATAATTCAATATACAACTGTTGTAAAATTATATATATAAATGATACTAAAGTAAGACAACATATGAGCATTTAGTAAAAAGTGTATGAACTGTGAAGCGGGTTTTTCTCCTCTATGTCTAGATATGAAAATGCGTTAAGGGAAAATGTTCGGAAATTCGTATATTAAGTTATTTGGGATATGTTGAATTATAATAATGGTGAGTGACATTTCATTGATATGTGAAAAACTTTTCTTATTTTATAATTCTAATTCTCATTTTCATGATCATAAGCGTGGTCTTAAATTCAACTGCTCCAATTCTTTTATAACACAAGCTTATTAGTTAAACATGCAGAAATTAAATTACATGCAATCCATGGATTGGTTCATTCCTTATGATGGTCGAGTGATACAAAATTTGCACTCAATGTCAGTAAAACAAACTTCTTATATGAATCAAGTCATATAATTTGCACTCTTTAAACTGTTCCGAGGTAGGTATATTTTTTATGAAACAGCATAGATTATGATAATTAATTATTTTACCCGAAAAAGCGATTATCACAAACCAATTAAAAATAACTCCTATGTCCACTTCTTCCCTTTTTTCTTTATGAAGTATCTAGCAAACGGAAGGAAGCTCACCCTAATGTCGCCACTCACAACGCCGGAGGGTTAGCAAGTGCGTTGCCGGCCTCTAAGTTGACGATAGGCTCTTTTCTGCCCCTAAGACGTATTTGTTCGGATATATCTCAATTGGGATCCACATAGTGTGCACGGAAGAATGTGCCTTCTGAAGTGTTTAGTTTTGGAACAGGTGGACTTTCGTATTCTACCGCGATGTCCGATGATGGAAATTTTTTAAAATTCAACTTTTACTTGGTTGGAAGGTTCCAGGCACTAGAACATTATATCAAGGCCTATAACTAAAAACATCTTAGGCCTCATGAAGAGGTTATTAATATAAATTATTAAAATTGACGCAGCATATCGCAGTATTTTACACAGTTTTATAATTACTTTTTCATTATTATTCACTTCGCTCCAGAATTAATTAAATTACTAAAGCAGTAAATAAACGTTGAAAATTACATTTTAAACAATTAAAACGAGCAGTTAATGTAATTGAAACGATAATGTCCCAAGTGCCAGTTTTATTGGTTGATAATATTTATGTCTCGAATACGCTGGATACTTAAATCTTAATACTTTTGGTGACTAGCTTTTTGTTCACAGCTTTGCTCGATAATATACAAAAATATATCACAATGAGCCTTAATACTATTCAAATGATCTGTTGGTTTTATTAACTTATTTTTTTTTCAACAAGTTTTGTTTGTTACCTCATACTTTGTGTATTTACGTTTTCTTTTACTTTCTCGTATTAAAAAATAAATAATTTGACCTCCGTAAGATCTGTAGTCATCACTGTTTCCAATTTATATTATATATCCCTATGTTTATAATTTAACCTTCACGAAAAAGAAAGTATCAATCATGGAAAGTAGAATCAAATAGTGCACAGCTGGATCTCAAACCCAGGAGCTTCTGGTTTATCCATAATCTACCTGGGCTTTACTAGTACTTTTTCAAACACTGATTTCCTTCAGACTTTTCGATTACGATTAATATAAAGCTTGTCTCTTAGCATTCATTCTGATAATTTAGCCACTTGGGACCCATAAGCTTTAAGTTAACTTTGGTATAAGTTAACAAGCCATGCAAATCACTTCGGAGAGGGAGAGAGATCTCTGTGAACCTTCACCAGATCGTTTTAATGATATATTTTGATATAGTTAAATGTGAATAAACTGATCTTATATTAATTCGAAATTATTGGTATATGTATAACAATTTTTATAAATTAATTTTAAGAAAAATAATTATAAATAATTATTAGTTTGAGATGATAAAGGTAGGTCAGGTAACAAAAATGTATATAAAAAACGTCTTGCATATTTTAGTAAGTTTGTATCTTTTGATAATTTATTTTCTATTTGGTGACAGGAGAAATATTCTTAGCAATAATTAAGAAGCCGCAATCACCTATTAAGCGACACCCCGCCCATGGATACTGAAAGAGGCACAGTGTTGTTTAATTAATTTGAACTTTTATTTAGACATAACACGGACTGCAATAATATATTAATACAATATGCATATATGATATATCTCATATGTACAAAAACAGAATAATTCCCTAAATGATTTGACCGTTAAATCTTGGTGAATTAACGATTTCTAGTAAAAGTTTTACAATTAATATGCCATAAACAAAAATCTATATGTGTTATAAAGATATACCTACTAGTGTATAATTTGTAAATAAAAATAAGTCGGAGGTCTTTATTGTTCTAAGTATTTTGCTGTGAAGGTGCGTTAAAAAATGCAAAGGTTTCTTTTAGTTGACTGTCATAGTACCGATGAATGCAATAAAAACACTCAACCGCTTGTTAAACCGAAAATAAACAATGTATGGGTCAATATCCAATTCTAGTCCATTCCCAAGAGAGGCTTCGAGGACAAAGTGATTCATTCTCGTTAACAGTTCGGCCGCTCCATCTTTTAGTAAGTTTTTCTAACTATAACAATGCAAGCGTAAAGTTCGAAAACTATTGAATTGTATCGATAATATTTCTGCACAAAACCGTTTTGAAGTTTCATACAGAATTGCCGTAGAATGTGAAATTTAGATAAATTGTTTGTTGAATGGAAGGAAAGTTCTTTGTAAAATTCTTTCATATTATATTATTATATGCTTGTGTTACTTGTTATAGTAGCCCGTAGGATATACATGTAACTTAATTTTCGGAGTCAAAATTCATCCGCCAAGCTTCAGGTCATTTTAATAAACATTTATTTCATTTTATTAGTACATTTTTAACTATTACATAATTTATTTTATTAAAAATATGTATTTTTAGGCTACATTTCTGAATAACACATTGTCTAACAATATATTTTAAACTACTTGTTTTATTATCAATATTAGCTAAGATACGAGTGTTAAGCTAATTTAGTGTCGAGAGATATGGTGTTACCATTTTGAAGCGAGAAAAGGGGCTCCCCTGAGACTAGGTTAGCTTAAGCGGGACAATTGTCTTTGTTGCGAATATAATGGACAATTTAGGACATGGATATATTTAATACGATACACGATTTTATCTTAGTTTATATGATACACCCGTAAATCTTACTATAACATCAGCTTATAATGAAAATTTTAATATTTAATAGAATACTTGATAATTGTTTTATTGATAGCCAAACAAAGCTTTTTCTCAAATTAATTAATGAGGAAAATATTTCGCTACAGCTATTAAAAATAATTTGTTCGCTTTATACTTACGAACAAAGTGACTGAAAGAGTCGAATGAGATAATATAATATAGAATTCACTGTTGAATTGTATGTGAAGGTGGAATGTATGTAGATGAAAAGTTGTTTTACTTCGTAAATATCTTGTATTTCATGGACAGATTGTATCCTCTTTTAAAGACAAATTTCATGTACAAATGCTATTGATATAGAAGTTTATATTTTAAGTAAAACAATTTGTATTATTTTTTAGCCTTTAATGGAAACTTGTATATTATAAGATAATTTTCAATGACTTTAGTATTAAAGTACAAAATAGAAATCATCATCTTAATCTTGGATAAGAGTGGAGTGTGTAAAAAGTAGTAATAAAATTATTCAGAGAAACTGCTGGTCAAAGCAAATATATTTTGCACCCACTAATTAAATTTTACTTCCTTTGGTTTCCTCAGAAGTTCAATAGTACACAGTAGTCCAGCACGTTCAGAACTTTCGGCACCAATGACTGCTTATCGTGGGTAACAGAATGAGGTGTCACCAAACCGCGCGAGACCTGTATCTCTATTGCATTGCAGGAAGATGAGACTGGTTAAAAAATTAAATCACACGAAAAACAATCCGAGAAAATGGAAGCCACCGTGAGCCAGTTTTACAAAAATCCTTCCGGTTTCAGTCGATACCAACTCCGGGGCAATAAATACAGATAAAACACATCCTATCTGCAGCTGTGACACTTATTTTTACAATTAACATCTTTTGTCTTCAGTCTACGTCGCGTAACGTCGGAAAAAATTAAATTAATGCAAATATATTTAAATTTTGCAAAAATACATAATATAAATCCGTTAATAAAGTGTTTTTCTTTAAAAATTAAATCCACCGATCAAACATGCGTTTAAATGACGTTTAACGGTTCATTACTAGTGTTAATTTGGCATATCCTAGTTTATATTTATAGGTTGACTCCTTCAGCGGTGCCTAACATAATTCACCGTAATGATATATCATGACCAATTTAACACATAGATATACCATATTATATTTTGGCTAATTAGTATTTATGACTTATACATTACGCTGCGTAAGCCATAAAAATACAATGTCGTTACGTAATTGTTTCTCTTTATATGTTACTAGCTGATCCGGCAAACGTTGTTTTGCCATACATGTGATTTCAATTTTCAATTAATAAATAAAAAATAAGGGTTGATCGTAGAAGGATGAAAATTAAGGATTGTATGTAGAAACTAAAAATTTTGTCTAAAAAATAAAATTTAGGGGTGGACTACCCTTAATATTTAGGGGGATGAAAAATAGATGTTGGCCGATTCTCAGACCTACTCAATACGCTCACAAAATTTCATGAGAATCGGTCAAGCCGTTTCGGAGGAGTTCAAGTTCGAACCCCGTGACACGAGAATTTTATATAATATTGTGAATCTAAACCATTCCCAGATCCCCTTGAATACACACAAAAAATATCATCAAAATCGGTCCAGTCGTTTGAGAGAAGTTCAGTGACATACACACTCACAGAAGAATTCTAGTCACTAAAGATACGATTTATAGTCAATTTATTTGTTCCTTTGTAATAAGTAAGAATTTACAATGACGCGCGTTTGCACGTCTCTTAGAACACAGATAACAATAGATATGGTATTCATAAAATAAATCGATTGATCCTATATACAAAATTTGACAAAAAGAGACGAAACAGTACTTCTTTCCTTATTTATTTTTTTATAAATTCCCCAGCTTGGTAAGTAGCCTCGATACAGCCTTGAACTGAGCTGACGCAATGTCAATAAGTTGGACCGACTCCAATACTTTTAATATTGAATACTGTTTTGCTAATAAATCAAAGATAATTAAATCTTCGGGGCGAAAAGACTAAACGTAATTGAATGAACTATAAGTATTTGAATAATTCTAAGCCTTAATATTAGAAATAATTTTCAGACAAATAATTTTGACACATCGTTACTTAATTATGAATTTGGTGACTTAATTAACACATTAAAATGTAAGGAATAACAATTCTTATTTATACATTTTTGGCCTTATACTTTTTACTAATTCTCCAAATATTTTAAAATGTAGAGAACGTAATATTGATAAGTTGAATCTCTTAAGTTTTATAATATGAGTTTCCTCAAAGTTAGAAACTTAATAACAGGTTTGCGATAAATTTTATCTTATTCGGATCTACCTTATTTGAATTGACGCTATTTTGAAGAAAAATTTATACCTACGCTGTATTCTATTGTTAATCTATTTAAATTAGGTAATTTCTAAATTGTATTTAAGTAGTTCCAGATGAAATTATTTGTATCAAAAAATCACTATATTTTTTTTTAAAGAAACCGGTTTAGCCGAGACCCAAAAGTGGATATTTGCAGTCTCGAAATACATATCACATGTTACACAAAAACTGATGCCGATTAGGCCCAAAACCTGTAACATCACTATATTATGCCCAAAACAGCAAAATTTTTCATTATATTTTGAACTTTTTTGAATTACTCAAATGAAAATTTCATTTTTCGAATCAGGTATTGTTTCGAATATCTAAAAGTTCTAAGAACAAAATTTCAGACTTTTCTCTTTTAATTTTATTACATAAAACATTTTATGAAGTTACATTTTATAATTTTTGCTTTACACGGGTGCTCTTTAACATACCCATTTTTTGAATTTTCTTTGCACGATATTTTTGCATCTTTTACTGAATATATTAGAGTTTACTAAGGATTTTTCCCGTTTGTAAAATGCGCTGAATATTAAATCTCAGCTCAGCTTAAAACTTAACTCACTAAAAAACTCACACATGAAAAATAATCCGTCTATTTGCACTACATATTTCCAATTAACCACACTTTTGATTCTTACTGTCGAATTGTATTTACTCTACGCTCTTTACCGATTTAAATATACACAAATAAATCGGTAAAATGTGAAACTCAAAATTTTTTTATATATTTTTTAGATATTTTCCAACGCTTGTATGAAAACTTTACACATCAAATGTTATACCAAACAAACACCGTCTAGTTATACTTTTCTTTTTCCTTCACACTACCTACGTCATGCTGCGCCGGCGTCACCTGCAGCGCAATAAACTCATACTATGAATACAAAGAATAAAAAAATCCAACTGGTTCGGTGTATTTATATAAACATTGTAAGACTACGGCAATACTAACCTAAACCAGCCGAAATAATACAAAAAATTAACCTATTTCTCAATGTCGTAATTTTCGGAAAGATCAAATTTAAATAGTGGACTTTGGTCACGCCAACCACATAACATTTTATCTATAATGTTCATCGGATTAATTTTCTATAATGAATATCTACTGCCGAAATCCTATTATAATTAACAATGTACATACTCTTATCAAGATCCCTCAGACGATGTTGGGAAACTCAGTGTAGTGCGACCTTAGCTCTTAAAGTCCCTATCCCTTTAGAATTGTTCCAATTAAGCAAAAACCTTATCGATCGCAGTAATTCGAGACGTTATTTTAATCTGAGAACCCTTCTTAAACCTCAAATGATACCATATTACTCAAATAATGTGTTTAGTTCTCGTTCGAGTCTTGATTTTCTGTTGTATTTGAGGGTATAGGTAATTAATTAAATGACAATTGTGGACTTTATTGTTATACGTGTATTAGTAAATATGAAAATAATGATAACAATAAATAAATAAATAAAAATATAGGATTCGGGGGATGGATTTAATGATATAACTATAAATTATTATTTGAATTTTAATAACACTCAAAATATAGTAAAGGAGAATGTATAAATGTTTAAGAGAGGTGGCAATACTCTCGGGTTGTAACTCTGATGATGAATTCCTCGTACTTACCTGAGTAAACAGAAATATACGAACTTGACTTGAGCAAATACCGTTCTAACGAACCCCCTTTTATAATCACAAGTTCAGATCACAGATTTTGGCATCATATTTTCACACTCTTACTGGCAGTATCCTAAAATATATTAAATATTAAATTACCGTAAAAGTCTTAGTACAAGCTATATATAAATAAACCTTAGAAAAATTTTTCACATATGAAATTTGTCCTTATATTCTAAATAACATAATTCTGTAACTATCTAACCATAATAGCATTCACTATTAAAAATATATATAAAAATCGAAGGTAATGAATGTAGAACATTCCCGCTGACACAGCAAGTGGTAAGCCTAACGTAAATCTTGTTTGCATCCCCCACTTAATTAAGCAATTACCTAAAATAACGTTTCGTTTAATGGCTGGTTACGTGAGCAAAATCAGCTTTTTGAATCTGTTCAGGATATTATAATTAAGGTTGAAGGTGAATTTATTTGAAAAGGCCGGTTCTTAAAGTACTCAATTCTCTTTATCCATTAAACTATATAAGTACGTAAGTGACTTTATAAAAGATTAGAGGATCAATACGAATTTTGTTTATTTTGATGATTAAGCAGTTTTTTTTTAAGAAAAACTATTAGTAGTTACTATTAAAGTAGTGTCCAGCACATCCAAAATAAATAAAATATGCTAATATTCATTATATTTTACACATCGTACACAGACTCGATACATATTAAATAATACATATTAATAATAATACTTTATTAAAATTAATTGTACGTAATCATATCCATAGAAAAGCTCATGAACAGTGAGAGTGGGTTTTCGTTTATTCCGTAACAAATAGAGAGCTTTTAAAATTAAAAAAATGTTAGGTGGGAATAGAACAGTACTAGCTGCAACATCCTGTATGCTAACAGTGCTCACCATATTAGATTTCTCTGTCTACATCCGTAATCTATGCTTTTCACATGAATGACTTTACCATCAATTCTCTAATTGTAGACATAGATATTGGCTATACAACATTACAGTTCTTGTAGCGCCTCTTATGGCTAGAGCTATGGATTTCTGATTTAACTTAAGAGAATGTCAGTTCTGCTCTGCCTATCCATTCCTTCTTCAATCATAGTACAAAGTACTACCTCGCACTTGTAGTGTAATGCAACTTAGCGTAAAATTAAAGTTTTGTAGCAGCGTATATTACTAGCCCTACCCACTAAAACCTGACCTGGGGTATAACCTCCAGCTTACGCCGTAAACGCGAAGGTCACAAAAAAGGGCCGTGACTCTTCTCACGCAAAACTCACCAAAACAATTCAACAGGGCAGACGAGCGAAATTATAACTAGTCTAGCCAGGCTGACCTGGAAGGAAATAAATATCATCTTTAATAAACAGCACGATACGATCGAACATCATGAAAATCGTATATCGTCATCTTATATATAAAATTCTCGTGTCACTCTTTTTCGTTCCCATACCCCTCCAACGCACCAGTTCTCATGAAACTTTGTGAGCGTATTGAGTAGGTCTGAGAATCGGCTAACATCTATTTTTCATCCCCCTAAAAGTTAAGGGTGGTCCACTTTTTTATATTTTTTATTTTTCTATACAGCATACAAAAACCTCAACCCTAAATTTTTACCCTTCTACGATCAACCCCTATTTTTTATTTATTTATTGAAAATTGAAATCACATGTATGGCAAAACAATGTTTGCCGGATCAGCTAGTATATTCCTAAAATTTACATTTAAAATTTGATATATGAACTTAACTAAGTCTTATTATATTATCAATTTTCTGAACTCTGTCTTACAAGTTTTTCCTTTAAAGTTTAGCTTCAAGCTACGAGTTTGGATAACGGAACGAGTTATCCCTAAAAATTAGTGTCGGGTAAGTTTATTCACGTGAGGGATGAATGACACAAAATCGATCCTCGCTGTGTTAACGGCTCACTGCATTTTCTCACCTACATCTTTGAACTTATTTTGCGCTACTAGTCACATTACGTTCAAGCGAGAGAGTTTCAGGTTAATTTGTAATTGCATATTAAGGTGGGTAGTAATTGGATAAGTTTCCTTGGTTGGTGATGGTGCGTGGCAAGCCCGTACTACATAGTATAAAACAAAGTCACTTTCTGTGTCCCTTTGTATGCTTAAATCTTTGAAACTACGCAACGGATTTTGATTGCGGTTTTTTTTAATAGATAGAGTGATTCAAGAGGAAGGTTTATATGTATAATAACATCCATTAAATAGTAGAGAAGTACTGTTGTATTTTTTAGGTTTCTAATGTGATGTCGCAAAAGCAGACTGAACCCTACGAGGTTTGTCAAAATAATGTACTAAGTATTGTACACATTGAAAAGGTCTACAGAAAAGTCCGTGATGGTATATGTCTATCTCTTATGGATAACCCACAATAACTTTTTTTGTCATTTACTTTTTACGACAAACAATGGCTAATTTTCGAAGCGATTTTAACCAATACAGCATTAATCCTTAACCAATTAAATACCTTGAATACATTGTTCATTTAATATAGATCTATATGGCCCCTTACATAGGATGATTTAAGTGAATATTTTCGAAGATATTACAGATTTTATACACACTTTGAACTTAGCAGCGATCGGACGCCTTTATTTTTCTGTAGTGTATTTAGTACATATCAGCATTGCACCCGTGCGAAGCCGGGGCGGGTAGCTAGTCATTTATAACTTAACTTTTTTTATACGCTTTAGTCGCATCTCTTTGTTTCAATTTATAATTAAAACATAATAGAAATATTATGAGTCGGTTAAAATATGATTGCTTTGTCTTAATGCAGTATATTTAATAGAAAAATAAGGCGGTGGTGGAAACAATGGTCGTATTTATTTATTTAGAAAACAAAAGAAGGTGTTTGCTTGAGTTTTTCTTATCATGTTTTTTTTACTTAATATGTAATTATTGTATTACTTAATAGTAATTTACTTGCACTGGTTTTACTTTACTTGGTTTTGCTCATCTGTCAGATCTGATAAAAAATATGAAAGGGTAGTTTATTTAAAGTTTATTTAAAGAGTAGTCTTTAGATTTATAATGCAGGCATGATGCTATAAATAAATACATTAATATGGAACATCGCTTTAATTAAATACAAATACTCCTCAGACACGAAAGCAAACACTATATAAGCATATATTTCAGTAAATAATAAGCTTCCATCTTCATCAAAGCAACTGAATTCTCATTTGGAACACGAAATGTTTTAATTTCTCACGACATATCAACATACCCCGAATATTGAAGAAGCCCGGGCCGCATTTCTGAACACAATTTTGGGTCTTTCGCTTAACTTTAATTATATTTTAAAACATCACCTTTCATCTGCACAACGAGGTAAAGTTAATTATTTGTTATTCAAGGTTAAATATAATTTAACAAGAAACTCTTCTGCTTTCACAAGTAAATTAATGTTTTTATATAGTTTGTCAAAATTTATTTTAATACTTTTTTGAGCTTTCACTTGGTTTTATATAGAGATTTCTTTGTAGTAATGGAACAATTTTGCCGTCAAAAGTTGTAATATGTAAGCAGTCGCTTTACCTTTAAATGCGACTATAATTCAGATACATCTCTGGCGTGAGGCTGAGCTTATTTCCACTACACTAGTGCCTGGCCCACTTATGGATTGAAAGTGTGCCAAGTGTATTAAAAGACACGTTGATAATTTATTATATTTTACTTTCATTTCTATAATCTGAATATTTGAAGTTGTACATAATGAATGCAAACAAAATATCTACGAATGGAGTTTTAATTGGGCATGTATTTGTCATGCTGAATTATTTTTTTTAAGTCATGCTGAACCAATATTATATATATATATATATATATTTTTTTTTTTTTTTATATATATTTTATACTTTATTCATTTAGACATTTATTTTAGAATACTCAAACGTTTACATAAAAAATCTATTTTTAATAAAGAAATTTTATTTCTGGACAACAGTAAATACTGCGTTACTTAATAAAATCGCAACATAAACGGTTTAAAGCGGTAATTTTAGTATGTTTCGCTGTACATTAATAATAATTATTACAAATAATTCTCTATTATATTGTCACTATTCTACAGATATAAATATAAAAATAAATATAAAAATAAAATATAAATATAATAGAGACACTCACAATAAAAACCAAAGGAGCACGTCAACTAATACAAATATATTTAATTTTTAGTTTTACATAGATTTCGCTTGCAATGAATCAATTAGTATCTGTAAAGCCTTAAACTTAGTTTACTCTTTAGCCAATATGTCTATAACTCCATATGCGAAATGTGTAACAAAACTCAGTAAGAGACTTTATAAGTTAAGACGCAAATACAGCGATACTATTGTCTAGTTACTTCTATTGATTTGGGTACATCCATTTCTTAATATTTTCTCAAAACGTAGAAAAATCCGATAGTAATTTTAAAAACGGATAAAACCACACAAGTTTTAAGTCTTTGGCTCGAACACAAACATTTTGTATTTCTTGTGTTTGCACCTGTACATATATTTATGACAAAGTATACGGGAACTTTAATTCTGTTCTAATAGTTATAGCTCTTATACTCCAATCTTCCAAGATATTTAATTAAAACGTTATTAATCTAGGCTAATAGCTAGATTAGATTTAATCGATTTAAATAGAGATTAATAAATAGGTGAATGCTAAGTCGCGTCTAAGAAGAATTATAGATCTTTAGTTTAATAAACACTTTGACAAATATATCACATTGTGACTAACCTTAATTCTTTGAAATGTGAAGTACAAAAATAATAAAATATCTAAGAAATCAAGTACATTTTAAGTATAAGTAAATATATATATATTCGCATTAATAACATATAATATGAAGGTGTGGTATGATGGATGATGTAAAGGCATATCTTCACAAAGAATTTATAGATCATTCATAAATGATTTTTCCAAAACGTTTTCGGTGCGAGATAAAAATTGGTAATAAATAATTCCTCTGGATTAGAATCCAAACAAGATATTATGCATAACAACCAGTAAATAACAGTCATATATCAAAAACATATCTGTTTCAAACTTAAACAATTATCTTTTCACCGGGAAACGATCAAAGGACCTTTTGCTTTATACTCTCCTTGTTGTACCAAAAATAGGTGATGGACATAGTCAGACAATTAATTTATATGTACATATAATTATGCTATAAAATAAAGTTCAATACAAAGAAATAAAAGTGTAACAGGAAACACATCTCTTTCAGATCATAAAACATCTTCATACTTTGTTTAAGTACGAACATGTTCAGAACACGAAGGAGTATTTTTATGGATACTCTTGTCATATTATCGTTTCAATATTTTCATCATAATAAACACTATCGTTCGCTCCTATTTCTTTTATTCCTTGGGCAATTGGAGGGTATTATAAAACATACCCGATTGAAAAGAGAGGCGGATACTTTCTTGCCAGATCTTTTCGTCAGCTGTATCTGAGAAATTCCATAATCAAACAGATCGAAAAGGAAATTATTTAGAATTTAGAATCATCCTCAAAAGTAAGACTCCAAAATACATAGATGCAAGTTTAAAATGAAACAAAACTTTTAAAAATATATAACGATCAATTCAAGACTTTTCCAAATTTATTCGAACGTTTTTGCTACAGTAAAATTATAATAATATCGGAACACATTTTTACTCACGGCCACAATATATTTTGGAATTCATAGAATATAGAAATTATAATAAGTAGGTATTATATTTTGTCATATTTTGGCAGCAAGGCAATATTTAAAAAATGGAGACCCAGTCAAACAATTTTTCTTGCAGGCAGTACATATAAAAGCATACGTCATAACACGAGAGATACTAAATGATATACAGTTTTACCCGTTCAATCATGAATAAATAACTAAAATTTAAAGCGACAAAAAGCTGACAAAGAAGGCATATCAAAGCGATTTATTTATTTTAGTAGCGTTTCTTTATTTAATACGAATATAAATATGAAATTTCTTGAAGCGCAACATTAACAAAGTATTCACAATATCATAACAATACTGGCGCCGAATCTGTAATTAAAATATATAAAGCTTTTTCTGAAAACAAATAAAGTTTTATTCAATTTAATTTCCATATAGTAATAATAAATCGTTACGTATACGCAAAAAGGGTTTATTTAAGCTCTACAAGTCGTTCAAATATTGGTTTTCCTCTTATATTGTGATGTATTAACAAAATTTAAGCTAGGTCCATACTATGGATTCATAAATTTTGCGACTGTTTCATTGAATAGGCATTGTACTCAGTCGCACGATCTGAAGATTGAAAGTAGAAAGCTAATGTGCCACAACAACGTTCTAATAATGTGTCTAATTAAAATTACGATAGCTTTGTCTATTTAACTTAGTTTTGTTCCAAATGGGAAACATCAATCGCATCGTGTAGTAAAGTTTGGCATACAACAAAACCACAGACAAATAGCGTTTAAACGTTTGCGTATCCTTAAAAAATTGCGTGACAAACTTATCAAGGTTTTCCGGGCTCACGATATAGACAAATTTGACCTCATTTTGTAAACAGTAAATGAATAGTTTCTTATTTACTATGCCGCAACGATTAGTAAAACGTCAGACAGCTCAGCAATAAAGTTCGTTGGTCAGGCTATAAAAATGTTTACCGCTTAGTAGACATAGCTTAAGCGGGTTTTTATAGCTTATATTTTAATGTGTTCAAACCTGAAAGTTCTGCAGTCTTTAAGTAGCGATATCATTTTCCTTATCACACTCACAACCATTCCTCTGACAATACGTCCCAAAGTCGGTCTTGGTCTCCATCTTGGCCTAAAGTTAAATGAAATCCTGCTTTGGCAGGTACAGTTTCAGCTTTTTCGGTTATTTTTATATTTTACCACGCTGCAAAAACCTATCGGATTGTTATATACAAAGAATCATTATTTAAAATCTATCAGAACTTTAGTAATAACATATAAATAACGCTTCATAGCTTTCCCATGCAGAGGAGTATTCGAAACTAGGGCAGGTCAGGAGATAATAAATAAAAAGCTTTGTTGCCGTTGTAACTTTGTATGGACAACTTGACTCTCAATTTAAATAGTTTTAAAAATACTATACTACACTAATCTTAAAGCTTTTGCGTATAATGCTACTTTAAAAACATGGCGGTTGCGTGTGACATAAAAGAATAAAAAAGTACACATTAGTTAGTAATAAAATAAACCTTCAATTCAAATTCTCAATAAACGCAATGATGCATGCCTCGATAGTGAATTGAAGTGAAAAATGAGGTCATAAAACAAGCCGTAAGACCATAAAGCCGTAAATACAGCGTTAGTTAAAATAAAATGGCTTTCCGGTCTATATATGTCGGCTTCACCACAAATAAGTTTTTACTACTGGTGATTATTGTATACAACCTTTAAATCAAAGTTTATGTATGAACCATCAGCAAACAGACACTTGTTAAACCAACAAGTGTTGTGAAAAAGTTTTTTTTAAGGAAACACTTAGTTGTGGCCAGAAATACAAATAAAGAAACGTCAAATATTTTATATCTCAAGCAGAATAAATATTACTAAGAAGGTAGCTTCTTTATATTATCATTACCCAAATCACGTCACGCTTACAGATCTACAAATCTTTATATATATAATTCTTCTGTGTATGTCACTGAACTTCTCTCAAACGACTGGACCGATTTTGATGAAATTTTTTGTGTGTGTTCAAGGGGATCTGGGAATGGTTTAGATTCACAATTATATAATATAAAATTCTCGTGTCACAGTTTTCGTTCCCATACTCCTCCGAAACGGCTTGACCGATTCTCATGAAACTTTGTATGCGTTTCGAGTAAGTCTGAGAATCGGCTAACATCTATTATTCATCCCCCTAAATGTTAGGGGTAGTCCACCCCTAAATTTTTGTTTTTATTTTTTAGACAAAATTTCTTATTTTTTATTTTTATATGACATACAAAAATACATACAACTCTAAATTTTTACTCCTCTACGATCAACCCCTATTTTTTATTTATTACTTGAAAATTGAAATCACATCTATGGCAAAACAACGTTTGCCGGATCAGCTAGTTTTATATAAAGCTTTGTTGTTAGTCATCTTAAAAACAAATTTTACATCACCTCAAGTACGAGTAATGGAATTGCAATTTACAGTATTATTTTGTAATAGTTTGCTCCACTGCTAGTGTACCGTGATCAAGAAATAAGCTTTTAGCCTTTGAAATTCCTTAGATGAACGAACCAATATTTTATTTAAATTATATAAGGAATAGGATTTAGGATTGCGTAATTTGTAGCTCCAACAACGGGCTACTTTTATCTGGGAAAAATCATAAACAAGAAAGAAACATCCCTTATTTAGGATTTAAATAAAATTATAATAGAATAAAAATAAGGGTAAATATTATGTTAATTGTATTCAAAGATAAGGCAGGTGTGAAAACAGAAACCTCCAAAGTTGAGCGCTAACAAGGAGCTGTGTTAAATAAACAACTCCATGAGGGTAAGGATAGCAACACACCAATTTGAGAAAGTAGTTTTACGAATGTGTCAACACCATGTATTGATCACTGTTAAAAGCGGTCTCTGAAGGACGATTCTTTTGAAAGAAAATATCCTGAATTAAACGACATGCAGATCTACCAAATTTTATACTTATTGTTTATTAGTTATTATAATACAGTTTTTTGAATAAAACTAAGTGCATTGTAACATTTTTCTGGCTATTACTACTAGTATTACTATATAGATTTAATTAAACCCTGTTCAAATTGTAAACGTCTATTTTTATAACTCTTCACATATATTAGTATTTTTTGAAAATTCTGAAAAAAAATTAAACCTGTATTGATTAGACTATGATGTTAGAAAACATAGTACAAAAAAAATACAATAAAATTAGAAAGTTATTGGGGTCAAAGGTCAACATTTCATTTATTTTTTTTTTCTTTTTATAAAATCACCTTTTAACAAGCTAATGAATTTATACTGTGTACATAAGCAACGTACCATATGCACAGTTATTGGAAAACTGATGATATGATCTGGGTAGGTAAAGTAATTATTAATTCGTTGGTGTAAATAAATTAACAATATTGTTTTTATCTTAGAGCTCACTATAACATAGGGAATAAGCATCTCAAACTGCGTGTAAATGTGCCTCTAACTTTGGGACTTAATTTATATTTAAAATTAAAATCGATTTTATAATTTCAATTGTAATGCTTTTCTGTATGATACTTATTAATACATTTTGTTAGTTGTATCATAAAACACGTTTTATAAACTAAATAACGGACCTGAGATTTTTAGCTGAAAGGGGGAAAAACTTTATA
Source organism: Pontia daplidice (assembly GCA_963693355.1). Classification (NCBI taxonomy): domain Eukaryota; kingdom Metazoa; phylum Arthropoda; class Insecta; order Lepidoptera; family Pieridae; genus Pontia; species Pontia daplidice. The sequence goes on along the minus strand of CAVNZL010000137.1, from coordinate 4,518,006 downwards.
AAAGGGAAGTAGGTAAACAGACTTAAATTCCAGACTCAAGCTCTATTTAAGGTCTAAGGCATGCACGAGCGAGTGCTACAGTGTGCTCTGAAAAGTAACCCACATCGACAGAGATCGGTACAGGTGGTCTTCAGTCTCTGAGTTGAAAATCGCACGCAAAAGCCAATGACGAAGGACTGCTTATTTCGAAAATCAACTACTGTTTATACTTTTAAGTATATATTCCAAACTCAGTGTATAGGTAAACCACTTTCTACAATTTGTGTTTACATTGCCACGTCTTCAACCGAAAATGGATAAGGACAAAGGGTTAAGAAAGATTTCCTTTCATTTTTGTTTATTCAACGACCCCTTTTGTCTGAGAAACAGAGTTTAGCCTCCAGTCTTGTAGAATATATAAGATATTTTACCTTGTACACCGTTTCCCAAAGTAAATCCCTAACGTAACTGTATGAACGTAAACGTAGCTGATGTATGTAAACACAACTGAAAAATTAATATGTATATATGAAATTAAATTTCATGTATCTTCAGGAATGGCTGAACCCATTTGGCTGAAACTCGGTTCTGTTTCTGTGGTTTGATACAATTTGCACGAGTATTTTGGTGTATGCGGATGAGATCTCATAGAACAGTTAAAAGGATTAAAAAAACTACTTACTCTAGGCTGAAAATGTATAAATACATCTTGCTAACTAGAATTCTTGGCCTTCAGTAAACTAATCAAGTGTGCTCCACTGGATACAAATTTGCTTACGAAGATTGAAAAGTTGAGGCCGCCTTGTGGATTATGTGGGATGATTGGATGTTTCATCAGTTCTTAATTTATGTCTTTTAAATATTCTTTAATGTCTTATTATAGGTCCGTAATCCGTAATTTGCAAAATATATAATGAATCTTATTTGAAATTACACTGATATCAATTTCGTGATCGAATTACAATTATATCATCGAATGTTAAAATTACTATAATAAGCATAAGCATGAGCGTATAAGCATCTTAGAGGCCGGCAACGCACCGGTGAGCCCTCTGGCTTCGCGAGTGTCCATGGGCGGCGGTATCACTTAACATCAGATGAGCCTCCTGCTCGTTTTCCCCCTGTTTTATAAAAAAAAATAAGTTCTGGGGTGTTTTATATGCAGACTCTACATGTAATGGTTGTTGACGGGGCAGGGTAGTAATTAATGCTATAGTTATTATGTCGTAAGTATATAGTCCCATGTTTCTGTATCGTGATTGTAGTGAAAGAGATAAGCAATGATAAAAATAACACATCAATCATGAAACTCCTAAGCCCATCGAGAACCGGCCCATGAAAACGCTACGCATGATTATAGATGCATAAATTGTGGTATACTGTGACAAAATCCATTATGTACGCGAAAATGTAGGGATAAAAGTAAAAAATTGTAACTGTCGAAAAAATGTATTGTACTCAGGAACACGAATTTTACGTAACAAAAAGATAAATTGTGTCGTTCATGCTTGATCCTTTCTGTTGTTTTGATTTAGGATCGTTCATAAGCTTCAGCGAAATCACCATAATTATTTTGGTTAATCTTTACAAAGCCAAATAGTTTTTTAATGTCTTATATACAATAATTTTATATGGCTCATTGATTGAAAACCACATGGTTTTCAAGTAATTTTTCACCGTATTCGAAACATATTTTTGACTGATATATATAATGGAACTAACACAAAAAGATTGTTTTCATTTCGACCCAGTAGTTCTCACGATCAACTCTATAATTTGTATGAGGATAAATTATTTCGCAGTTCAAGAACTTGGTAGTAGTAACCGCTTAAACAACTTTATAGAATTTAGAGAATATATTTCATTGAAATCTTCGTAGAATTATGACACCTAGTGATACTTGCGGCTTGCTTTTATATAAATATACATATTATATATTGTTTGTAATATATTATATAAATAGAAGCAATAAACGTTCGAAGGGCTTTTTTGCAGGACTATTTGAGAAAAACATTTCCATCATTATAGTAATTTAAATTATGAGTAAAGGTACATAACACATCGCAGATCGTTTTTCCGTACTTCATTTGTAATGTATAGCTAATGTATAAGCTATATCATAAAAAAGTTTCATTAAAATCGATTCAGTAGCTTTTACATGACATCCATCCTTACAAACTTTTGTGTTTATAATATTAGTACGAGAGATCTCGTCAGCCACTTTGAATACCTGTTAACAGGTAGAGGTCGTGTTAAGCGCAAGTACGTGCCTACTAACAAATGTCTGGGCTTTCATAGATATCACACTAATTTGTAATTGAATTTACAATTAGGTTTGAATAATAATTCATAAGCTTGTGTAAATATTAAAACAAAGACCTAAACATGATTGGATACTAAAGATACTACTGAATGTAGAAGTAAAAAATATATTTTTTTAATTTGATTAAATATACGTAATGTATTTATTACCCATTGATTATTTACATCTTTAAGTTAATTAAGTCAATTTATTGAAATTATATGCGTTCTTACAAAGCTACATACAACGGCTGTATCCTGTTCTCGTGGGACGTCACAAAACGCAACAGGCAAAAAAACTAAAAATATTCAATCGATTTAAACAGCAACCTGTGCATAGCACAATGGTCAAAGACTCTTTAAAGTTTAATCGATTTCAATTTCCGAACCGTCTTGCATTCGCCATGACCATTAACAAATCATAGTGCCAATCCTTGAAAGTTTGATGTCTGAATCTGGAAATTCCATGTTTCTAAAATGAAAGGGAAAGGACAAATGTCCTCAATAAAAAAGTGATTCACTGAAGAGTGTAACCCATGCATCATTATACATGTCCATAATTTTTATATTTATTAACCTAATATTCAGAATTCAAATAAGAATAATATTGCTCAAAAACTAATTTATATTTTCATTTAATATATAATAATTTCTCGAATACAGAGTTATATAGGTTCGGATATTTTTCAAAATCCACTTCTTAATTGTCTTTTTTTAATCGAACAAAGCCGCCGGATAGCCTCTAGTTATATTTAAATTGAGTTCAGCTTTGACTCATAACAGAATTATGTAATTAAAATTTACACAATTTATGTAAACGTGGCCAGAATCGCTGGTTATGGTTACAGAAAGGTAGCTGGGCTTTAGTTTGATTTGTGGTTTGGCTATCACAAAATTATTCATCCAATCAGTTGTTCATAATAACGTATAACTATTAAATACATCATTTTTACGCTAACTAACTAATCTTTATAGAAAACAATATTCCTTGATTATTGCTACTGTTTGACGTAGAATTAATTATACTATATAGGATAACGGATAAAATATTTTTGTGTCCGATAAGCGGAAAGGCATAATATTTTTTCCTTCCATTTGCCGAGTTTTGCAAAGGACTCTTTTAGTCATTTCAAATTATACGTTATATATAGTGCGATATCGGATAAAAATATTTTAGTGATCCGGATAACTGGGTTCGCGAGACCATTCCGTGTGAAGCTGGGACATCTTTTGCTACTTTTTGGCATAACTATATTGTTTGCGTTGACTTTTCTTCACAAAAGATTTTTACGGTGAAGAGTATCTTCCTCGTATCGTGTCTCCAAAGCAGTAATGGACAACGTTCGCCTCTCAATTTACGAGGGGCGATGTTTTGCAAAGTGAACTTATGCGATTTTAGGCCTTTAAGTCTTAAGATCGTATTCTTATTCTGTTGACTGAAACTCGCGAAATATTAGTCTGCAGATCGTGTTTCTAGGTAAGTCGACATGATTTCGGCGAAGTCGCTCTCGGGTGGTCTTGATATTCGCAGACGTCTTTACAAAGCGGGGCCCCCCCCCCCTTCGGCCATTTTTTTTAAAAAAGTTGCTCTTGTTTGGTGTAAACAAATAACAGAGGTATGGCTTACACCAAAAGTTTTAACCTCACGGAAAATCTCCATTGGCTTTTTTTTTGCCCTTAAAGTGAAATCACAGTCGCGCGTAATTCTTGTGTTTCCTCTCACGAGAAATTTTAAACAAATGAATTTGAAAGTCGAACAATAAATCTAAATTCAATTGCAACTATAATCTATAATAAATGTAACGTTAAATTTACCTGGTTTAGTCTCGGTAATACGTTCTTATACCATCAATCCAAATCAGACTTATGCATAAAAAAATTTTGACCCGTACTGTTCTGTTGAAAATCTAAGACTTCATGTGATAAATACGACCAGAGAACTATGACTCAACCGTCTGAATTTAAAAATATATATTTATAAACGTATTGCACGTTATATTTCAATTAAGAAAATATTTGAAAACTCAACGACTTAAAATATTATTTGCAATTTCATATCGAAGTCAATTCGCTCGCAGTAATTAATTCATTCGCAAGAATTACAGGGAGCTTGATGATTGATATTTATGTTCAATTATTCGTCTTTATCTAACCAGATTACAAAATAGTACTGTGAAACTGTATTATCATTTATATAGAAAATGCAAGTCAATATAAAGAATATTTTAAGGCAAAGTCAAAAATCATTTATTCAAGTAGGATCGTTACATGATCACATTTGCACGTCACTTAAAACTAAATTTATAGGCTTGTTCACTAAAGCGCCCGAGTCTGAGAAGAACAAGCAAGAAACTCAGTCGGGTTTGTCTTTTTTTTTGATCATGCTTACAACTTATAATTTTTAGAACAGGAGCAATTTAGTCCCAAGCACTTCTGTCATTCAGATAATCCGCGGTCCTGTAATAGGTTTTAGCAATCAATTTTCTTTTAATAACATTTTTGAATTTGTTTATTGACAGCTCTCGGAATTTGCTTTAGAGGTATACAACTAAATATAGTATTCTTATACATATATAAGATACATAAGGTATAGATTATATGAAACCATATTAACTGCAAATATGTAAGCGATTTATTTGATAATAAGGGCGCGTTAGAATGTGAAGTAACAAAGAATACCGCGTTTCATATTATTACTGACATGATTACAGAATACAGGTTTTGCAGAAAAGAAGAGATCGTTACTGTATACAATCGCTGGTGTCGATTCTAATGTACAAATTTTTAAACTAAAATTTGGTTAGTGATTTTAAGCACCGTTCTCTGTTATTTCTTCAAACTAAATTAAGATTTAAGATTAAGACGTTATAACAACACTATTATTGTAAAGATGAAATTGTATAGATTAAATGCTACCAGTTCTCGAATTGTATAATTGAATGAACGAAAGATTGAATGAGGAATGATCAAATGACATCCACACCACGGGATACAAACATAAAAAATGTTCGTTTACTGAATAATTCATTCATTTGGAAATGTATGTATAGTAGACTATTTTTTTAAATTTTAACAATTCGTATGTCCAATAAGAACTACTTACTTGCCGAGAATATGGTTGAGATTTCGAAACCACAGATTAGTTGAATTTTTAAGCCGACACTCAATAGAGAAAATTCCTACAAATTAATATTTAAGTTTTAAGACATTTATTTCTCTAAAAAGACATTATTGTCGCTTCCAAGAGAAATGATTAAAATTAATAATATAATTTTTGTTGCTTACCCGTTCACGGCATGCGTTCAAAAATAACAAGTATGTAAACATACGCAACTTTATTTCTATGAGTAGGTACATATTATATAGGTAATGTACTGTAGTTGTTTTTATAATTTAATAACTTTTAATTTCCTACAGTTAATAGAAGTTTCAACTTATAATTGTACGTGTTGTATTTTATAAAGAAATCTATAGTAAAATTTGCAACTATATTTCAAATCGAAATTGTCACATCTTTACATATTTTACAAAATGAGACAAAAGCTTTGTCAAGATTAATGATGATAAATGATTAGAAGCAGAAAGTAAATACTTAAACCAATTAGTATCACTGACAAAATAAAAAACGTTTAACGAACTGTTCAGTTAATGTTAATCATAATTACTTTATATGATAAATATAACTTTTGCCTAATATACTACGTACTAATAAACTAACCATAAATTATATAAAACTCTATAAAGTTTGTCTTAATTGCATACATTTGTTTTCCGATGCTAACGTTCAACCAATATAGTAACTTAGTAATATAAATGCTGCAGGATTAATTATAACTTTGAGCTAAGTTTATGCAATCAAGCCATAAATTAAAGCTTAACTGCATTGTTCGGTTTAATTTGAGACGAAGTAGTTGCTGTATTTGTTAACGTTTAATTTAAAGACTTCACGCCTGAAGAGAAGCCAGTTTTTTATCGGACCATGTAGGAGCTTCGTAGCATAGCGTTGTTTAGAATATTTTGTGGAGTATGTTTTGAAAATAAAAACCATTTATTGCCATCGACATCTTCATAATTTATAATTTGTAATAGTAAAAATTATGCCAAATAGTAGAGTTAACACTATAAAGCCTTACTTACATACACAAGATTTAAGAATTTCAAGAATAATAGGTGTCTTTGTAATATGTCAAAGATAGAACTGATTTTTGGCCACTTATATGGTCAATCATAGTGAAAGGAAAGTATTTAGCATTGATTTGACTTTAAAATTTCTTATTTATATTTTAAGTTTATTTGTTTTTAATATATAATAAAACACAACATTGGCTTCTATTTTTTGCTATTTTAAATTATTAATTAATTAATTATATCATTCGCGAGGCGAGATGTCTATCTCAAATCCTATTCATGTATTATTCATAAAACCAGCCGTGTTGGCAAGAATCCAAGCCGAGATCTTAACTTAGTAATTATCATTACTTGTTGTCTCTTAAAAAGAAAGATTTCATTTCATTTAAGCAATAGTTTTTGTATTACGTAGTTTGCAGAGTTTTGGAAAAGTTCGCCCAAAATCTCTGTAAAAAACTAATTCGAATTTTCTAATTATAAAGCAAGTTGTTACAATGCAGTCCTTACATTTGATGCACACTACATATAATAATTTCTTGTACTATGCAGAGTGTAAACCAAATCATTAAAAAACACCATAAATAGGTTTAAACTGTCGTAGTTAAATTATTGTGTAAGTTTTCACTGTCTTGAAAATAACATTAAAATATAAATATTCATTGATTCAAGTTAATCAAAAGTTTAATAAACGAGAAAGTCTTTAGATTTCTGCTGTAAATTTGGCTTCAATTGTTCCTTTAAAAGAATATCTTTGCGAGATCCAATTTTCACAGAAACATGTTTCACTTCTTGGTAAAAGAACTCTCTCCACCCGGTCCGTGCGCTGTACTGTTAGGGAGTTCATTTATTTCACATTCAATCCTTGTGCCGACTACGATCTTACTAGGATGTATCTGTATAAAATTAGTATGAAATGTTCTCTTTCGACACCTTACAAAATTCACAAAAAGTTTCAAGACAGCTGCATTTTAGTATAGATATTTCTTTAGTCAGTTATTTTTGTTACAAAATTCTTAACTTGTTTTTATACCTTAACATGTGTCGTCATACCGTTGCATTCTTCCATTTATTTTAATTAAAATCATTACTTTATAATGGAACGAAAGGTTTGAATTATGCTAATAGTTTTAAAATTATAAATAATACTTACATATACACACATTTTGGTCGTATCGGTATTTAGAACTATAAAGTTGGTGGTTATTAAATAAAGCTTTTTTAAGGCGACAATGCTAAGCAGCATGAAAATACTTGATATGTGAAAATTCTTTATAGGGTAAATATCGCTTTTTCTCATGAAACACAAACCAAGTATACTGTAACTAAATACGAATTCAAAATATAAATCTAATATGTAACATTTATTGTTTTACAATCTGTTCGTAGAGAAAATACGAGTAAAGCCAACCTGTAAATGTACCATTGAAGATATTTTTAAATATTTGTATCATTTAAATTTATTATATATAAAGTATTTAAATGATTATATAACTTTCCTACGATTTGTTAGTCTGTTTCCAACAAAAATAATTCTTAAATTCATAATCCACCGTTAAATGTTAAATAGTATGATAATATGTTACACCAAAAATAGTTCACTTGTTTTCTTACTATGTTGTTGTTCGTAAAAACCAATTTTTGTAATCCGACGAAAAACAGGTCCCGTAACGATATTTCAAAATGGATATTATGATTCAATTTCAAATCTCGATGCTTCAGGAATTGAGTAAGTAACGTGTTATGAAAATATTTTTTACTTATTCTGCTTACACTTTCAAGAGGAGAAAGATTTCTCATGTTGTAAAAAAAATGGATATTATCGGTTTATGACTAAGTTAAAGTACACATGCAAGCCTTAATTAATCGAATGAAATTGCGTTTATATCTATTGAAGTATTTATATTAAAATGCTCCATACCATTTGCGTAAGCTAAAGGCATATCTAATATTTACATTTTTATATTATTGCTAAAGAGTGATCAACTCACTCACGCGCGAATACTCGTTTAATTTAAAAATTATGCTACAAGTCCATTTTCCGTTAAGCTGTATTTATAATTTTAACTATTTTACCACAACATACATCTCAATCAACACCATCTCAGAGCCACAACACTGGTGAGCCTGGCTTCCGACATTGACTACAGTATTTTGTTGCCCCCTGTTTTTAAAAAAAAAAAAAAGTGGCGACGAAGAAAAGAAATGGGTCATCTACTCAACTATCAGTTTCTTGAGTAATCCACATACGACAGTGAGATTATGCCGTGTAAATCTAATGTTACATTAATCCTAGTTAGGTCAAGCTGGCTTAGTAGATCAAAGAGGCCATTATATTATACGACTTTGTCATACATCCTTTGTGAAATAGCTTTGCAATAATGTTAACGTCAATTAACCCCTAATCATTTCATAATCCGTAGGGGCTGTTTGCGATTCCAGTATACTCGTAGTCCGCTATGATTCGCAAACTTACAAAAAGTAAAAAATAATTAAAAGCACATTACTTATTCATCGCATAAAATAGGCTGTTCTTATTTCTGTTTTAATTTTCTTACGTGTGCCTCCAAGCCATCTCTTAGGAGTTTATTTATCCTTAATATATATATATATAGTTCAATGAGACCTACCATTTTCTTAGATTAAGAATTACATTTTTTTCTGTTCTATACGACAACTACGGTTTTGTGTCGTATTGCAATCGTATACATTAAGGTTCTTGCGAGCTTTTCTCTCAGAGACAATACTTAATTAAACGGTACCCTGTTCACGTGTTTACATAATAGGTGAACTAATTCCACAAAATTACTATCGTGCATGGAAATGGAGCGCCACTTTTAAACTAACTGAATGATACATTTTTCTATACATACTTTAACAAGACGATTAGATTTATGAAATTATTAGAACTATTAATAGAATTGCAGTTTGTGAAGTCAGAACTACACCAATTCGATACTGTTTATATATAACTAATATATATGTATGTGCTTTAAAGTAAAGAAATAAATTAAAACATCTTTTTTCGATTAATCAAGTAATTATCATATAATATTATAATCACATATATAAGATATATGTATGTATTCAAAATATTTCGTAAGTAAAACGACACTTAATAAATGCAAGTGCAATTTTTCTACATTGTGAGACTAACTCGAACACAAATTGGTCAAAAATATTTATCGACGTCCAAATTAAGTCTCGAAAGGTGAGCCTTAGACATTATTTTTAAGAACCTGTGGTGGATTTTGTAAATATTTGCAGACACTGATTAACCTTATTATGTTGCTTCATAAGGGAAAAAATATTTGAAGTGTGAATCTTAGCCGATTCAATAGTTTTATATAATAGTCATTCTAGTTTTTACGAGTAAATTCTCATAAATTTCAAAAGAATATTTCGATAGTACTGAATTGTATGAATTGGCATCCGATTGGCAATTATTTCCTATCGTCAATACGTACTCTACATTAATCCAACTGATCGAACGACAATAAGTTATGAAATCATCACTTCATATTCAGGGTGCATTAATGCTTTAGGGATTTACTGTCCTATACCTATATCACCTTGTTGACAGAGGCCGATATTTGTCTACGGAAATGATATTTTTTTAGGTGTGTATTTTTTCCATTTAAGAAAATAATGCGTTTTTTTACAGAAATCAAACACAAGAACAGGAATGGCAAGTCTTTCTTTTTCATTTGTATCATTTCGTCTCAAGATGCCTGTTAAAATGTGATAAATACTTACCTATTACATTATGATATGTATTATTATTTATGATTGAACGTCCTTTTCACAGGAAATACTGGTTTGAATTGATTATTTTAATCATCATAATTTACTCGTATTAATACCGGTGAAGTCACTTAGTAAGCAAATAATTTCTGTAACAGGTGATCTAAATATATATATAGTGCCTAACTAATTTTATGTCCAAGTTTTAGATCAGCTTACTGTAAAAAACCGGTCGATTTAAATACTACTACCAGCAAATGTTCTGGTTTTTTACTACAGCAATATTTTCGCTCCTTTTATTATGTAGATTGACATAATATTTTAGTTAGTTATTTGTTGTATCTCTATTGAGCGAGGAAGTCAATAGATAGGAAGTAAAAAACAATTCGACCAAGTACTATCTAAACAAGCGGAGCGTTCATGAAAAATGTTTCAAAAGCGGGAAAATTGTTTTTTGTACTTCCGTTTCTATATACATGATATGAATCAATATCCAAATAAATACGATATTCAACACAAATATTACAATTTGAATTATTTTTTGGCAGGAATTCATTTTAATGAGGCATCTTAGGTATTTTTCAAACAGCTCCGTAAAAAACAAAAAAATATTTTCAAATCGGTCTGGTACCTACATATAAATACAAATAATTACATATATTGAAATAATATATGTAAAACGTAAGTGTGAAATTTGAATTTCATATCATCTTGTCATTCTGGACTGATGTCATTAATGTTCAATATTCAGTAAATACACTTAATATGTCTATTATTTTAGAAACGTGAACCCCGGGGCTGTTTGCTCTATGGATTGGCCCTAGCACATAGTAGGGACGTACGTGGTTTGCGGTTGCACGTGCTCACGATATGCGGTCCGCCACAACTGTTCTCGACGTTATATTAGAAAAACTGTATTGAGCTGAAATTTTTTATACCAAAAAGAAATATGAATACCCACCGAATTGAAATGCCGTCAACCAATACATTTTACCATTGTATATTAAGTAAACATTGGGATAGTAATAATAAAATAATTAATTATTTCTTAAACCATTTTCTATTTCCTTCTATTTTCTTTATGACCATGTAAAGCTGTTTGTCGGTAATGAAATTTATAAATACATGAACTTATGGCTAAAATTTCTAATATATTCATCAAATCGCGATACATTGAGTAATTTAGTGATGAAAAACTTTATCAGGAATAGCTTTAACCATTAATGCACAGCGTGTAATGCAACAGTAATAAATTCACTAATTAATTAGTAGCATCACCACAACCAACAAAATCGGACTATATTGCCAATTGTAAATGTTGCCACAATGTGAATAAAATGTTTCAATGCGCAATCTTCGATAGTAATTTGTCTACATACAATTCTAATAGAGTAATCAGAGTGCTCAATATTAATTTAGTTGAACGTAATTCTGTATTTTTTTCAAAAAACCTACAAAATATTAGAATACAAGAATTAGATCTACGCATAGTCAACTGAGTCTAGTCTAGTCTGAGTATTTATTTTTATTTCATTAAATCTATATCAAGTAGAAGAGGTTAAAGTGTGAACAATTATGTTAAGCAAATATTATACGACAATAGCATTGTAAGCCTGGTGCATAAGTATTATTATAGTCCACAGAGTAATTAACTTCTATTGTTTCTAGGCTTAGCTATGAACAAAGGTTTTTAGGGTTTGAATCCTGGGGTATTAACAAACGTGATGTTCTGCTATTTAATAGTTACCAAAAACACAATAGTATTTTCCTTGCTAAATAGACGTTGAACTGTATTTGATATAAGAATGGGGCTCGAGTCTTCAATTTATAATAATAATTATAATTAATCCCAGCCATTATGTTTATTTGAAGTAAGAAAATCTTAAGTCCAAAATCATTAAAAAGTTATCAAAACAGCAATTATCTTGCTTTAGATCTTACAATTGATGAGAAATGAGTCGTTACAAAAATTATATTATACCTATTTAATTTCTGTTCTATCTTAAGGAAATGGATGGAAATGTTATTAAAATTGTCTAATTATCCGCAATAATGCAATAATAACGATTTTTAAATTAATTTACGTAGAATTGCTTCCAAAAACACGTAAATGTGATTAACGTAAATTTATTACTGATTAAGTTGGAAACTATTTAAAAGTAAATTATTTTTTATATTACAATCCTTAAGAATTTATTCATATTAAAATAGTACTTAAAGCGTTGCATTTGAAATTAACTGTCAATACTTAGTGTACATTATAATCTAAGACATTAAAAAACATTTAATATACACTGTTCTAGTTTTTACTACCTGGACATAAAACGTTTTAAAAACGTCTTTTTTAGAAATCTAGTTTTCTTTACTCGGTTATAAGTACTAAGATAATGAAACTAAATGAGCTATTGATAGTCATATTATTAAGAAAACAAAAGTTTTGCCTAAGGTCCTTAAACCGCAATTCTCAATCTGTTTCAGTGATGACCTGACATGTCTATTACTGATTTATTTATATATAACAGTAACAGCCACTACATTACTAGAACTGCACCTTTCCCAAGAACAAGCTAAGGTAAGAAGTACGTATTTAAATTAAATAAATAATTAATGACTTTTAGGACATATGTGCAGATTAAATAATATCAGGTGGTCAAAAATCCTGGAGACCATTAGGCTGCACACAAAACAAGTTAGGGAGTGATAAATTTGTACAGCGACGTAGCCCAGGTTGAATGGGGTTGGGTCTAGAGGAGTATACGTCGCTGAAGCGAATATTATTAGGGTTTTTTTCGCTTAGAATCAATGTATATTGAAGTAGCAAAAAAGCACTTTTTATTTTTATGTTTCTTAAAGCTAAACATTTTTTTATTCATGTTTATTATTTCTTGACAACAATGAAAATATTGTAGCAACGATGAAATTACCTTCCCTAAATTACCCTATATCGTCATAAGAATGTTGTTATTTCGATGAGCTAAGAATGCTGAATTTCCAATAAATAAATCTAGTTCAGCCAGATGACCCACAATAACCTATTTGGTGGCACAAAGGCGAAGTTTTCTATATGGATTGTGGCGACAAAGCTGTGAATTTCAATTTGCCAGCCATTCACATATTCTGCACCTGCTCTGATTCAGCGTATTTGCTTTGACATTTTTTTTTATTCTTTTGATTCACGCATGTATGCAGAACAATCGTGAAAATTATAATATATGGAATTATGTATAATAACGATCACCAAATAATACTACAGTAGAAAAGTAATTTCGATTGTGGCCAGAAAAATGTAGCTTCTGTCTTTACTTTTCAGATTCAAAGTCATTAAAATCATAACGAAAATTTAGATGTGTGATATTAAAGTTTTTAATTTGAAAGTGGAAAGTATATGAAACGGTATATTTTCCGCATAATACCTAGTTTCAATTTTCATTTAAAATGTTCAAATAAACTTCGGAATCTCGCATTTTTAAGCTGGAATTCTGAATTTAAAACGTGAGATTTGTGTGAATAGCTAATACTTTCCTACTTTGCACTTCGTCGTGCCAAAAAAGATTTTACTCTCTTTTAAAGCTTAATTACTAGTATAAGAGAATGTTTTTGAAATAGAACTGAATTATTGATATTCGCGTCAGCCTCACACTTATTATTGTACTTAATGTGGCATTTGGTGGTGACTGTCTAAAAATGATTTAACATTTTATTTGTAATAATATATAAATAATTATATTTATACAATATAATGCATTATACAGTTGCAGCTACTAGCCTAACTGATAATATATTAAGATAATCCCCAAATACTATAAAACGGTTAATATAAGTGTTACTTTTTTTTAAAAAATAAGTTGTACTTTGTAATACGGTGTATTTACTTTAGCAAACTTATTATAAGTTACCTTATTTCTTATATTCCTTTGTGCGAAGTAAAGCTCGTCGATGCACCAGAACACACTCAGAATCCACAAAAAAATGTAATCAATTAATGGTCACATATAAAAATTTACCTAAACTACACAGATTATGAAATAGATTTCGTGCTCGAATTTCAAATGTCCTGCAACGTTCCGATCTTGAACTTGTCGCACTCAACTAGTGGCCTCTGTCATCGGCGCCGCACAGTCTACTGCCGTGCCGTGAATTGGCGCCATTTTCTTCTACAGGTAGGGTTGTGTCTCCCTCTATTTTCCTCAAGAAATAATTTTAAGAAAAAGTATTGTGGCAAATTGTTAAATATAACATCGAGTTAGGTATCAGTTTCTATTCTAGTCAGTTTTTTTTAATATATATTATATATCCAATACTTTTTTACAATGTATAATGAAGTTTTAAGTTTTGAGCAAATTTGAGCAACAACGAGAATTGAGTAAAACAGTTTATTGCTAATCGTTAAATAAATGCCAACCCCTACCGTAAGCCCTATGAAAATTACTTGCGGAGATATGATATGAGACGAAAACATAATCTCTAAGTAGGAAATTAATTTCTTCATCGTTTAATCTCAATTAAAATATAACATTTAAATTTGTTGGCTTATTTTTCACACACTAACTTTGTAATATGAATGTATGATGAGAGATTTGTGTGTGTGTGTTCCATTATTGTTTTTTCTAATTTACATAAAAGTAGATTTTGAGGGATTCTATTTACTTTTCCAAAACAGTGCGTTGGAAAGTACCTCTTATTTATCTATACATAAGGTTATGCATCTCTTAAAAACGAAATAATATGTTTATGCTATATATATAGCATAAACATATTATTCATAAATATATTATCTACAACAACATGCTTTTCCTTGTTAATAGAGTTTTAGTCTCGAATAACGAACCCCTTTCATGCGGAGTTTAAAAATATGCATCGAACCAATTTATTTTTAGCGCAAGATAAATCAAGATTTTATCTCAATTATCGAACACTATAACAACGTCCTAAGATTGATTAGGAAATTTCAAAGCTATGGCTGTTTCTTGACGTGAATAAGCCATTTTATAAATAATGATTCACATGATGAAGATGTAGCTGTATAACGTTGATTACGATGATTTCAGTACCTGACTGGTGAAATGTAGTTCTTTAACTGTTATCTATTACAAAGCAACGAGAGTTTGTAATGGGAACCAGGATAAACTAAAACCCGAATTGTTTTTACATTTTGGCCTACTTTATTACCCCGTATCTAATATATTATTACTTTAAGAAATCTTGTGTCTTCAAATTGAGATCCAAATATGAGCGAAGTTCTAAAGACAAACTTTTAGCATATACAGAGAAGGGTGGACTGTAAATTAAACAAATGTCGTATATATATTTTTATATTTATTAAATAAAGAAGGAATTGCTTACAAAAAATAGCTATATATATATATATATGTTTTATTTACAAAATTTATAATATAACAAAATTTTACGTCGATGTACGTATACAATTTCGGTCCAGATAGCTGATAAAGCTAGTCCCCATATCCTTAACAAATTCATTCTAAAATTTAATGTTTCAATAGATATTACATAATTTAAACGAAAACTTCAATCGATTATATATTAATTTGATAATTTACTTATTGAATGAAAGTAAAGGAATTGTCTAAGTATATTATTAAACATTATTGAATATAAAATAAACACAGACAGACGATAATAATTGTAGCTTAAATTTTGTCAACATAATAGCGTAAATGAACGACTGAATAAACCTTAACTGTTATAGTTTCGAATCTAATATTTAATCCAAAGTGAACTGATGCGATAAAATATAAAGTTTTCAAATAAACGAAACACTACGGTTCAAATAATTTTGTTGAATATCGTGATTATATTTCCCTGCAAAGATAATCACGTATTTTTCATACAGTCACATTCGTGGTGGAGTTTAAAGCACATTGTATCTGATCCAGGAATTTGGATTTCATTGCCTCTAAAACAACTTTCATTAGAACTTAGTACAGAAAGTTTGCAGTAGTTTTATTTAACTAAATGAGTAATCCGCGTGATTTTAAAACAGAAAATACAATAATATAAAGTTCACTGAGGCTTACAAATTATATGAAGTTTTTACATTTTGTATTTGTTCTTCTCATTTCCTTTTAAACTAATTTAAACTTTAGTATGTCAGTTTCGATTTTTGTTTTTGGTGGTGTTTCGATTCGATTCGATTTCATTGGACTTTTTTTGCAAAATGAATCTAACAAACCAATTTACTGGTGGACATGTCGATAATATATTTATTAGATATTCATTTATAGACATAGTTTATATAACAAGGTTGAAGTGATTGCACCGTTTACATTCGCAGCTCACTAACTCAGGCTCGGTGAACGATGAACCAAATAATCTTAGGTTCATTGCACAGCATCATTTGCGCTTGATGCATTATAAATTACCTTGAAAGCAAAGTTGGTACTTTGCTTTACTTCAGATCAATAAAGAGCTTTAATCGTTTATCGGTTAGAACTAAAAAATATTTTTGATAAATCCTATATTAATACGAAAATAAAAATTCATTCACGTGCCTCTTTTCCCATAGTAAACACATGAATAAATCTTTTAATATCATATTTTCAATATCAACTCCTTTGACCCTTTCGCTTGAGTGATGGCACGCTTTGAAATTCTGTAACAGCCCATTTGCGTATACACAGTGAACATTGATAAAAGGAATGTTTTCTATTTGCTTTTCATATAATTAACTATAACTCTTTTGATGACGGGTGGAGAGCAATATGATTTACCCATATGACTGGTGACTTCATCTAAGTATGATAAAAGATCTTTTACAGAATCTTTTACCAAATGTGTTAGTGTCCATAGTTATAAGTTATTTTAAATAGATAGAAGGATACATAAGAAACCATGTTTGATATAATTTTGAATTACAACAAATTGAGTAACACAAAATCAAACCAGCTTTCTAAAACAATCTCTCAATATTTCTCTCTCTCTCTACACAGTTAGGTTTGATTCCTTAGAGAATATACCAAGAGCTACTAAAGAGAGTGTCGTTATAAAATAAAATCTCATAAAACTCTCTCGATAGGGAATTGGACTAAATTGTCATTTACACGAGAAAAGTTGTTCGAGTCGTTTTAATTTCCTCTCCCTTACAAATGACTTGCTCTCGAGTACTTTTATTTTATACTATATTAGCTCTTTACGCTTGCGGTATTCTTTATACATAGTTTATCGATCTCTAAATATAATTATACAATATAATACTGACTCAAACTCGTGCCACAAAATACATTAATTAAAATAATTTTGTGATAAATATTCTTGTCGATTGTTATTAATACAATGTTATTAACTCTAATTTTGAAATTCATTTTGATCCAATATAGTTTTGTTATTTTTTTTAAATATGTGACTCGAATAAATTAAAGGCGACATTATTAAGATATGTACAGCCAAACAATATACAACGCAGCCCCTTCATGTCGCTCAATCTTAGGTTTGCGATTAATGACAAAGGGTCTAATTAGATAAACTACTTTTCTGAAGTGTATGAAAAGATAAATGTAGTATTCATAATAATAGTGTTTAAATGTATAAATAAATAAATACATTTACAGAATATTCTAATTAATGCTAAATATCAAACGATTGAGAACATTCGACGCTTCTGATGTCATGGTCAGCGCCATATTAAAGATTATATAGCAAACATAATACGCCAACCAAGAACCCATATTTTCTTTAAGGGCCAGGCAAATCCCACAACGAAAAGTCCTGAGCAAAAATGTCTACAACTCGAATAGGTGCTTCAATTATTTTCAGGTACGTTCGCACAGGCAATAAAATTGGTATTAAAGAATTTTCTTCCGAGTCAATTCCAATTCTTTCCAACAATTTTCATGCATTGTGGATTGTATTATTTAGTTTTATATTTATTTAAGGCTCAATATGTTTGTTAAGAGCCTTATAATAACAACATGGACTGCAAATAGATGATGGGCTTTACGTCAGACCATTTCCCGTTACAAAAACCTTCATAGATGGCTATTATTTAAGTACTGTTTGTATTATCATCAGAGATAATTGAAAAGATGACTGTCACATTTATACCCAGTTCAGTTAATTTATACAGTTTTCACGGTTGTTTTAAAAGCACAATATAACATAACTCATAGTATATCCTAGCTGTGTAAGGTGGTTTCACGTACGTATTCAGAGACCCAGCCTTTATTTGGTTTAAAGTATGTTTATAGTAAAATTTTGTTTTGGAACAAATGCGAGTATTACAAATGCGAAACTTATGAAACACGATAGTCACATAGACAAATGCTACAAGGCTTCTACGCTATAAGCTACGCGTCGTAGCATGACCGACCATGAACAGCCCATTCCACTATGTTAATTTTTTATTATTGAACTCACTATGGCGTATTGACGCAAATGGGAATATCTGAGAATACTTAGGCACGGGGCCGCTTTATCAATGCTGCCCGACTCCTCTAACTAAGTAACGTAAGTAAGTAAGTAAGTAGTATATGTAAGGATAGATAAATGTGTTTGAGGTCGTCTTCTCGACTCGACCAGTCCTTATGTAACTTTTTATGCAATTTTCAACATAACATTTGTATGTTTTTTATCGCTACAACTGAATTAACGTAGATTCAACTATGTGGTCGATTAACGTACAAAAATCCCAAAACATGTCTTAATTTAAAAAATATAATTCTTAATTTTCTATAGATTCAGTGAAGGTTTTACGAAGCAGATATGAAACATAATTCTAAAGTATGCCTTATAGTGTACAGGTAAAGTTTAATTTGCTTTGTCTAAAATATTAATTAATGTTGGGGATCATTGTATGACAGCAATTATTCTTCAAAGTTAAACAACACTGATTGACCCGTTGAGATTCCGGTAAAAATTTTAATTTGACTTTGTTTATATAGGTACATTATGGACGTACGAAAAAAGGTTTTTATGATTTCTCAATACTGCTCCAACCAAAGGCGCATTGCAATCCTAGTAGTTTAATGAGAGTCTCAGAACTTTAAAGTTGTCCTTTCCACCCAAAATAAAGTGAAGCCATCGAATGAGGAAAATGAAAACGGAAAGATAGATATTTATTTACAGTATAATAACTTATAACCGATATCAATAGAATTTAATAAAGAAATATATGCGATGGTCTCGTGGCTTGTAACTTATGAAACATTTTCTATTTTTATTATTAATGTACAGACCTATGTGAAACTCAAACATATTACTATTTGGGAAGCAAAGCAATGTACGTCTTAGTATCATGTAAATAAAGATAATTTTCCTTTGATGCCGGTGCGCAATTTCTATGCTTGTAAAGTTGTTGAATGCATGTTATTTGATGCGATATTGCATTCGGTTGCCAAAATACAAAAGCTATAAACTTGGAATATAAGCATTTAGTTACAATACCCAAATTTCCCCTATATCTTAAATTACCTTTGTGATTATTTTCTATAATAATAATAAAATACATTTATTTCAGATACCAATTTATTACAATTCACCTTATTCTACATGAAATTGTAAGTTTCTAGTTATTTATACATTTATCTAAATATATCTAATTGAACATTTTTTGTTTGACAGTATCTGTGTGCCATTTTTGGCAAAGGCCTCCTCCAAACCCCGCCATTTTCCTCTACACTGTGCTAATCTCTGCCACTTACCTCCAGCTGTTTCCTTAATTTCGTCAATCCACCTTTTAAATTGTCTTCCTCTCTTCCTTTTATTGTAGCTTGGACAACAGTTTAATACTTTGCTGTTCCACTTATCTGTTCTTCTTAACATGTGCCCGGCTCATGACTACTTGAGTTTATTTACTTTCATTGAGGTATCTGTAACCTTAGTGTTTATCTTAGTGTTGAATTTCTTCTTTTTTTTTCCTATCATGCATCCATCCATTGCTCTTTAACACACCTGTAATTTTTTTTTTTGAGTGATGCGCTTTGGTCAGCGCTCAAGTTTGGGATCGATAAGTTACCTATAGGATACAACTATTGAAAAACTTTCTTTTAACTATCTTCCACTTCATCATTTTTCATAACTTTGCAATCCTTGTATCGATTATTGATGCATCGGTTACAAATATTGTCTGGCCAAGGTCAGTTACATAATTACATATAGTAATTTTGTTAACCGTTATTTTTTATTTTTTCTAAGACCTTTGATCGTCTAGTTCTGTTAGCATCTTCTCTTGTTCATAGTGAGTGGAGGCAAATAAAATTAAGTTGTCTCCAAATCTTAAATGGATCAATCTTTCGCCGTTTATAATAAGTCCTTAATTCTCCCAGCTTAGCTAACTTTCTATAACAATATATTTAAAACGCACCAATAGAGAAAACAGACACATTTCTGCCTATACCTTTTTTGAATGTACCGCTTATGTGGCTATAGCCTATAGCTATCCATATCCATATAACTTATTAAAACAAGTAAAAAAACAAGTGGGCATGCTTTTCATTGCATATAATTTGGAAACAGAATTAAAATACAAATCTCTCTTACTACAAGATTCATTCCGGATGGCATACATTGCTAAGAGGATTAAGGGAATTATAATAGAAATTGCGTTGCTAATTAAATTCTTTGTAGTCACAGGTGACTTGTTAGAGTGGAAAAAAAATTTCACAGGTCGTTAGGTATTCAGTGCTTTGCAATAATATGGACAGCATAGGAGCCTAGATTATCTTAGATCGCGTAGCGTTTTGCTACGAATACTTTCAACCATAACAGAAATACAAGCTAAATTTCAAAGTATGAGTGAAACAATCGTTCTCTAATTTCGTTGGGACAGGATAACGAGTCCATCCTTACTCCACAAAGTTTCATTGTAAAGTTTTTGAGTTGTTTCACAGACTAGGCTATCGTATTTATAATTTTGCTATGTATACATTTAAGTAAGTATATTTTGTTTGATTTACTTGAAATAATTTTATTTTGGAAAAAAGGAACCTAAAATTTACTCAACTGTGTATTCTTCTCAAAACAAATTAAAATCAGGTTTTGAATCTTTAAGTAACATAAATAAGTACTCATATCAAGATAATATGGTGCAAAAGCTTGAAATACGCGCTTTACAACAGTCTCAAAAACAATAGCATTTTTGTTGCGTATGTTTTCATTTCACTGGATTCAGTGCTCGGAGAGTCTGTAGTGTCATTATGCACACTGAAATAACTCAGTTTATGATTCAAAACTATTTCATTCAATTTTTATAAAATACATATCTTGTTGGGATTCAGTATATTAAACTTCATCATATTGCAATTTTAGTCCACCCAATACCCTATTTTTACCCTAATTTGTATTCAGAGAAAAGACAATGAAGTGTTCAAATTTATATTATTAATATTGTGCATATGAAGCAAATTATATTTCCATTTTAAATCCAGAAAAGTTTCCTTTAACGCCAAACATTAATCAACATCTCATTTGAAGTGGACTCTGTTGATTTCTCCACGGGACTGTGACAGAAAAAAAAATAAAAAAACAAGAAGGAAAATATTATTATTTACTCCGCAATGCTCTGAAATTACCCTGACAGAAATGTAATGGAATCTTAATTGAACAAATATTTGAATGAGTAATTTTTATACGAAATATTAGTTTGCGATGGAATTGATGGCTCACAAAATTACTTTCTGATTACATAAACAAGGCCTTTATAAAAATAATATTGACATCTTACTAAGTTTATATTGCTGTCACAGGACAATATATAAAATTTGGTGAAATGGAGGGTTTTAGGTGATTACCGTGACAAATTAGGAAAACAGTATAACAATATTAACTAAGTTTAAACTTATACTTAATAAATATTTAATATTGGGTTGAACAGATATCTTTAATTTTTTAAGATAAACAGTGTTATATTCCTTCAAACGTTTCAGAATGTTTAAGAAGTGTAAATAAAATAAACATTCATGCCTGATGGAAGCTCTGAGCCAAATTCATTTTCTAGAGACGGATTAATTTTGTTAAGTTAAAAATTTTAAATACGAAATTTTATAAATAACGGATACAATTATTAAAGAAAATATACCCATAATATTGTCTTTTATTAACATAACTATAAGTCATTTAAAGAAAAACACTTTGTTAACGGATTAAGTTATGTATTCGGTGACCACGCACGCTGTAAAGCACGCGAAACGTAGGAAAAATTAAAAATAATGTAACATATTTAAATTTTGTAAAATACATAACTTAATCCGTTAACAAAGTGTTTTTCTTTAAAAGAAAATATACCCTTTACCCTTATTTTATGTAAAATGAGCTACGGTTTTTTAAATAAAAATAATTAGACAACAACCCTCAAGTTTTATATATTGTATTAAGGGTAACCCCAAAAAACTTACTCAAATCTCACCATACATATCTTAACAACAAATTCAACTTCAAACCATACAACTATAAAATGAAACATTAAATCCTTTCATTATATAACAGTTCCCGAGATAGTTTTATACGTTTTACTGAGTACTTAATAGTTGTTTAATAGCGTTTTACGCTTATCGCTGCCTTCGGAAATTCAATTTACACTTTATAATAAAGTTTTATAGAAAACTTAGAAAAATCACTAAGAAATAAAGAGAATGGATTTCTAAACTGAAGGAAGGTTCTTCTTCTTTTTATAATTAAATACAATTGTGTAAACTCGATATAAGAGTAGGGCTAAGCTTACTTTTTTACTAGCTCTTCTTAACACGAGGTGCTTTGTAACTAATAGATTTTCCATCTTGAATTTATATTGAACGATCGCATCAATTTAAATAAATAAATGTAAGTATATCAATAAATAAAATTATACTTTTAATGAGTCTGCCCATTTTGTAATAGTTTACTGTTATATTTTAGAATTGTTTGTTCATAAGATTAAACAAAATTATGAATAAATAAATGGAAGAACGAATAAGATAATATCTGTAGCAGTTTCGTAGCGCGTCTACGAGTAATTTAATTAAGCTCTCAAACGGAATAATCTCTAGAACGCGTCACAATCTCCCCCGCACTAGACGCAACTTCCGCTGCATTATTTTGTTTAATGTCGAAGGACTTGCTCGAACATGAGAACACGATGTGTTGGTAAACAGTAACGTTTTAAGTAAGTTTAGCGGGGAAAAGAGATTTTTTTTACTTTTCTGCTGTAGATAATACAAAGAGAGAAAATTCATTTTTAAAGTAAAACACTAACCCGTTTGCCCCTAACCCTATTATAAAAAAAATATAATTTTTGCAACTAGTAAATAGTTTAAAGATTTATTTTCATTTGTCTGAATGACTGAACGTATTGAAAATTTTAAGCTGTGTTGATTTTTGTCAATGAAATAAAATGCATCAATAATAATGAAAGATGAATATTATTGATAAAATAAATGTATTTTTATTTTTTCATTAATATAATTGTTTATGCTTCACTACAAAATAAAGAAAAGTTTTTAAAAAGAATTAAAAATTACGAGACTAACGTACACAAGCTACTTGAAACATATCCTATTTAACTTGAGTCGTTCAATGTTGACGTGCTCGTATAAAATTAGTAATACTGTTCAAGTTTCAGAAAATCCCAAATCCAAAAATAAATTACAATAACACAGACTGTTCATGGTCCAATATAAAATGTTCTTACATAATATTGATTAGTTCAATTTTTATAACCAATTAAAATAGAAGTAAACCTATATAAAATATTTCTTAAAATAAAATTAATAATATGTGTTTATAAACTGTTTTTCGGTGCACTTAGACCTGCACCAGTGACACTTCACATTTCAAATTTTACTAGATAATACATTTATAATTCAATAATGATTCCTGCAACGCTACTTCTTTGCGATACCGATACTAAAAAGTATCGGATATAAGGAAATATATTGATATAATAAATCGCAGAATGAAAACGTCGTTTTCATCTAAATAAAGTCGATTAAGACATTTAATAATTTATTTAAAAAAATATTGTTAATAACAAATACACTACCAAAGTTACCATATACTCGTACTTCCTCAAACCATTAACCCATTTAGCGGCCTGAATTTGCAAGTAAGCTAATTAATTCTATCCAACATTTGCATAGGGTGCAAAGCACTTGCAGCGTTGATTTACAGACCCATAGCCTTATAATTATAATAGTGGACTGTTCATTATTTATCTTTATCTTATCCGGTCCGTATAATTAACTACATTTATAATATTATTTTCTTAAATTCATATTATAAGCATAAACCGCTAACATTATGATCATATTCATAATATAATACAAATGTTGAATGTACCGGAAAAAGAAATTCCAGTTTACAAGACAACATTTAAGAAGTCTAGAACCCACGAGGTTTCAGAAAAGTGAAAACCGCATCCGAGTAATTCCATATAAATTAAGCCACGTTTGCGCATTAAAATGGGTTTATATTTGCAATCATCATATTATTCGTAATTACTATGGATAATTAAAATAATCTTAGCCAAACCATCATAGTACAAACTTGTTACACTATTCCCACAACTCGAAATGATTGTCAATAACTATCGTCAGTTGAGACATAATTTTTTTATTTGTCATACAGGTACTTTCTCGAGGTATTGGGATGTAATGACTTTAACCGGCTTTGGCATTTGCTGTAATAATAAATAAATAACATAACTATTGTAATTCTTTTACGTTTATGCCAGTGGATAGTTTACAAACTTAGATTGGTCTTAGCAGTAAGCTGTGGCTAAAGTTTAAATGTTAGCGTTGACTTCACGAGTTTCGACATAATCTCAGGATTTGTGATGCATAGAGTATGCCAGGGTTATTGGTTCGTACTTCGTAGCGCTTTAAGAGGGTTCGTTGTAATGGAAAAAAACGTCTAAGTAAAGCCGTTATGCAGTTTATTTATACTCGAGATATAATCACGAATATATATAAGTGAATACGCACATTTGATTAGTGTTGAATAATTTGTAATTGTAATACTTTTAATTTAGCTTTTAGTTCAGATTATATGAATATAGTTCGGAATTGTTCAAGTCGTAGATTCGTCTGTACGAAAACTACAACGTCGAAATACGTCTGTTGTTTTGAATTTAGGTACCGGCTGTGAATGATGTTATATTAAAACTTTTTCAGCGAAGCGTGATGTTGTAAGCGGAAGCGCCTAATTTACCCGCAGTACATGACTGGAGAATTTTCTTTTGTATATTATGCGGTTTCCAAGGCACCACCATTTCCGCATACTTTTTGCTGAACTTTCGATCACGTTAAACCAATTTTTACAGTTCAATTAGTCTCTATATTGAATTGTGTATGTTATTTTTGTGTTATCATAAATATATTATCATGTATATTGTGTTGACAGATGTCTATCTATATAATTTTATTATGATAAATAGATGTGTCAGTTTCAATGACTTTTTTTCGGTACAGAAACCCACTATGTGTATAGTGGGTTTATGACTATTATTTTTAGTTGTATCGTAGTAGAGATTTCATGTAGACAGATAATGAAAATATGAAAAAGTTTCATCGCGAGACCAAACAATTGAGTCTAATGGTCATGTCATGTCCAGTCCATTAATATGTTTTAATTAATCGCAAAACAATAATCACAGAATTTCAAATGGCAATATTAATATTAAACAACTAACAAGAACGTGTTCCATTAATTAATCTGAATTGAGCAGTAACAATTATTAATAACTCATATAATTAAAATATTAATCTGTATTGAATTTCCGTCTGGTTTATAAGTAATGGATATTCAGTGTCAATGATGTATTATTATTTTCTATATTTTTGCTTTTTCCTAGTTTTGATGTATGCTGTATGAATGGTACGCCGTGTGTAACAACGTGTATTAATTGTATCCATTGACTATAATTGAATTAGAGTGGTACCCCCTTGCCACTACATAAAAGATAAGTGTATAAAAAGAAGATGTGACAATATAGTTTTTCTTTTTAAACAAAAAAACATTAAGAATTAAAACGTGCAACGTGCAACTGATAATAATCGTATGTGATAGTATATGTGATAGTAATCGTAAGCGTATATCATTAAGTATCAAATAATAAAAACCCCTATCCTAAGTTCTTAATATATGAAAAAAATAGAATATCTCCATGCCTTATCTGATTATGGATAAGTACGAAAATTGAACAACTAAGTTCCTATGAAACAGAAAATTACAAATAAAATGAAATTTAGAAGTCAGAACAAATATACTAAGTTATATGAATAATTATGATTTAATTTTTAAACCAGTTGCTCTTCCTGCTGAACCGTGGCAGCCCTGTATTATATATGCAAATAATGTTTATCATAGAGGCGAGCGCTCTCAGAAACGCATACCATTTATGGAGCGTAGTGCTTCAAAAATATTTACCCATTTGCACATCTGTTTCAATTTAATACTGTGGATTAAAGTCATTCAATTTTTAAAAGTTGGTAAAACTATCGACAATCTGAACGTAATATAATTATTTACGTCATAAACGATATTAAACCATTACTACTATTAAGTAAGCCCTATAATTTATTAAATGTAAGAACAATAATTCCGTAGGGCTTTCCGTTAATTGAAACTTTAAAGTTTATCCACATAATTCATAAATCTTATAAAAATATTAATTTTTATATATTAGTGGTTAAAGCTGTCATATTCTCAAGTTGAGCTTTTAATCAAACCTCTTCCGTACAATTTCCTGCACAGGAAATATTCTAGCTCTCTCTAGAAAGGATAGATTAGAACGTCCGCAATTTTTAAACTAGACTCTAAATATAAATTCTTAAATATATAAAATATTCCAAGGATCTGAATGTTGTTTGTTACTATTGTGCCCGGTAACCACTGAGGCCCTTTAGTATAATTTCTATACATTACTTCTTGACCTGTCTTCCTTCTATTTTTCTTATTGGAATTGTTAGTAATTTGTTGAATTTTCTTCTTCCTGTCAATATATTCCGGATTCAATTTATCAAGAAGTGTATGCAATCTTCTTTTCATCAACAGTTCGGCTGGGCTTTTGTTTGTAGCTGTACATGGTGTAACACGTAGACCCAGCAACATATTAGGTAATTTTACGTCCCATGACATATCATCCATCTTACGCAACTTATCTTTAACGGTTTGTACCATTCTTTCGGCTAATCCATTTGTAGTGGGTGATAAGGCGCTGTTGTTACGTGCTTAATTTGTTGCCTTTATAAATGCGTCAAATTCTGATGATACAAACGAGGTTCCATTGTCTGAAACTATCATTTCACAAAGGCCATGTGTCGCAAATAAATTTCTTAAATGTTTAATGATAATCCCGAAGTCAACTATTGACAATAAATACTTCTGGCCACCTTGAATAAGCATCAACTACAATCAAAAATATCTTGTTAAGAAACGGCCCCGCAAAATCTATATGGATTCGTGACCATGGTTTACTAGGGGTGATCCATTCATACACAGTTCTTGGAGGCATGTGCTTGTTTTGCAAACATTTTTCACAACCACTAATTAAATCTTCTACATCACGATTCAGCTGGGGCCACCAAACGTAACTCCTCGCGAGAGCCTTGGTTTGTACCATACCACTATGTGTTTTATGTAAGGCTTTTAATACCTGCCGACGTAGGGACGGCGGTACCACCACGCGACAGCCAAGCAATATGCAATCCTCGTGTATAGACAGTTCAGATCGGCGCAACCAGTACTGTCGTAATTCACCCTGTATTACCTTAGCGGGCCAACCTTTCAAAATATACTGACATACTCGGATAAGCAAGTTGTCTTTTTTAGTAGCCGCTGATATTTGCTCTGCGTCTAAGGAAAGTCATCTGGTGTCTGCATGAGCAAAACATCGCAAAGCATTTGTTCTGGTTGATTTGGAATGGCTGCGGCCACCTACTTAAACCACTGCGTTTCCGATTCCTTTCAGGTTTGAAAAGGATTTCGTAGTTATATGAAGTTAGAATTAATGCAATTCTAGTTAAACGGGGAGACAAAATGACAGGATTGGTTTTTAGCATCAAAAATACCTAATAACGGCTTATGATCCGTTATTATAGTAAACTTCCTACCCATAGATAAATTATGAAACTTAGTAACCCCAAAAATAATAGCTGTGGCCTCCTTGTCTAACTGAGAGTACCGTCTCTCGTGCACGTGCAATGTCCTAGAGCCCATCGCGATGGGTCGCTCGGTGCCGTCGTTCATCAGGTGCGATAGCACAGCCCCAACTCCATACTCCGAACTGTCACAGGTAAGAATTAACGGTTTATCGAGGTCATAATGAACTAAAGTCAATTCAGATGAAAGGATCCGCTTCGCCGTGTCGAAACTTTGTTGTTCATGATGAGTCATTGCATATCTGTCTTGTCAAGAAGTCTGTGAAAGGCTCTAGTAAAGTAGCTTTACTAGGAAAAAATCTTTCGTAGAAATTATATAATCCCAAGAAGGCTTGGAGCTCTGCAACATTTTTAGGTTCTGGGGTATTGAGAATGGACTCTACTTTGCTCGGAGCCGGATGGATACCCTCGGCATCTATGACGAAACCTAAGAATTCGACTCGTTGTTTGCCAAACTTGCACTTCTCTTTATTTAGGCGTAACCCTGATTTTCCTAAACGATGTAGCACTGTCTCTAAACGGCGTATTCAGACCATGTGTGTCACTTACAATTATGTCGTCGATCAGCACCGCAACACCTGGAATCCCTGCGAGCAAAGCAGTCATTAATCGCTGAAAAATACCTGGACATGCTTTCACACCAAAAGCTAATCTGTGTACACTGTATAAACCTTTACACGTATTTAGAGTTAGTAATTTAGCTGTATTGTCTGTCACCTCCACCTGGGTGTATGCTCTGTCCAGGTCCAGAGTCGTGTAATAGCGGCCTCCAGCAATTACTGCAAAAACTTCACTCGCTGTAGGCATAGGGTATGTGTCAGACTCAGTAGCTTGGTTTACTGTACTACGATAATCCCCACAAAGCCTTATATCACCATTACGCTTCACTATTGGGACAACCGGTGTTGCCCATTCTGAATAAGGTATGGGACGAAGAACGCCCTTCCGCACCAAGCGATCAATTTCTAATTCAATCCTTGGTTTTAAAGCATATGGTACTGGTCTAGCCTTTAAAAACTTAGGTGTAACATTAGGTTTAAGTTGAATATCAACAGGGTCTCCCGTGTACCGACCGAGACAATCCCTGAAAACTGTAGCATATTTACATAGCAGAGTACTTATGTCTGTTGGATCTATATTTATAACATTAATATTAAGGCTAAATTTCATAGAGCTTGAAACCAATTACGACCTAAAAATGGCCCCACACCTCTAGCAATAACAATATTTAACACACACTTAATGTCATTATAATGCACATGCACTGTAGTTTGCCCGATCACTTGCACTGGTGAACTATTCCATGTGCGCAACATATCTGGCATCGGACTGGTATGGAGTTGGGGCTGTGCTATCGCACCTGATGAACGACGGCACCGAGCGACCCATCGCGATGGGCTCTAGGACATTGCACGTGCACGAGAGACGGTACTCTCAGTTAGACAAGGAGGCCACAGCTATTATTTTTGGGGTTACTAAGTTTCATAATTATCTAATGGGTAGGAAGTTTACTATAATAACGGATCATAAGCCGTTATTAGGTATTTTTGATGCCTAAAAAGCCAATGCCTGTCATTTTGTCTCCCCGTTTAACTAGAAGTTGCATTAATATATAACTTCATAATAACTACGAAATCCTTTTCAAACCTGGAAAGGAAATCGGAAACGCAGATGGTTTAAGTAGGTGGCCGCAGCCACTTCCAAATCAACCAGAACAAATGCTTTGCGATGTTTTGCTCATGGCGGTGACACCAGATGACTTTCCTGTAGACGCAGAGCAAATATCAGCGGCTACTAAAAAAGACAACTTGCTTATCCGAGTATGTCAGTATATTTTGAAAGGTTGGCTGCCGCCTAAGGTAATACAGGGTGAATTACGACAGCCACTGGTTGCGCCGATCTGAACTGTCTATACACGAGGATTGCATATTGCTTGGCTGTCGCGTGGTGGTACCGCCGTCCCTACGTCGGCAGGTATTAAAAGCCTTACATAAAACACATAGTGGTATGGTACAAACCAAGGCTCTCGCGAGGAGTTACGTTTGGTGGCCCCAGCTGAATCGTGATGTAGAAGATTTAATTAGTGGTTGTGAAAAATGTTTGCAAAACAAGCACATGCCTCCAAGAACTGTGTATGAATGGATCACCCCTAGTAAACCATGGTCACGAATCCATATAGATTTTGCGGGGCCGTTTCTTAACAAGATATTTTTGATTGTAGTTGATGCTTATTCAAGGTGGCCAGAAGTATTTATTGTCAATAGTATGACTTCGGGAATTATCATTAAACATTTAAGAAATTTATTTGCGACACATGGCCTTTGTGAAATGATAGTTTCAGACAATGGAACCTCGTTTGTATCATCAGAATTTGACGCATTTATAAAGGCAAACAAGTAATTAAGCACTTGTAACAACAGCGCCTTATCACCCAGCTACAAATGGATTAGCCGAAAGAATGGTACAAACCGTTAAAGATAAGTTGCGTAAGATGGATGATATGTCATGGGACGTAAAATTACCTAATATGTTGCTGGGTCTACGTGTTACACCATGTACAGCTACAAACAAAAGCCCAGCCGAACTGTTGATGAAAAGAAGATTGCATACACTTCTTGATAAATTGAATCCGGAATATATTGACAGGAAGAAGAAAATTCAACAAATTACTAACAATTCCAATAAGAAAAATAGAGAAGTGAAGACAGGTCAAGAAGTAATGTATAGAAATTATACTAAAGGGCCTCAGTGGTTACCGGGCACAATAGTAAGAAAAGAAGGGCCTTCAAACTACAAAGTATCTACACAAGAAGGATTAATCATTAATAGACACATAGACCAACTAATAAAAAGAAGGAATCCGATAATATTATGAATAATAAGAAGAGAAAATATAGAAGAAGAATTATGAATATAGTGATGATGTGATGGAGGAAGATGATGCTATAGGAGGAGAGGTTGCGATTGAATTGGAGGAAAGTGATGTCACTATGAAGAATACTGAGGAGAGGGGAAGAGAAAGAAGTTGTAGAGATTCCAAGCAGGAGAAAGGGAGAGATTTGGGGAACCCAATAATGCAGAAGTCAGTTTCTCTGGGGGGAAAATTAAGAATAAACTAAATGCGCATTGTAGGTCACCTTATCAACGACCAAGTCAATTTGATAATTACTTAGCTTAGCTTTTCCTTATCATACTTATGAGCTTAGTCTTAGATTAATTTTTAGGATTTATTTAAGTGTTATGGGAACTTTTAGTTTTAAGTCAAATTGGGTTAATGATAGTGCTGAAGGAAATGTAAGTTTAGGTAAACGGAATTTTCCTTCTTACTTACTTGGGGGAAAGGTAGATGTATGGTATTTAGGTAGAAAGGAATTCACCTGTCAATATATTATTTATTAATAAGACATGTAAGGTGGGTAATTAGTAAACATGTCACTTGCATTATGCTACTTAGCTCAGTAAAGATTATTATTAAAAAACGCGTTTTTTTGCCAGAATACAGATAAAATCTGACATAGATAACTATTCAATCCAGTTCCTAACTGAATAAATGAAGCTTCAAACAAATTGGAACCCATAATTCATATACCAAACCTATTTAAAATATAAATTCACTACTTTACTCGACCAATGTTTCGGATGTAAACATAATAATTTTCCACCAAAGTTTTACTAAAAGCCTTTACTCGATTTGTTCAGACAATTTAATAGGCATCAAACAAAGTTTTGACAGTGATTTCATTAAACTTTTAGAATCGATGACTTCTATGCCTACTTAGAAATTTGTTTCACTATATTGTGAAGACCTAGATATTTTACGGTCATATTTAGTTATACGCATCAGTGCTTAGAATGCCTTAAAACTGACTATCATACTCTAATTTTATCAAATATAATATTATACGTGTAGGTAAGTAGATAAAAATTAATTACCCGTTGACGGTTTACTATCGTCATTTGTTTCCTACATTTCCTTTAGTAATTCATATTTCTTCACCTATAAAACAAACTTTAAAACAACAATGTTTTAATTTTTTTATCATTTGATCGGATAATTATTATTGTATTTGTTTAGGGTAAGGGCGTCTCTTTTTGGAGTATTGCCTGCCAATATTTGTTCTTTCTTTACTAGGAGAGTATATTGAATCATCAGATTTTTTAACACCCCTAAACTTGCTAACGACACAAATTTGAGAAATATGTGTCATTCTCAAGTCGTTTAGGGCTTAGTTAGTTTTGTAAACCCTTCAATAATATTAATCGTTTGTTAGCGATGGCGCCTCGAAAATAATTCATGGGTGCTAAGAGTGTATAGCGGTATTAGTTCATGACTGATGTAAAAGTCTGATATTTAGACTTATATTCAACTTTAAATAAATAAAAATTTACTACATTATTACATAAGACACTTATTTCAACAACTTAAACTTCCATTCATGAATTTTTATTAAGGTAACTCCAATAGCAAATTATTCTATAAAATTCTGCAATGTTTTCATAATTCAATGGTACACCTAGTTTGCTTAGTTCATTCACACGCTATTCGCTTGATGAGTTTGTACTTGTTTATATTGTTTAGTCTAGTTTAGTGCATTACACAATGTTAGTTAATTAGTGAAATGGCTGCAGAGATGCAAACGATTACATATTGCAAACGTCCACTCTAACAAATTAGGTGTTAATTACCTTTACGGACTTAGCAGTTACATATAGGAAATTAAAGCGTTGAAGTAAGGTATTTAAATTTTCAAAACGAGCTTGTGCAAATTTTCCAAAAAAAATTTCCCAAGGTCAATTACATTAAAGCAAATAAAATACAAAGTATTCCAAATATGTTTATTTAAACCAAAAATATCATTGTACAAGAAGACACTAATTGTGATTGATCTTAAATGCATTTACTACATCATTAATTATTTTGTAATAGTACAATTAGACTTTCATTTCTTCAAATAGTTAAAATTATTGGACTTCATTAATTGATAAATAAAATTAAATACTATATGAAATGGAAAGGACCGTCGCACTCCGAAACGTGTCGTGCCCCGTAAATGCACTCGTCGAGGCTTTTGGCGATTGAGTAGTGACAATTGACTTATAAATATCACCTTTAAAGGTACCGGAACTTCTTGTATTAGAATTATTCTTTGAAGTTTCGCGAGACTGGAAAACTGAGCTTAACGAATCAGACGGCTTGCACTCGACAGTCTGCTTGTCGTTTCGCTCGCGTCCAATAT
Organism: Pontia daplidice; assembly: GCA_963693355.1. NCBI lineage: Eukaryota > Metazoa > Arthropoda > Insecta > Lepidoptera > Pieridae > Pontia > Pontia daplidice. The sequence continues at coordinate 4,484,537 of CAVNZL010000137.1, read as the reverse complement.
ATTTCCAATAGACTAATTTTGCTTTCAACTCGAGTCCTCACGAGCCGCGAAGCGAGTGAAAAATGTACAGTTCACATATGCCTGACGTGACGAGCCGTCTCGTGCACTCGTGATCTATATCGTATGTTATCGGGGTATTTATAGATTTTTACAAAGAAAATATTACCTAATATATTATTATTATCATTATATAAGAAATTGGCATTTTATAATAGAGGAGCACAAAGTGGCTTTCATAAAATATAAGATGTTAATTTAATCAAAGTGTGTACAAAAATGGTAAGATTTTAAAGGGACTCTCGGGAAGGCCCCGGTGGGGTAGATCTCCAGGGTTCAGCCATCGAGATGAGAATTTTGGATTATTGTGGAGGATCCATCACAGCTTCGGAACCGTTCAATTTATAATCCCTACATTATTGCGACGGTGGAGTAACAGCATAGACTAAACATATTGCCACAGACATAGAGTAACCAAACCACAAAGAACTTTCAAGTTTCAAATACTCTTTGAGAGTGAGCCAAAGAGTGAGCCGTGAGATCTAAGTTAAACAAGAATTACAGAACTCTTAGAAAATTACTTTTAATACTCCTAAAATGTCTTTTCTAATCAAGCAATGTGCTCGAAGGGTTAGTATAAAGCAATGTAATTATATCTTAAAAGAGTTATGCATTTCATAATATTTGTTGTTATAGGTTCTAACGCCGGCAATTTCCATCACAAAAAACTTCTCTACCAGTGAGTAAATTACATAATGTTTAATAATAAGGTATCTTAAGTTAAAACATGTATTAAATACAGTTCGGTTTTATCTGCACTGTTATTGACCTTTGATACTATTTTTAATTTATGCAATTAATTATAAAACGTCAGTGGTAGTCTCTACCTATGATAATAGTAATTAAAAAGCTATTCCTCAGTACCATAAGCTGTACATATATTGACTATGTAATTGATATGGGCAAATTAATTTTTATGTGTATTATAGTATCAGTATCATCCACAGTGATTGAGTGATTTAGTGTAATTATACTAAGTTATATTTTTATACAAAATGCCTTAATATCTACTAATAGTAAAATTGTAAATCAATCATTTTCAGCATCTGCTGTATTTACGCCGAAAGTTCAAAAGCCAGCTCCTGATTTTACAGCAACAGCAGTGGTCAACGGAGAATTCAATCAATTAAAACTTGCTGACTTCTCTGGCAAATATGTTGTTCTGCTATTTTATCCATTAGATTTGTAAGTATTCTTTGTGTTTGTTTTCATTATTATTTGTATTTTTTTTTCAATATTTTACAATCTTATAGTCTTTTCCTCATGCATATTCTATGAAAAAAAGGCCAAGATGCATTTAGTATTGATGCCATGGTTTCAAATTTTGGGGGAAAAAATTTTGCAACTTATTACTCTACAAGCATTATGTGTTACTTTGTGGAAGTCCATATGTATATATTATGTTTGGTTGTTTTTTCACAGAGTATTTCTATGAGCATAAAAAGTTGAATCATTCATAGGAGTTTTAATTTTATTTTAACTAACTTTTTCAGTACATTTGTCTGCCCAACAGAACTGATAGCATTTAGTGATAGGGTGAAAGATTTTGCAAACATTGACTGCCAAGTAATTGGTGTCTCTACTGACTCAGAATTCAGTCACTTAGCCTGGGTCAACACTCCAAGAAAGGTAATTTACTTAGTATTTGTCTATAGGTAAATGATTAAATTTTAACTAAAAATATAACAGGAATATACATCAAAAATTATAAATAACTTAATTTTTTATATGCTATGATAAATGTATAATTTTATCCCATACAAACATGCAATTTCTTATCCCTGACATTTATGATATGGAACTTTGCAAGCGGCCCTTTGATTTATTTTTCAAGTCTGCAATTTTAAATTAAATTAGGCAAAATTAATTGCCTGAATACAAATACAACTTTAAATGAAAGATTCAATGTGTGTTTGTAGGTGAAGCGTCACCTTAAGCAGAAGCTAACAAGCCTACAAGAATATATTAAGATCTGTGTAGCTAAATAGTTTAAGTAATCAATTCGAGAGTTGCATTTTATTACAATGTTACACATTTCAGAACAAGTCTGTGATAGTATAGAAAGAAAACTGGATCAATTATGGGACAGTTGATATTGGTTATATTCCTATGCCAGTTCTTACTATAAAACTTAATATTTCTGGATGTGTATTTGTTAAATTTCATATAATGTAATAATTTTGCGCTTAACCGATTAGAAAATCATCATACACAATATATAGCATACATAAAAAAATATATGATTTATTACAATTTCAGGATGGCGGATTAGGAAAACTAGACATACCACTTTTAGCTGATTACAAAAAGAAAATTTCACAAGACTATGATGTTCTTCTAGATGATGGATTTGCTCTAAGAGGTAAGGGAAATGTGTCAAATTTAAGAACATGGATTATTTTGAAACAGTATATTAAATTTTAATTTAAAATAAATAGTTTCAGTCGACTTAATTCTTATCTAACGTCATAAAGTAGGTGCCATTCACTTATTTTCTCAGACTAGGCTTTTAATATTTGCGGATATTTCTTATTGTCGTTCTATATTGTTCTGTTCCTTTTAAATAAAATTACCTTGTCAGTAAGGGAAATGGAAGACTTGATGACTTGACTTTAACAATACATTTACTTTCCGCAGGCCTGTTCATTATAGATGGACAGGGTATACTAAGACATATGTCAGTCAACGACTTACCCGTCGGCAGATCAGTAGAGGAGACGCTCCGATTGGTCAAAGCATTCCAATTTGCCGATAAACATGGCGAAGGTAAGGAATTCTCAAAACATTTAATAATTGTAACTGAGTGACTTTTATCTTAGAGCAATTTTTTGAGTAACAGATTTCATTGATTAAATGGTCTTTCAACCTAAATATGGATTATCGCAAGATGTGTGGAACTTATTTCTCGCCGGCGTGTATAGCATGGGAAATATCATGGGATTAAAAACTCTTCTTTAAAAGATATAAACTTGAAATTATTTCATTATTTACTCCGTCAATAAATACACAATACCTCCTTCTTTAATATGTCCTTTACCATAAAAGCGATAAATTTGTGGAACGCTCTCCCAATTGAAATCAGAAAGGCCCAATCTGTATGTAGGTTTAAGTTTCAACTCTCCAAATTCTACCGCTCTATATCCTAATATCCTTGCTTTATGTACTGCATTTTTCTAATCTACTCTTTTCTCACTTATTAACATGACTTCTTTCTTTTTATAAAACCGCCCTTCCTTTTTAACTTCAATATACTGGAAGAGATCGCTTGTTAGCGATAAGGCGCCTCTTATTTATATACTTGTTTTTAAGTTGTATATTGTTATTTGGGGAATATAATAAAGTTATAAAATAAATTCTAAATATATTTTTTTAGGCGATATTTAAATAATATCGCCTAAAAGAAACAAATTCTGTGTAAAAATAAAGTAATGACATACAGTCGAAGGAAAGAGTAAATTTTTAGCAAAACAAATATAGATATGTATATTCATAGACTTTTCCTGTCTGAGATTATATACTCATTGTTACCCCAGCGACACAAAACGAGATAGATTTTACGCGGTCTTTCGGTTATTTTTTGTACATTTTAGTACAAAAACTAAAGGCAATTTAATTACACTTAACATGGCAGTGGCCTTAGTATATGCTTTTATTCCTTTTACAGTTTGCCCTGCCAATTGGAACCCAGACAGCAACGCGGACACAATCAAACCAAACCCAAAGGAAAGCAAGGAGTACTTCCAGAAGGCTAATTAGATTAAAGCACCCAAAATAGTTGTTATAAATGTCATAATAAATTTTTACGCTGCATATGACTAATCTATCAAATTGTGTTACATTCTAGTTTTTTTATACGAAATAGAATATATAATAGTTTTAAATTCCAACTCTGCTAGTATCAACTTTATTCGATCTAAACCCCCAAAAAATTATATTTGAATTTTGTGCGTTTTGAAACTATTCGTATTATAAAAAATTTCACTAGCATTGTTAAGCCGTAGTCGACACTGCTCGTCACATACACGTCAGCTACCCTTTCTCGACTTTATTTACATAGATAAAAATATTTACAAGTGTTTTTAACTTGTTATCGTCATATTACAGAATACAGACCAATTATTTGGTTGATAATTTAGTTATTATACGATACTATAACAAGAATATCTTTTATTACCCTATAAAATATTTATGAGGTAAGAATAAATCGATAACCAAATTTTCGGCTATGGATTTAGATAATATTACGAAATCATATATCAATATATTTCCGCAACTAAAAGTACCGACGGCAAATTTTGATTTCAGTGAAATATTATTTAATTATATAGTAACCCTTACCGCAATCTACTTTTAGGAAATATGAATTTACAAATATATTTATAGATCATCCTAATTTTCGGTTAATTGATGTTGTATAATTAATGGCTAAGTATTAACGATTAAGTTTTCCACTCTGCACATGACTAAGTGAAGGTGTAAGTCACAGAACAACGCCGTCGACAATTACGACTAATACTACAGGAAAACTATCTAGACTGATAAATATTAAGGTTGAAGTATATTCATTGAATAATTCAACTATGCTATATAATAAATGCCACTCTTTACTATAAGATACTCGTAAGTAGATCGTTAGTTCAGCATCATTAAAGAAGCGTTACAAAAACGTGGATATTTAAAAATACTAAAACTTCAAAACCCCCCAGGTATTAAAAGATTTATTACCATATTACATTAATATATAGATTTAGATAAAATTATATAATAAATTGTATAATATTATCGTTTTATCTTGATAAAAATATTATATATTAAAAGCGAATTCTTTAAGCACATTACGTTTCCAAATATTGACAAAAATGTTCTCTTTATTATTTATTGCCGTGGTATGGTAAGTTATATTTTAAAATCGATTTTTTTTAATCGAAAACACTTAATAAACAAATAATTATGTATATGATCAAATAATTTCTTATAAAATGTACACTTTTATTATTAATCGTTTATATATGTATACTTATTTCAATGTATATTTATTTGTTTTCTCATTATTCGTCATTCTTTAGTCATAATAATGGTAATATAAAAAAAAATATATCGTATCGTTTACCTATTATAAACAGGAATACTCATTTTTAATTTTCAGTATTTATTCGACTAATGGATCTTCCATACAGTATGACAAACAAACACAAAATTTAAGAAAATTTCCAAGTGATTTCTTTTTCGGAACTGCAACATCCGCTTATCAAATTGAAGGAGCATGGAATGAAGGAGGTAGATACGCCAAAACTATTACTTTTATCTAGTTTAAAAATATCCCTAACTTATTAAACGGAATAAATTAAAATTTAACTTCTCGCATCACTTTCTATTAATAAACATAATTAACTTTAAATAAACATTACATTTTTTGTGTCTCGTGGGTATAATAAAGCCATTAATGATGTCGCACGCCAAGTTTTATTATTATTGTATTCAATCTCGATTGAAAACGCACATTAGATAGAGATAAATCAGATGTATTATAGAAGTAGAAAAAGGCCGGCGGCGGTTTAAGATAAATATTTGAATCAAGAAAGGAAAGGCCCAACGAAGGAATATACAAAGTTATCGGAGGCAGAAAAGAGAAAATTTCAATAATCTTAATTTGAAAACCAAAGCTAAGTTGCTAGAAATCCATGGCAGGACTGATATAAAATACCTAAGAAAGCAAAATGCATACGTGTTAAAAAAGTGTTTTTTTTTTTAGTCTAACTTGCGTGAAAAGCTGTTGAAATGTGGCCCACATTAATATACTGTTTCATTAGTATTAATTTGTTTCATTCAGGTAAAGGATGGTCAATGTGGGATCATTTAGTAAGAACAGACCCTGGTCATATTAGAGATGGTACCAATGGAGACGTGGCCGCCAACTCATACCATTTTTATAAAAAGGACGTTGAAATTCTCAAAGACTTAGGAGTATCCGTTTACAGATTTTCTATATCCTGGCCTAGAATATTACCTTACGGTCGTCCAGACTATGTTAACCCGGAAGGAGTAGCTTACTACAATAACTTAATAAATGAACTGCTGGCAAATGACATCACGCCATTCGTAACAATATACCATTGGGATCTGCCGCAGAACTTGAACGAGCAAGGCGGCTGGTTGACACCGGAAATTGCCGATTGGTTTGGAGATTACTCCAGGGTCTTATTTCAAAACTTTGGGGACAGAGTGAAGCATTGGATCACAATTAACGAACCGTACATCCACTGCAACTTTGGTTATGCCGACGGATCTCACGCGCCGAGAATTAAGTCACCAGGAGTCGGTTTCTATGAATGTGGACGTAATATTATTCTAGCAAATGCAAAAGCTTGGCACATATATGATAAGGAGTTTAGAGCAACCCAAGGAGGTGTGATAGGTATAACATTGGACTCTACAATGGCTATGCCGGGTTCTGATTCTGCAGATGATATCCAAGCTGCTGCGGATTATCTTACATTTCATGTAAGTATTTATTTGTTTTAAGAAATTACCATTCGTTATGTAATAATATGATCATATCTTGTTTCATAATTGTGAATAATATTCATTTCAAAAGGTCGCGATTGTTACAGTATGGGTTTACATTACATACATTGTACATAGTTTAATCTGCACATTACGGTTAACAAATAGAATAAACATAATAATATAATAAATCTATTTATTATCACAGTTTTAAAATTAATGGATGCGTAACGGCAAACGTGTTTGCGTATAACTTAATCCGGTAAAGTTAATTTTGTTTAATATTATTTATTATATTTGTCTGATTTAAGCTAGGACAATACGCAGACCCTATATTTTCCACGGGTAACTACCCACAAAGAATGATCGATTTAATCGCTGAAGCAAGCATGAATCAAGGGCTAAATGAATCGCGACTAAAACCATTCACCGAGGAAGAAGCTAACAATAATAGGGGGACTTCAGACTTTTTTGGACTAAACCATTATTCCAGTACTTATGTATACAGGTGAGTTTAGAGAGATTTTTCAATGAATTTTCTTATATTGTACAAGCCGATTATCCGAACGCCGATTGGGGGGAACCGAATCGCCAATTATCCGAATCGGTACAAGCGTACCTAATATGAAAAATTCAAACCAAGTTTTGTAGTAAGTAAGTAATGAATTTTGTTTTTTCGATACGTTCGATATAAAACGGTATTTCTACACACTTACAAAGAACTGGTGTTAAACAATCAAGTTTATTCTATGTGTGACAGTTCGTTTTTCTTTATTACCAGTCTATGGCCGAATCTGAATTGACTCCGTCCCAAAACGAACGGCGTTCTACCCTGTATTGGACAAACAAAAACATAATTCCCGATTGGTTCTCCTACCAATATCAGTGGTCAGTACTGCTCTGCTCTAATAATGTACTATAAATAGTAAGAATAGATACTTAGTCCATAAGTTTAGTCTCTGTATATCTGACCAGGGTAGACGCACACACTTTTGCACCAAAATATATGCTGCGTAAGTACCATTATAGGGCATCGTCGAGCCATCGGGGCGGCTGTCACTTTAATAAATTTTACATTTTTTTCGATCCTTTGTCTGCTCTGGATTAAGCAGAGTAAATTTTGCTCTGTTGCTCTAAATGCCTACATCCGTAAAACTGAATATAGTCCAGTTCATAATTTTAATGTAACCAAGAGTCTTATCTTGTAATATCTAATCTAGTTATACCTGCAGGTGACCTTACCTATGAATAACAAACCAATAAAGTAAAACTTTTTGTGTTCATTTAAAAATTTTCACTCGATGGTTCTACTTAATATTTATAATTTTTATATATTATGTTGACCATAGGAATGCTTCTGTAATTGGAATTTATGGTGCACCATCATTACAAGATGATTTGGAAGTAGGCACCTTCGTCGATCCCAACTGGTCTAAAAACCCGGCAGGCTGGACATATGTAAGTAATACTATTTTAGTTGATTCTTTATAGAAACAATATTTACATTCATAAATGGCCTTTGGCATTTATTGTAGTCGAGTAATTTTATTTTTATCTCGTCTAGTTGCATTTTAATTTCAAAAGCTGAAATTCGAAAGTTCTCAACGGGTATGAGACCAATACATTTCTGCATCATTTCTCAATTCATTAAAAACCCTTAAAAATAATGATTATTGTGGAGCTGCCTAGATAGCTTTTAGTTATATGACGCATTATCTACATTTTTAATAAAACTGTAGAGGTCAAATTTCTGTAAAACAAAAGTCAGTGGGGTGTAGAAGCGAAGAATGGAACCTAGCCTGATTATTTTCAATTTATTTGTCTGTTTGTTTATTTAATCCACAAAAATTAAAATTACTGCATAAGTTGTGGGGTCTAAGCCACTACGTTACGTTACTCTACTTTTTAATTTATCTCTTTAATTAAATATAAAGTATATAATAGTTTATAAATCCCATAAAAGTGACGGGCTCCCGCTTAGACACACCTCTAAATACTTATTTTTTAATTTCATTACCAAGAGTGTGAAACCAACACAAACGGATTTCAGAAATAAATCAGTATATGTACTGTTAAAATTTCTTGGAGTAGGTATATTTAAATAAATAAAACAATATTCCTTTAAATTCAAAAATTCATTATTTCAGAGATACGGACAAGGATTACGCAAACTTTTAGTTTATATTAAGGACACATACAACAACCCTATTGTCTACATTACTGAGAATGGTTTTGCGACCTCAACAGGCCGAAATGACACTGATAGAGCCGAATACTATAGAGAATATTTAAACGGTGTTCTCGATGCTATAGATGACGGTGTTAATGTCAAGGGTTACTGTGCCTGGAGTCTTCTTGATAACTTCGAATGGGCGGTTGGCTACAGGTATCTATCATAACGATTTCCAAAACGCTGCTCATTAATTGTTTGATTTTGATAGGATATAAAAAAATATTTCTTTTATCTACTTTGAGACGAACTCGTGAACTTTATTTGTCCAACAAGTTTTCATGAAATACAATTTTATCAAAAAGACTGATGATCAGTCTTAATTTGGTGAGAATAAAATATAATTAAATATATATATATTTTAATTTTAGCGTACGTTTTGGACTGTATGAAGTCGATCAAGATGATCCAGAGAAGACAAGAACACCGAAATACTCAGCCCTTGTTTATAAAGAAATTGTACGTTCGAGAACCATAGACCCATCATACATTCCAGATCTTGCGACTGATGCGTCAATAGATGTTAAAAGTTCTTGCGTTCTTGTATTAGCTGTAGCATTATTTAATGTTATTTAGTATTATAGTGTGTCACAACAATAATATTATATTAGTTTAATTTTTAAGACAAAGAATCTGGCAACATAAATTTGTTTGTTGTTCTAGATTTATTAAAGGAGGCAAAAAGCATATCTCCATACTTAGCCCCTTTAAAAAGCCTAATTATTGAATATTGACGACTCAGTTTAGGACATAGTATATTTAATTTAACCATTATAATTATTTAACATTAATGTTATTAAAACAGCTAATTAAAAATATGAGATTTTATTTAACATGATAAACATTTTATACCTAGGTATGTCAATTTATTAATATTAATATTTATATCATACCACATCTTGAAAATAATTAACTTAAAGGCTTTACTAAAATAGAAATAGCTAAATTTGCTATATTATTATTCTAATCAGTCTTCTTCACCAAGTTCTCGTCTGATGACAATGAATTTGGTGGGTCACTACTGGAAGATGAATCATCATCAGAATCAAGGTCTGATGAATCTGAAGTGTCACTACTGGATGTTGAACTGTTGATATAATGCACTGTATTTCTCTTTGACGTAGGCAACAGTGACATAGAGGCCATTTTCAAAGCCATTTCATTCTCGGTGACTTCTCTTTCCTCTTGACATACCATTTCTGCAGCGGCCTCTAATTCATCAAGTTCTAATGACAAATCTTTTTTAGTTATTTCAATATTGGCTAAATTATTGCAAAGTTCTTTTAATTCTTCTGACCTACACTTTTGTATAAATATTAAAAAGTCATTTATGTACAATTGATTGAGAATGTACCTAGCATCATTACTTGTATTAAACATACTGTGTATATTAATTAAACTTTTTATAACACATTTTTTATTTTTTAAAAGTGAAACTACGTCAGCTTTAACTTTGTGACAAAGTTCAAAGTTTCTGAATATTGGAAAAATGAGGGCTCTCCTGTAACAAGATACTAACACATCTTTCATATCATTAAATACACAAAACCAACTCAGAGTAGAAGATATTTTGTTTATTGTCCAACTGGATTCAACTGTGCTTTCATTTAAAGTTGTTCTTTTATCATAGCAAAATCCATATAAAATATCAACTAAACCTAAAAATACTTGTTTATGTTCAGTTTTAGTTAAAATATAATGCTTATTGGGAAGTTCTTTTAAGAGACTTATCTCATCTTCTGTAAAATCATCATTCTTATCAAAGGCACTTTCATCCCATGGCATTTTAGCTGTTAAATATGGATTAATTAGTTCATCATCATACAAGTCTGCTAAATAATGATCTGAGGAAAATTTGAGGCTTTCATATTTCATCCGTAACTCATGTCTCTCTTCTATACTAACTTCTTCTGGAACTTTTAATGCAAAAATTTGAGGAAATTCATTACCTATGTTGTGGAACTTTGTGGTAATTTTACATGCAAACCCATAACCAAACTGATTACTTGGCCCTTCGTTTTGTTTTTCATCTGCAATTGTTATACCATCTTCTTCTAAGATTTCAACAAGATTAGGATTCAAATTAGGAATATCTCGTGGAGCCAATAGGCTAGTAATCATATCTAAATTTTCAAAATATTCCCCCGGTGTTTCTTTGTCGAAAGTAAGATTAAAATCTCCAGAATCGCAGATGTAAGAACCTTTAGATTGTTCATTTTCCACAATGCGACCGGGCAGTCGAAGTCTGAGAAAATAGGGACTAGACACAAATAAAACATTCTCTCCATCAACATCGATTTCAGTGTCTCCAATGTTTGTGTATGGTGCATGCACAACAATAAACACGTGGTTATCATCTTGCGATAACTTAAAGCTCGGTGTTAGCATTTTAGGGGTTTGATTTACAATTTATTGAAAATAATCAGCTAGCATTAAGTACAGAATCGCGTTAAAACAACAATAAATAAACAATAATAATGTAGGTATGTCTTTCGAATCTAAAAATTCAATTTTTTTTATTCGAATCCACTCCACAGTTTACCCCTAAAGTCTAACTATTGTTATTTGTTAACGTGTTTCACAGACTACAATTATTAATATAAGGTTCACAGTTTTAGCAGTCGGTGCAAAAATGTATTAATCTAAAGCGGACAAAAACCTTTCTACTGGAGACTGGATCTAGTGCGGCCTGTGGTAGCTAAAATCAAAGTGATCTGTATCTACGGTTCGAGGCGAATACCGCCTCAAAGTTTTAGGAAGAGTTTCATTGCGGAGATTAATTCAAATTATTCAATTCAATTAATCTTAAACATGGCTAACTTAAAATATAAATTTCAAATTTTCTACGCAAAATTACTACAAATCAATTTTTTTAATTCGTCCTCTATCTATGTTATTCCAGAGAAATTTATATAAATATATGAAAGCTTAGCTTATCAGTAGCGACTTGGTTTAAAGCTGTTGTCGCATTGAGTGAGATCAGATGAAAAAGGTAACTAAAAATAAGTGTCACTTAACTAAAATTAGTATATACCAATTTTTATTATGTTACACTTATTTTTGTTTATATATTTTCTCATCTGGTATAATGATCTATGCCCAATTGTCACTGTGCGAGCATGTATGGCTTCATCTATTATTACATAATATATGTCTTATCCCTTAAGAGAGACTTTACTCTTTAAATAAAATTTTCAATCTGGAATAAAGTTGTTAAGTTGGAATCTTCATCATAAATATATTTAAAAATAGATCCATCTTTCACATGAAGAATGTTACCAAATTAATCTGTTACTCATTAAGACCACAAGTCAGTAATTTATTTTAAGAAATTTTGAAACATCGGTGGTGGTATACGTAAATAGTTTGTCATACGTTTTTTAATCTTGCCTGTACTGTTCTTAACGTTAACATTACCGCTCTACGCTCAATCCATTACGATAATTTCAGTCGATAAAAATTCGTCAATACCCATTCTCAGTGACAGTGACAACTAGGTTTTTTGTCAAGTCGAAATGCAAAATTCAAATATTTATTAATCTGTGAATTAAAAATAATCAAATCAATAAGAATTATGTCTAAAACTTGTTTTAAAGTTATTTCTTATTGTAAAAAACAAGTGTTTTATCAATACACGAAGTAAAAATTATACCATATCATAAGGATTTAATTTTATTATTTTTCACAATATGAAATAATGCCTGTAGGAAGAAAACGTTGGAATATTCATGGTAAGTAAATACATTCAAAATATCAAAATAAAATAATGTTCATACAATTATAATTCCTAAACACATAACTGTTTCCTTTCGAAAACTGGTGATACAACCTTTATGTTTTTTTAAATTTTCATCAATTTATTTTGCATGTTGTGCACAGACATTCATTTTTTACTTTTTTTTAAATATTATTCCTCTCAGATGGACCACAAGGATCTTTAAGACGTCTGCGAAATCAGTTAGCTGAGGATGGTTGTGCTGAGTCTCAGGTTGTTTTGGCAAAACAGTTATTAGAAGAAAAATGTGGTACATATGTCTTTAAATTATTAATATTTTTTTTTAGATTAAATTATTACTTTTTTTTTTAAAGAACTAGGAAATTTTGAATGTCTTTTCAATTTTAAAAATTATTCGTTCCAAGGGATCTAAGGGCATTCAATCATTCATTGTCTATCAGTAATTAAATACTATTTAATTTGAAAAATTAAAAATTGTAATAATATAATATATATTATTATATAGATATTTTGTATAAACAAAATAATGTCCTATATATTTTGTAGTATATTTGTAGTGTATTTATAGTCTTGAATGTTATGTGATTAATTACTAAATAATTATTATATTAATTTCAGAACTTGAAGCTGATAAAGTATCTAATTTTAAACAAGCTTTGGAATGGCTTATTTGTGCCACTGAACAAGCCCATCCGGAGGCCAGAAAAATGTTACAACGGTATTGAAAAGTATTTATTTAAACATAGTCTAGAATCTAGATGGCATTGAAGTTTTTAGAATAGCACATAGATTTTGGTAGTAGCTATAAGAAAGATCACAAAACCTTTTTTTTTTTCTTGTGAGCATTGGCAAGCTTAAATATTAGGAAATATATACAAAAAGACTTTGAAAAAATTACCTTATTTATTACCTTTTACATGCAACTTTATAATTTATCTCCTAAATTTATTCATCCAAGGCTATAATTGAAACAGTGATTTAAACTACATACATCACAGGGATCATGGTAACTAAGTTAAAAGTAATTAATTATAATTTTTTATAAAACATAATTCAGTTCCTAAGTTGCACTCGCTAAGTTAGGTTTCTTTTAACACTGTAACCCTCTCGCCAAACAGGATATTAATTGAACCACTTTCAAAGTGTAATTTGTGGCCAGACATACAGAAATTATAATTACTAATTATAATTATTAAAATTATATATGCAATAAACCTCTGCAAGCTCTCATGACATAGAAAAAGAATGACAACAATGTCATCGATTACTAAACGTCATTATGTTCGGCAACGTATTATGAAAACAATAAAAAAAGATGAAAATTCGCTGCAATATGCAAAGAATGATATGAGGTATGGAAATTGTTTATAAACATCATAAATCTTTGTAAATAATAAACATGAAAACAATAGTCTTGGTTAGATATTACACAACTTTCTTGTGAGGCGGTCGGAAAATTATACGCGATGAAAGAAAATTTGCGTGATTTTTTGGCTTGGCAGAGAAGATGGAATAGTGTACAGGCTGAACTTCAAAGCCTGATGTAAGTTATATTAGGACAAACTCCATAAACATCATCATCAGTCACACACTTGTTATGTAATGCATACATTACATTACAAGTTTGTCTGACTGTCTCCAGTAAAAATGCGAATATAAATTATCTCCCTATACCGACTTCTCTCAATCTAACATAAGATATATGTTGTTGTTCAAATGTGCAAAGTGATAACGGTCTTAACACAGAAGTCGCAATACATTTAACGTCATTTTCAAAATTAATGAAAATATTGTCCGAAATAAGCCAGAAATACATAAGTACAAAACAATCATTGGGTTTTTATTAAAATTTTACGTACGTGGTCGGAAGAACATACGATTTAACTATCATGGGTAACGTTTGCGAATAAACTTCTGTCGCTTTTAAAGAGGAAAGCTTAATTGCAAATGTTATTAGTTATAGTAATATATTTTAAATGCCAGGTGTATACGCAGTGGAGTTATCGATGAGGACAGTGCGCCTATAGTGCGCGCTAAGTCTTGTCTAGCTGCAAGCCGCCAGGAGACCGTAGCCAGAAAAGCTGCTAGAGATCTTTTTGCAAGGTAGGATTTAAACATTATTAGTCAAAATGGTACCATATAAACTAAATGTTTTCTTGTCTGTTAATCATTTAAATCGGTACGGATACGAAATTTAACGAGTATTGCTTAAAAATCCCTATTACATTGGGGCTGACACATTTGTTGTTGCATTGTTTTTCTGTAAATAATATATATAATAGTAAAATCACCTTTCCTGAAAGGTTCTTAGCTAAGAGTGCGAAATCCACGTCAGTTTGTTTTAGAGCATGGAGTAGATGATTTTGTGTTTAGTTATAATTAAGCTACACTCATGTTATAGCTATACATATAGTGGAAGTACTAATATTTGCGACATGACATTTAGGACATATATTTATTTCCATAATATTATACTATTGTACCATATGTATGTATGTCTGGTCAGGCTGGCGTTTCGTAAGTTGGCTTTAACAATAAATCCATTATGCCTTGGCACATAATTTGGCAAAAGTTGGACGAATATGTTTTTATGTTGAATTTGAACTTTGAATTACAGTTTATCTAACGGGGAGCAGTACATAACGACAGCGCAACTTGAGCGGCGGATTCGAGAGATTTGTACCACCACGCTCAAAAAGGATGAAGAAGATGAGGCTTTGGATGAATCTCATGGTAAATTAACAAACACTTTAAACATGTGATCGAATTTATTAGCTAAAATACCTAAGTAAGATACCTAATGGGTTCCACTACCTCCCATAAAAAGTTTCTGAAGACTTTCTGATTACTTAAACATTTTAAAGATGAGATCAAAGAGTATTATATTTTTCTTATGAATCATCTGCCTCATGCGCCCAACATATGTTGTCGATTTTGCGCTTTAACTCTAAACCTGTATATTCACTACTTTACCAAACATAGATTTCCACGTTTAAATCTTGTAAGATTGGATGAGGAAATTTTACCGTTCCTAAAAAAATTAGTTCTAAAACAGTGTTTTTCAACCATTTTCATGACGACCCCCCGATGACATGACATGACGATATAATAAAAAAATACTTCGCGACCCCCTTTGACCCTTCGATTTTTTGTCATGATGTATGTGTATGTTACAGTATTACTATTAGTTTTATTAGAAAAATGGTTTTTTTACTAAAGTACCCATTTTTAGACCTCTGGCGACCCCCTTACAAAAGGGTTTCGCGCCCCCCAGGGGTCGGACCCACAGGTTGAAAAACAATGCTCTAAAATATTGAAAAGGAGTGCAATAAATAGAAATGACGCAATGTTTTAGATGAAGCACCGGCGCTGGATGACGCTCAAGCGCTAGAGTCCTTGCAGGCCGGTGACCACGTCGGGAACGGTACTCTACGGACCGCGCAAGTTGCTGATGAAGGTGTGATTCGCCATTTTAGTTGTCTTCAACATTTACGTCTTCGTAGCTCAGTGTTTGACGCACTTGCTCTATAACATGTGATATACACATTTATATATGCCGTGTGTATGCCTTATCAATTAACGAATAAAAACTTATTTTACATATTTGAAATGTACAAAATTAAAAAATATATATTCTCACCCAAACTACTATGCTCCTACAGATGTACCAGAACGATGTCCAGGGGAAGCAATTCGTACTTTGACAGTGGACAACCTGGTGTCAGCGGCTGTGGACTATTGCCAAGGAGAGTTACCGTGTGTCAGCCGCGACTTAACCCTGACCGACCCCAGTATTAAGGCCCTCGACCACATCCCCGTCCTGCAGCAGGCCTTTTTGCACCCCCTGCTCTTCATTCAGATACTCTATCTCAAACTACTCTATTACTTGGGCTCGTTCTCCTTCCGATTGTCAAATTTAGAACTGTCTCTCTTGCTCATAGCGTATCTGTCAGTGAGCACGGACAGCCTCTACCATTTAGTACCACTAATTATATACTACATAAGCATTATTGCGATGGTCATATGCACGTTCAAAATGTTGCTCGCGAAACGCCAGTTCATCGATTTTCGAAAATGGTCTGGCCTATTCTTAAGATATAGCGATGGTAATTTGCAGCCAGACGAGTCGGAGAATTTGTTTGTTAGAAATAATTTGGGGCCGTTTTTGCAGTTTTTCCTAGCGTTGTTTGTGAATTTGTTTCTCTACCCGTTTATAGCCACACAGTGGGTGCCGTTTTCCGAATTCTGTGTTTTGTCGTTTTGTTTAATGTTTATGACGCTTTTCTCCTTTGGGACGAACGGCCAGCCCTATCCCGATGTGTTGGCTTTGATATCGTTCGCCATAAATGTATTGGCGAAGTATCCCTACGAGAAGGATACAGTCGTCCACCAAGGCTGGCGCTTTCTCGATCTGCACATATCGAATTATCCATCTTACATATTAGGCAATAGCATTGAGTTTTGCTTGAACGCGCGTGTGTTTTTTTCATTATTGATCCCAGTGATATTAGTAATGATGGCTCGTCGGAGTAATTGGCAGGGCTTGTTCAAGTACACCCTGCCACATTGTGTGACGCTTAGTTGGCTGCAGATGTTCATAACTTGTTCGCACGGTTGTACGACCTACGGGTTGATCCGAGGCACCTTGGCCCTAGTGTGCTCCTTCCTTTTCCTTCCCTTAATAGGTGTGGTGACGGTAACCCTACCGATATTTGCCTTCCTCCAATATATAACGGTTCCAAGGCTAGTGTACACGGCAACTGTATTGTTTGCATTGACTGTAACTCTGGGTGTTACGTGTCTACTTGCGAAAAGTGAGGCGACGAAGAAATTTGTAACGCCTTTCCAGGTAATACATTATTATTTTAAATCTCATTTTTTCATTATACGTGTGTCAATCTCGATTAATTTAAACAGATTTGTTTCTAAATGGTATGACTTAATCTCCACCCAATTGTTTTCCAAACTGCACCTAGGCTTCTATACCTATATGCAGTGTTCATATGTGTAACTAAAAAAAGGCAATTTATAACAGCTGATACTAACTTAATAAATATTAATTAATACATAAATAAGATAAAGTAATCTTTATATAATAATTTCTGTGATGTGTATGTCACTGAACTTCTCTCAAACGACTGGACCTATTTTGATGAAATTTTTTGTGTGTGTTCAAGGGGATCTGGGAATGGTTTAGATTCACAATATTGTATAAAATTCTCGTGTCACGGGGTTCGAACTTGAATTCCTCCGAAACAGCTTGACTCATGGGGAAAAATTTTGGGGGGGGGTGGGGGGGGGGGGGGAACCGGCCAACACTTTTTTTTCATCCCCCCAAATTTTTCTTTTTAGACAAAAAATTTAATTTCTATTTTTTATGATACAACATACAATCCTAAATTTCACCCTTCTACGATCAACCCTTATTTTTGATATATTAATTGAAAATTAAAATCACATGTATGGCAAAACAACGTTTGCCGGATCAGCTAGTAACTATGTATAATGGAGTTTTCAAATAACTCTATTTATGTTTATTATGAAATCTTGAGCCCTGACTGGAATAGTGGAATCTTTCCCACCTTTACCATTTTTTGTTTCAGCTTTCAATTGGTCTTATTACCTTAATATACTTCAGCAATCAGTTACTTACCGGGATTCAAGATGAAGGCGTACCATCCGGCCTTCTAGAACTCATAGCTGATGATAAGGCCAGTCTCAAAAACCTTTTAAAGAACGAATTCATCACAGATTACGAAGAAAGGACTCATTTTGTAGACTGGGAGGACTATTATAACAACTGTCACGCGCCATCTTGGATTGAAAACAACATGGCGTCTACGCAAATCAAGTGCTCAATATTAGATGGGGCTAAAATAAATTGGGAAGGATATATAAAGGATGTGACAGTGAAAAATGTTCGGAATAAGTGGAACGATTTCTCCTTGTGGTTGCCGGTAGTTTTGAGGGAATATTTCAAGTGTTATTATGGCGAGGAGTTTTCAACTCTATGTTCGAGATCGGAAGGCTTAGATTTGGATGGTTGTGAGTTTGTGAATACGGTCGCGCGGCAAAGTGGAAAGAACTGTCATTTGAATAACTTGAATGAGTAAGTATGTGCATTTTAGACTTACTCCTTACTAGCTACTATACTACTACACTCTATACCAGTGTTTTTCAACCTTTTTCATGATGCGACCCCTCTGTATAAAAAAAATATTTTGCGACCCCCTTTGACCCTTCTGTTTTTTATCATGTATGTATGTGTACATTACAGTATTTCTATTAACAATATTAATTGTCTCTTATTGGTTTTTTTACTAAAGTACCATTTTTTATAGCGTCCACCCCCAGGGGGTCGCGACCCACAGGTTGAAAAACAATGCTCTATACAAGTTTAGTAGTTTCTCGTACATTTATATTTCTTTCTTCCTCCATGTTTATTAAAATTCCTTCACCAAGCAATATTCCAATAATAAACTAATAAGAAAAAATTTACAGGTATACCTACGAAGTGACAGTCGACATGGAAACGAGTGGGGGTTTATTGAAGCGTCACTCAGAGATAAGGCTTGTTTTGGACAACTACTTCACAAACTACACAAAATTACTGCGACAAAATGACAAGATTCGCTTCAAGGGTATACTTATGAATGAGCCGAACTCGTATAATATCGGTTCACGATATTTGGATATAAAGGGATATGAAGTCAACTGTCTCGAGTGTAAAACGGCTAGGGGGTCTATTCGCACGCAAGAGCCATCGACGTCGAGGGTATGCGACATGTTTCGAACGATCGCAAACGACTGTGTCGTATCGACAAAGTATGTTTTAAATTTCCTACTAAATCCCGTTATAGTTTTTAAATAGATTTTTTGGATGGAATTTGATATATCAATAGTTTTTGAGTAATATATAGATGCAAAATTGTGTGTAAAGAATATATTTATGTTAAACTTACGCCCAGTTTCTAAAAATCTAATCAACGATAATCTTACTAAATTTTCAAACTATTGGTAAAATTTAAATGGAGTTCATAGTACGACACACTTCTATCAGAAACTGGGCGTGAGTTATTGAACATGCGGTCTCTGCTCGCTGTTAAATAAATTTTGATAAATGGTATAAAATATAGACCTGTAACTTCCTTACAGTCTTAGACATGGACACCAGCTGGTATATCGAATATATAAAATTCTCGTGTCGCGGGGTTCGAACTTGAACTCCTCCGAAACGACTTAACCGATTCTCATGAAACTTTGTGAGCGTATTGAGTAGGTCTGAGAATCGGCCAACATCTATTTTTCATCCCCCTAAATGTTAAGGGTAGTCCACCCCTAATTTTATTTTTTAGACACAATTTTTAGTTTCTATTTTTTTATGATACAAGATACAAAAATACATACAATCCTAAATTTTCACCCTTCTACGATCAACCCTTTTCTCTTATTAATTATTTGAAAATTGAAATCACATGTATGGTAAAGTTTGCCGGATCAGCTAGTTCAAATATACATGTTTATTTATTTTAACATTTCAACCCCTAACCTGAATTTATAATGCTTGCAATAATATAAGTTCTTATCGCGACTGTTAATAAAGTTGTGTTATTTACAAGCAAAAAACAACATAAAAATGTTGTCGATTTTTCTGGTTCCGTACTAAGTGGAAACGGGTTCTTTGTCTATTTATCAAGAGTCTATCTTAATAACAGTATACACAGATATGATTTTAGTACTGACAACTAAACATTAGCAATATTTCGTTGGATTATACTTGAATTAACAAATCCTAACACTATTTAAAAATACTCTTGTTTTAAAAAACACGTTTTCCATTCACAAAGCATTGGATTAATGTAAATTTATGCTTATATTAAAATATTTAAATTAATGTTTTTAAGGTAACTGCGTTTGACTGATTATATAAAACACGCGGCTATGTTTTATTTAAATGATGCATTTATTATGACGTGTTACCTGTGAAGGCCATATTTAAATTATAGTTGCTTATAACACATATGGTATTTATGACAGTAATTAATGGCGCTTATGACAAACTTCTTCGAACATTGAGATCTGGGTTTTAGTAATTCTTGGTTGCTACCACTTTATAGGGAGACCATCGATAATTGTAGGACCACCTTTGTAGAGATTGCTACCACTTTCCATCTACCCTCCGGTTCATTTTTATCAATGTAAGGACTTGAATTTTTTACAAAACTAAACGCCGTAGTAGTGTTAAATGTTATATAAACTAATTAAATGATGAAATGTGTTGTTTTCTAATAAATAGTTTATGAATGTATTGAATATATTTTGAATGGATTATTTTGTATTTTTATTTAAATTCCCAACTAATAAAACCAAGCCTCGGTAGTGAAAGTAGAAAAATGTCGGGAGACTTAAAAGAAATACTTTAGGATTTACTCGAGAACAGCTGATTAATATGAAAATCAAAAAAAAGTGACACAATGAGCACTGTGCAAGAAAAAAAATTTGCAGTACCGATTATCAGCAATAGTTTATATTATAGTATTGTTCTTTCGTATATACATGTATCTTCCTTTGTGGTAAGCCTGTCTTAACCAAAAAGTACAGAGTTAATTGATACAATAAAGGACTAATAAAAAACAACTTAGAAAAATATAATTTATTAAACACTACAACATCAGTCACTTGAATAATATAATAAAAAATAGACAACAATAATTGGTATACATATAATTCTTTTAACTTATTAAGTACTTTTAATACTAGTGTTGCCAACTCTATCGGAGTAGCAAATATATTTGCATCTTTTTCTATTTGAGAATTTAAAATGTTAAAATAATTGACAATAGCTGAGATAGATTTGGTATTTAAATAGGGTTCAGTTCTAACATATAAGTCATTTACATCTATACACTTTCCTCTTAAATGTTCAATTATCAATGACAACAAAAATATAAATAACGCTACTTTATATCTTAGTACACGTCTCCTAATTTGGTAGAAACCACTTTATTATAATAGAAATTTCATCTAAAATAGCTATATATATATAATAGTTAGGCATAATGTTTATCTGGAAAGTCTATAGCGTCAAGACTCTTATATACATCCAACATTGATGGTCTTTCGTGGCGGATTAATCTAGTACAATGTAAGCCGATATCTATAAATGCCGAACAGAGAATGGGATTTGAGTGTGCAGTTCCTCTGAGAATACGGTCTTCTAATATGGCTGGAAATATTCAAGACATTATGAAATTATATAACAAATTATACTTTCTAACCTAGTTAGCGCAACAACATCATTTATCGGTGAAGAATTATCAATAATTAATCAACAGATACAAAATCCTTGACTCATATGTACCGCTGTTTATGTAATATGTAACTTGAAAGGACTTTTAAGTAAATTGATGAAATGATAATTTTACTATATCAGACGATTAAATCTCTTGACACGAGTGATCTTGTGTATAAAATATTCGTAAATGCAAAGTGATAACATCATCTTTGCATTTTACCAAAGTTCAACTTTTTTAAATATTGTTTGTTTCTATAAGAATCACAAAAGAAAAAACTCTATATAAATTCAAGCTAATCTTTAAAATCCAAAAGTCCCTCTGTATGGTTCTACGGATTAAAAAAAATAAAATTGGATGATTTTTAAATGAAATGTTTTTTTCCAAAATGTTACCACTAAAAGTTATCTATACTTAAAAAATGTATTGTAGTGTATTTTTATCACTTGTACTTACACAAAGGCACATTTTCTCTGCTCTGCTGGTGCATAAAATCACTGAGCAAAAGAACCTTCCTGGTTCTATCAAGGACCGGGAGGGCAGTTGCCATTTCCAGCATCACAACTCCATAGCTGAACACGTCAACCGCCGGGGACAGAACCCGGGACCGAAGGTACTCGTCTGGTAAGTAGGGCCGAGTTCCGTGGACTCTGGATCACATTGTTAGACTTGGGAATTGCACTTGCTTTTATAATATATAAGTAATAGACATGGATAGTCGCATATTCTTTAAACCTTTATAGGAGTTCGGAGATTGCCTTTTAAACTTTAAGTTCTAACAATATTTTTAAATAAAATACGAGAAACGTAATATTCGTGCAAAAATTTATAACTACCGTCTACATAAGATTATAAAATGTGAGAGAGATATTTGACATAATATGTTGGACATTATTCAAACAAAAAGTGCACACGTCTCAGGTGACAATAATTTCGACACTTAAGTAATTATTGTATATATATAATAAAAGATTAGAGATACCTGGAGACTTTCAAATGTGTCCGGTCCTCGCCGTAGGGCCCCTTCCTTGCGAGGCCGAAGTCTCCGATTTTGGGCATGGAACACTGGTCCAGCAGAATGTTGGCTGGTTTAATATCCCCATGTATTAAGGGGGTACCAGCCATCGTATGCAAGTATTGGAGACCTCTAGAATCCAAGTACAATATATTAAAAAGTATATAAATAGTTTTTATAAATTATATTCAGACAATGAATTCCATACCCCTTAACATGAAATATATAAAGTAGGGATACTATATATATTAATCTTCTGCTTACACCTTATTTAACATAATATTAAATTTTGCTTTGTGAAAATATTATCTTAATCGTTAATATAAAAAATCTCAACCTGGCAACACCGTGAGCTATCCTGTACCGCTGACCCCATGAGAGTGGCCGATGTTGTGTCTTCCCTCGTAGCCTCTGTTCCAGGGATCCTCCCGCCATTAATTGATACACCAGACATGCCTCCGGGCCTGGAACATTCATTGGCTTTTACAATATGTCTATCCTTATAGTATTCATCGAAGCCAGCCAGCGATTAGACACGGTAAGACTAAGGTTTTAGTCAATTCCTTTATTAGGTAATATAAATACACAATTTTGTATCTAATCAAAAAGTGTTTTTTAAAAAAAAATTGTATCTAATTCAGATCTAATGTAATATGTATGTCGACGATTTGGTGTCAAAAGAATATATTTAAATCTACCTTAAGAAATTACGTATCAATTAACTGGTTGATAGGTGTAGAAACTCTTGTTTAAACTTGTAAATATTAAATCAATTATATTTAAACTATTAATTTTAAGGCTAATCCCAAATACTAATATGAATAATACCTCCTAAGCTATATCCATATAAGGGCAATATATTATCATGTCTGTATTGGTTGAGACACATTTCCCTGATTAGCTCCTTGTTCTTATCATCATTGTCCTTTAGACGTTTCACGGCAAGTGGTAATAGTTTCCATTCACCTAAAAAAACATGGGGTTTGTGACGACCAACCAAACTCATGGGTAGTAAATTAAACCCTAAACCGTTAATTTCCTGGTTATAAGAATACTTTGCTACATTCAAATGTCGATGCGTGTTCTTTGCCGATCATCTGTCTATCAATAGACAGCAAATATATGAACTAGATGACGAAATATGTCTGCACCACTGAGACATAAGATTATATACTTAGATCCAATTTATACTCTATGCACGTTTGACCCCTGCCCCATTTAATAACAAAAAGATTTGAATTTATGATTGCTATACACAATATCAATTAAATAAAACCAAAAAATATTTAATATTAAAAGGTAAAAAAAGCCCATCAATTAAGAAGTAGAAAAATTAAAAAAATATAATAACAAATAAGTCAGTAGTAATAAAGATGACTATCGAAGTATTGATTTTTACCATAACCACTTGTAGCATTGTTTCATTACAACTAACATAATTTATGTAAAAGTAGTTTTTGCCCAACAATTTTTAGTTAAATAATATAATACCTTTATAAACTTGTCCAAAACCGCCTCTACCCAGTAAATTTGCCTCACTCCAATTATTCGTTGCAATTTTTAATTCATCATAACTGAGCATTGGTATAGCTGATATACTCTTAAGAAATTCATCTCCTAAAGTCCTATCTTGACTTTGGACTATGGAATCCTGAAAATATAAATAGTTATTAGTGAAGACCTGCTACAGATAGGCGCTCGTATCGAACACAATAGCTACTTTTATAATTATAATCATGAAACTCCTATGTCAGCGAACTGTGGCTTTCAATCTATTTCTAAACGTAAAAAAAAATTGTTTTTCAAGTAAACTATGACAGATAACCTTGAATTTAGAAGTAAATTATTGCGTGGTACCTTCGCGCAAATGCTCCAAAGAGCAAATGCTCTTTTTCTTCAAAATATTACGGCAAAAATACTATAAAGCAAATTTTTAATATAAAAAAAACATTTTACCTTTGTCGACTCGGTATTAGAGTCGTCCGTAGTTTGTGGAGTTGGCGAATGTACGTCGAAGACACGGCTCGGTGTAGGTAATTGGCCATGCTGAAATTATATTTGAAATTTTATTTTTTATACATTAAGCCATAACATGCGCTATTGGACAAACAAAAGTGACCTCTACTGGCATTCTAGAAAGTCTAAAACTGGGGCGATCGGCTAGAATATGATGCGAATAAGAAATACTAAATTACTTTTTATTTTTGTTTAAACATTACTGTGTCCCTGTGTGTGTGTTCACAACATTTATTGTTTGTCATTTACACTCTGCTCTTATTGAAAGTATCGTCTTCCTCGATAAATAACTATCAAACAAAAAAATTTTTTTAATTCGTACCAGTCATTCCATTTATTTATACATTGATTAAGAATTCAACATGTAGTTCATATTATCAGGAAGTCGTAAAAGGTTAAATTTTACCTTTTCAAACAGCATCACCGGTAGAGGTAATGATGATTCACTGCCCTCTAATTTTTGTGTCTGCCTGTTTGCATTGGCTGAAATAACAAATTATTATATGAAGTAAATCAACTTTTTCAGTTTTCCAGAGACGGAGACTTGGGACGCAAATAGCCTTATTTATAAAGACTAGAAATTATTTGAAATTGGTTTGGGAATAAAAATAACTTTATATCAACCTTTGCACTGCACTGTTGAAATAAACCTGCTACTTAAAATAATAAATTCATTTATGTATCTAGATATCAATATTATTGTAACACTAACTGTTCAATGGTGCACATGATAAAAAAAATGAAATTATTTTTAAACTACCATATTTAAATAGAGATCAATATCAAGTTTATAAAAATAGTTAAATAATGAATGAATTATTTCGAAACAAACTGATAACCTCTGGCTTCGCGAGTGTCCATGGGCGACGGTATCACTTAACATCAGGTGAGCCTCCTGCTTGTTTGCCCCGTTTTATAAAAAAAAACCATTAAAAGGTTTTAAGAGATTACCCAACCTTTAACAGTTTCAAATACCATATGCACAGCAGCATTGAAAAGGCAGTAAAAGGCATTTTCCCCCAATTTTTACATTTGATTAGTAACACTCCCCTTAATGTGAACATTATAATGCCCATAAGCTTCCTCGTTCCTGAGATTAGGGTTCCATCCAAAGTATAGATATATTAATATTCTTTGAAATGAATAAGCAAATACCATCATTAGTGTAATCATACAAACATTAAAAACAAGGAAAATATTAATAAAAAATGTATTATCCTCCAAACATTTGGAGCACATTTCAACATATCTTTAATAATGCCCATTAATTATAATAATTTTAATGTTGGTTTTAAGTTTGACACATCTGACCAACTTCCACTTCCTACATTAAGGACATAAATATTTCAATATATTTGTCATATTAATAATCCTGTTGTGGTAGATTGCTACTGCTGTTTCATTCATTTCTGAATATTAATATCCAACTAATAGTTGAAAAATATAGTAAAAATTTGAAACCATAAGTATAAAACATAGGCTTTACATTTTGCTTCATTCTTTAAGTTTCAACACTTATGTGCTTTAAGCTTTAAAAGCTATGTAAGTAATCAATACTCTAATCCACATAATATATTTATTGTAATCTCATAAATTAAAAAAAAATAAGATAAAGTATACTTTAATTTTAAAATTATTCCTGAATTTTAAATCTCACTATATTAAAACTGATATAGTGAGATTTGATTTGTTTCTATATTTATGAAAGTTCATTTTTCCTTTAATGTGGTTCAATTCTTAGTTGTTTACCTCATTTAACATCATAGAAAATTTATGTGGCTAAATAATTGTTATTTTTATCTTTGAAATGTGATAAAACATTGGAAATAATATCTAAAATTTTTGTTTGTCTACAAATGGTGTTCAAAAAAGAATTGTGTTGAATTTTTAAGCCTATACTTCTTTAAATTGAAAAAAATTATATACAAACTAACATGTATTATATAATTTTAGCTAGAATTCATATGAAACAACATAAACATATCAAAAATTATGCTTTCCACTCCTAGGATAGAAAAGTTTTTATTCAGAGTTCAAAATGAGAGCTACAATAATATATAAGTTACATACCATCCAAAGTACTTCCGTCTCTACTAATCCTGCTGTCATGTTTATGAAGTAATCTATGAAACCTCTCATCAACTACAGGCACCAGGCAACGCAATGCAGGTATATGTTTCATTCTATATAGTAATATAAACAATTCTTCCACTCTATGGTTTAATTGACCCCATCTTGTGAATAGCTGATTTGTTGGAGAGCATGCCTGTCGCTTTGCCACTTGTTCAATTTCCTGAAAAGATAGTTTCATATGTTACAGATTTCTTTTTATAATTGAACATGATAAAAATTAAATTCAGCAAAAAATAAAAACACAAAATTTAAGTTGAACCACTTTGATTAAATTTATCAATTAACAAGGATAGTGGAATGTCCTGAAGCACCCATTGTCTGGGGCTGAGGTGTGAAGTGTTGGGTGTAAAAGCTTGTAGGCCGCAGTCGAAAAGGATATCCTGCAATCGAAAACCAGCAACCCAGGGAAGTGGCACAGTACTAAAAGTTATGCTTCCACTGATTTGTCATCTTGGCCAACGATTATATTTTAAACAGGAAGAGGATTAACATTAAAAAACCGACTACAATTACAGTATTGTAGCAAAGCGGATAACGCACACATTATGTGGATTTGGAAATCCCATGGAACAAAATCTCTTCATTGGAAAAACCCTAATAAACCTGTTGTGATACTTACATTAACTTCAAACGCTGAATACTTCATATGAATACCAGCTAAATCCTTCCAATCATCATCATTGTCCAGCAATCTACACAATTCCTTATTTATATCAAAAGGTAACTCATATATGTACATTTTGTGTTTTCATACACAAGACGATAAATCTCCGTAACATTCAATTCACAACTAATTCAAATTTTGCAAATACTAACATAACTGTCAATTAGTGTCAAGGAAGCTAATCTGTCACGATGCAATAGCGTATATGTCGACTGTCAAAAAGTATATTTGTATGATTATTTTTGACAGAAATAATCGACATGTAAGGTAGGGTAATAGGATACAAATTACAAAATGTAATTGTTTGAAAGATTTACCAAGATTCAATTCAATACAATTTTGTATTTCACTTTGGTTTTGATTAGTTTCTGAGACTTTTTTCTGTTGGAAGAAGTTTATATAAATTATATTGAGTTGTCCAGAATGTGACGTGAATTCGAATATATGTCACACTGAGAAAAAATAATTGAACAAAGTCTGGCATGGCGATATAACAGATCACAT
The DNA here is from genome assembly GCA_963693355.1 of Pontia daplidice. Classification (NCBI taxonomy): domain Eukaryota; kingdom Metazoa; phylum Arthropoda; class Insecta; order Lepidoptera; family Pieridae; genus Pontia; species Pontia daplidice. Next base: position 4,456,385 of record CAVNZL010000137.1, on the reverse strand, counting down.
CTTTGTGAGCTTCGCTATCCACCGTACGTATTCCTTCTAATAGGTTATGAGCCCAGACTCCAGAATATGATAGCCGAAGCATCCGGATCTTGTGATGTTATGTTAATAAGAAAAGTGGGAAGAGCCGATGATTTTAGCGAGTGGAGATTTCAGGTAAAAAATTACATAGAAAACAAACACTTGTGGAAAGCTGTTGAAGCGAAGTCGGAAGATACCGATATTAATCGCAAGGCACGAACTGCAATATGTTTGTTGCTGTAACTTCAGTGTTTTTCTCACGTCTAAGAAGCGAAGAACCCTTATTAGGTTTGGAATAACCGTTTATGAAAAGGATGGCTAGGATAGACGGATTTACAAACATCGCTGTGGAATGTAGATTATAATTTTTTTATTGATGAATAATTATATTTCACGAATCATAGAGCTTTCGCAACAGCTCGCCGATACTAAAGTCCTTTTCACGAAAGAAGTCCCCCAGACGCAGCGCTGCAGTCGCGCGTCATAATGTTGCCAATTATGAGTAAAAAATTTACCTATTTTACATATTATGTAGTTCATCAAATACTCGATGAAACAATATAAGCTCTTAAATTGTATTAAAAAATAAATACATTTTAAATATTCATTTTAAACCATTTTTCTTAATGTAAAAACTATGTATTTATTTCGTAACTAAAGCGAAGTTCTACCTACTTACAGAGTAAAAGATGAGAAAATATGGTAAAGAAAAGCGTTAAAGAGTTTTATTCAGAGTTTTATTGAATAGCTGTGATCAGCGGTCATAGAAACGTCACTATCTGAAGAGTGAATGGAAACAGAATCAGATTCTGTTTCACTATCACTAGCCGTAGATATATTTATTCGGTCCATCTCTTTATCCATAAGGCCGTCATCTTTTAAATATTCTTCCTCCAAATGTTCAACATGCGTGCACTGAGCTGTCCAATCTTCCGGCCTAATAGACTCAAAGGCCTCTTTAGTCAGTTTTTCAATGCCTTTTGGATCTTGTGCCACATTCTTATCTGCCACTTTTCTTTTGACAAGGCTCCAAATTTTTTCAATTGGGTTGAGGTCGAAATGGTAAGGTGGCAACCTTAATACTTCGTGTCCATGAGCTATTAATAATTTATCCACTGCGAACTCCGGTGGACCTTTATTTTGTTTACTTAGCTCAAACAGCATAGCTTTTCTCCAGGTGTTTTCAAAATAAATACCCTTTTTTCGGAGCCATTCCTGCATACTACTCTTTATATTTGACATTGAAGGGTACTCGCCGCTGTTACACCTTCTTTTGTAATTCTTGATACAGTTTTCTCTGATACACCTGCAATGAAATAATGAACTATTAAAGTACTGTAAACTTATATAGTATATAACTATGTAATATATAATTTATAATACTTATGTATTATGTAAAATGTATTATAATTTCAGTTACCTAGTTAGAATTTATATCATAATTCATAAAATCCCATTTAATACAGCAAAAAATATTATCTGGTAACACAAAAAAGTACCTGTTATGGCGGCTACTCTCTTCCGAACATTATTTATTGGTATTAATACACCTTGATTCTTTTGTTCCGCTTCACAGAATTCTTTCACCTTCAATATCATTTCTCGAGCCGAACTTTTTACAACTTTTGGCATTGTCAATAGTCTTTATGATGGACTAAGCTAATTAAAATCTCACAAAAATCTACAATAACAAATGAACTTGATAACATTGACGAACGACAAAATGGCCGACCTGTCAACTTTAGTTCCAATAATGACCGCGGGACTTCTTTCGTGAAACGGACTCTATAATTTCTGATGATGCGATATATTATGATCACAGATTAAGTATTAGTAATATTATGATCTGAAGAGTGAATGCATAGTGAATGTAAATTAGCTAATGATAGATATTAATTAAACAATAAAATTGTTAAAATTGTTTTTTAAAAATTAAAATAATCATGTATAGGATTCTGTTTACTTGTTTAATGGTTTAGATTTTATTATTATTATTGATTATTATACGTAACTGAACTTCGTACCTAAGTGTAAACCATATTTTTACTATCTTGTTAAATATTGTTGATATTTTGATGATGGTATCTCGAATCGTATAGACTATAGAGTCAACTCGCGCCAAAAGGAAATTACTTTTTTAAAAAAATAAAATATTTATTTAAAGTACAAAATGTGTTATAAATTGGACAGTCGATGCAAGACTGAAGACTATTATAATCTTATTCTACGAGTATCTAATTTAATTCTTAAAGCTAAGATGCCACGCCAGCATACTGAGAACTATCTTGTTGTTCAAGTAGATATGCTGACGGTGCGTCTGCTATACGGGTGGGCATGTGTAACTTCTCCCCCTTAAGCTCGAAATCATTCGAGGAACTATTTTCTCGATGATTTCGGCTTTTAGCCATGTGAATATAAAGTTTATATAAAATGAATATCAAAATACTTAAAATTAAGAATGCATATAAAATTAAAGTTCCTAAACTAACACTTTTTATGCTCACAACACTTTCACTTTGATTATCACTATTTTCCAATGCGTAATTTAACACTTTCAGGTTAGTAAGATCAAAACCATTGAGCTTTATCGGTTTAATCCTTTTTTGGTCAATTTTCAGGTTTTCGGGGAAATTTATAAGAGGCAGCTTCGAAAAGGTAAGTTTAGTTCCTTTTCGAGTGTGTTTCCGCAGACAGTGGCTTCCAATTTTATAACTACATTCATCTTCAATAGTTAACAGGTAAGTATGTATAAGAGTGTAGTGGCTTATTTCATCAGGGCAAGTTCTTCTAAGGTCGGCAGGTGACTTTGAATAGATAAGCCATTTATTAGTTTGAACGGCTTCTATTTTAATGTCATTAAACTCTATTGGAATCTGTTCACAGGCTACTTCATGAGAGTACCGTAGGAGGTCCAGAATGCAGGTGTCTTCTACCGGAACTAACGTCTGGGACTCGTCACACAGGTAACGAGCTTTCGACCCCCTCGTAATAAGGAAAGGATATTTAGGTAATATTATCAAGGTAAGGTTTGTTTCAGGTTGCGTGATAGGAAGGGGCACAATTTTATAATAAAAGTAAGTATCTTTCTCAACTAAAGGTATTTCTAAAACTAAATTAATTTCATAACCTTTACAATATGATTTTAATGTTATAGAATGTTCAATTTTAATTATATTTTCAGGAATAGCTTCAAACATTAATTTATCAGTTCTTTCAATATCTTGTAAAATTGTAAGTAATTCATTAGTCTTAATAATTGATCTATGTAATACGCCCATTTTACTAAAAGCTATAATATTTTCAATCTCATTCAATTTCATATATATAATTTGGAAATTATGCAAGAATAAATTGTATATATGTATAATTTGACTTATGTATATATTAATAGAGTTTTCTTTAACATCCTTACTTACTTTATTTAGCATTGAACTTAATTGATTGAGATTGTTGGTAATGTTAACAGTTGAATTTGTGATAAGACTCATCATTTCAGTGACTAATGTCATTTTCTTTTTCAGAGCATCTTTTTCAGATTTTATGTCGTTTATTAAACTGTCATATTTTATGGCATCATTATAATCCAAATTTCCTGTGATCAATTTAATTAAAGAGCCTAACGCATTGATAAGCCCTCTTTTTTGTCTTTTAATGGGTGTAATTTCTGAAAACTTTTCTAATGTAATATTTAATAAATGATCAACTTGAAGCTTAACATCAGCATATGAAATTAAGGTTGAGTTAATACGTTCGTTTTGATGGCCTACTAACTTATTTAATTCTAGATATTTTTGAATATTTAACTCTAATTCTTCTTTAATAGAATTAATATCTAATATCTTAACTACTATCCACTTATCGTAAGAAATAAGTGCAGTTCCTTCTCTGATGGGAAGGATGCCAGGGTTCTTCTCAATTCTCTCGAGTTGAAGGGCCTGGATCATCACTGCTTGGATCAGAGGCAGTGCGTACCTGTGGGGGACGTCTTATGTCTTTAAGTGGGATTTTTTTGTTCCTATTATTAGTTTCTATTTCAACTACATTTCTCTTAACTTTACTTTTAACTTTACCTTTAGTATAACGAGGTTTATCTTTACTCCTACGATTATTAACGCCTTTAAAGAAAATAGTATCGTCTTCAGTGAGATCGATATTCGTTTCACCAGGGCTGCGCTGTTGTATAGTTTCTTTCCTAGTTTTTATTTTATCGGTAAGATATTGATATAGATAGCGAGTTCCTTTAACATGATCTCTAACTAACATTTGGGTATATTCTTTATCAAAATCGATATGAAATTGGGGGTTACTTTCGGTGTGACCGAACACGACTTCGAATGGGGTTAAGCCGGTAACAGAATGAATCGTTTGATTGTACGCCATGATTGCATACGTCATTACACTCGCGGCATCTGTTAATTTATGTTCATATTTAGCTAATCTATAAATCTCTAGAATTGTACTGTGAAATCGTTCTACCATTCCCATAGAATTCGGATTATTCGGTGTTCCTATGTGTAATTCAATTTTGTATAGAGTCATTAATTCTTTCATTAACTTATTATTAAATTCCGAACCGGGATCTGAACTTATTTTATTAGGAATACCATAGAAAGAGAAATACTTAATGAGAGCTCTAACTATCTCGGGTGTTGACCTGTCGGGAACTTCAAACGCTTGACCTAACTTACTAAAAGCATCGATAATTGTTAAAAAGTATTTACCTTCTATGGAAAATAAATCGATAAATAATTCTTCAAATGGCTTACATTGAGTTTGCGTTAACTGCAATTTGGGTTTGAAAGGTCTACGGTCATATTTCATTTTTTTACAGACATCACACGAATTAATTAAACTTGAAACTGTTTCCTCCATATTAGGCCAATAGTAAGTGCGTTTTAAATGAGATAAAGTTTCTTTAATACCCCTGTGACACGTTTTACCTATATGATACTTATTAATTATTTCTTCCTGTTCCTTTTCGTCAGTTATACTAATCACTCTTTCAGTACACTCATATATTTGTACTGTATCTTTTCTGAATAACGAAATGACTGTTTGTGAAAATGTCTCCCTGTGAGCTTTATCCTCATAATATATAAAGTGCTTAACCTTTGGTCTAATATATTGTTTTAAAAATTCTTTTACTAAATCAATGTTATTTAGAGGTAAATGAACTTCTAATATTTTTTGCTTAGAGTGAGACTTCAGTTTAACGGATAATTCATTTTTATACCAAGTGTACACAATGATTTGATTAGGTTTAGTGTCAATAGCTTCATGGAGTATAGGAATACCATTTGTGTCCATGTCATCCGCCGAATGAATAGTATCGGTGCTAGAATCTATTGTTACAGTTCGCGAAGAAGAACGGGAATCTGTTGTTGAATGATCTATCTCGGTTTCTTGAGCTAAATTTTGATCTTTTTGTCCTAACCGTACAATTTCGTCAGTAATTTCTGTAATATAATCATTAAGATCGTTATTTTCCGAATTCTCTACGTTAACAACCATCGATTCGTTATCTTTATCTTTATCACCGATTGCGTTTAATTTAATACGTGAAAGGGCATCCGCATTAGTATTCTGTTTGCCATTTTTATGAATAACTTTGAAATCATACTCTGCCAATCTAAGTTTATAACGAGTTAGTTTACTATTAGGTTCTTTTAATGAATCTAACCAAGCCAAAGGTCTATGGTCAGTGTATATGGTGAATTTAGTTCCGTATAAGTAAGGACGGAAGTGTTTAACGGCCCACACTATCGCCAATAGTTCTTTTTCGATAGTGCTATAGCGCTTTTCAGTGTCGTTAAGGGTTCGGCTAGCGTAAGCAATAGGTTTATCACTGCCAATGGGTCCTTGAGAAAGTACCGCTCCTAAGGCGTAGTCGGATGCATCGGTAGTTAAAATGAATGGTTTAGTAAAATCGGGATACTGTAATAATGGGGCGTTAACGAGTAATTCCTTACATTTCTCAAACGATCTGACATAATTTTCGTCAATAACTATTTTATTATTTTTCTTTAAACATGCAGTCATTGGTTGAGTGATTTTTGAAAAGTCTTTTATGAATTTCCTATAGTAGCCAATAAGACCGAGAAAACTCTTAATTTCTGTTACGGTTTTTGGTAATGGATAATTTAATATAGTATCTATTTTATCTGTATTTGGCTTAAGGCCTTCAGGAGTTATTGTATGACCAAGATATGTAGTTTCCTTACATAAAAATTCAGATTTATCTAGTTGAACTTTAAGATTAGTTTCTCTAAGTCGGTTAAATACTAATTTTAATTTTTCGATATGCTCTTCAAGGCTAGATGAAAAGATAATTATATCATCAAGGTATACCAGGCAATGAATACCTTGCAATCCGCGTAATATATTGTCCATGGCTCTTTGGAATGTTGCCGGGGCAGTTTTTAACCCAAACGGCATACGAAGGAATTCATAGTGACCGAATTGAGTTGAAAATGCAGTTTTCGGTTGGTCTTCCTTTTCTATCTCAATCTGGTGATACCCGCTCGCTAAATCAAGAACTGAGAAGTAAGTACTTTTCCCTAACTTATCGAATAAATCTGTGATATTTGGGAGTGGATACTTGTCATCTACCGTAATTTCGTTAAGGCGACGATAATCTACTACCATTCTGTATTTTCGTTCACCGCTAGCATCGAGTTTCTTAGGTACTAAGTGTACGGGAGCGCACCACGGTGAGTTAGATTCCTGAATTACGTTGTCATTTAATAATTTACTAATTTGCTTTTTTATTTCGGCTGCTTCAGCTGGAGATTGACGGTAAGGCTTTACATGAATGGGATCTTCATTAACTGTACGGATTTTATGCTTTACTTGGTTAGAAAAGGTAAGTGGTAAATGTTCACTGTAAAAAATATCACGATATTCGAAGCATAAATCATAAATTCTTTTTCGTTCTTCCTCATTCATATGGTTCAAACGTAATTTTGAAAGATTATTCTTTAATATAAGGTCCGTGTTCGAATCATTATTTATTTGCGTATTATTAATTTCAATGTCTTCGCTGTTAAAACTTTGTACTTTTACAGGTTTGGAAAATTTAATTTCGTAAGTTTTTTGAGAAATATTTTGAATTATAGTAGTGGCGTAACCTTGATCACACTTTACGATAGCAGAGGGTGTTCTCACACCTTCACCGAAATCTATACTATTTAAAATCGCATTACCATTCATCAAATTAACAGGGATTTTGACTCTTATTTCCGATCGCGGCTCCACACGAATTGTGTGAGGAGGGCTATAAATTATGGGGATTTCCGTATTTTTCGTTTTTAAAATTTGATTTTTCATATCTATGTTAGCTTCTAACTGTTTTAACAAATCGGAGCCAATTAACCCTTCGTAGTTCCTATCTACTTCATATATATAGAACTTGTGATATTCAGTGCTTTTAAAGGTTCGTAGTAAAGGTATGTATAACACTTCATCGTGAAAGCTCTGGGCATGAGTACTTATAACTTCGAACGGTTCGTAGTATTTGAAGTTGGAAAAATACTTGTCTGCAATTGTTGGACTAATAAAGGATCGGGTACTACCAGTGTCAATCATAAATTTAGATTCTATTTCCGGTATCACTATATGGGGAAGTTTTAAAGGACCTTGTTGATTGAGATGTATTATTTCATATTCTCTGTTGTCGAGGCTTTTATTGAAAAATTTTCGTCTTCCTGATTTTCAGAGAAAACTTGGGGTTCGTCATTGGGTTCAGTATTTTCGGGGAAATCGTACATTAATTGCTCTTCATAAAATTGGGGATAATAATTTTCACAATCAGATATATATTCGGGGTAATAATTATAATTTACAGGGTCATTGGTATAAAATAAATTGTTAGAGGTTCGGGGCGCCAAATTTGGTTTAGATTGGGGTGCTGTTCTCATAGAGACATCATTTTCATAGAAATGTGGTGGCCTCTGTTGGTTTTGGGGAATACCGAATTTAAATTGATTTTGGCCAGGTTGTGAAACGGGCTGTTGGCGATTCCCAAAGTTATTTTGGGGTATGCCAAACTTGAACTGATGTTGAGGGTTTCTAAAATTATTTTGGGGAATTCCAAATTTAAATTGTGGCTGATTAAATTGCTGGGTAGGTTTAAAATTATTTTGAGGCACCGGTCGGTAACCAAACTGTTGCTGTTGATTTGGAATACCGAATTTAAAATTAAGATTTTGTGGAGGTCTTTGTGTGTTAAAATTAAAACCTGAATTTGGAGAGTTAAATATTGGCTTTAAGTTTTGGTTATTATTAGGCAATGATATCGAGGGATTCGAACCCTGCGTTAATTTTTGACGATTTTTACTTTTATACTGGTTAATAAAATCTACTTCCTCCATAACTACACTTAATGCCTGTTCTAAATTAGTAGATCCACGTAATCTGACCATTCTTAATAAATCTTCCGGTAAATTAAATAAAAATGTATTGAGGGCCGTATTATCATATATATGTTTTTTCGTTTCCCGCATTTTATTATCGTCTAATAAATTAACTTTAGCAAATAATGAACTTCTTACAGTCTGAATTCTATTACAAAACTCTGAATACGATTCGTTTGACTTTAATTTCAAATTTTCTAGCTCAATTGCTATGCATTGTTCTGACCTTGGGTCACCAAAATGTTGAGTCAATAATGTCTTTAATTCAGACCAGGTATCAATATCCTGCCTTTCACTAATTAAATGAGCAGCTCTACCAATTAATCTACTTGTAACGCTATGGAATATATATGTGTCCTGGGCAACATTTGGTGGATGCGATCGAAATGATTGTATAATATATTCGCTTTTACTTATATAAAGGCTTAAAAGCTTTTCGTCCCCGTCAAATTTCGGTATTATATTCAAAAATTCAGAGGGAATAGTTTTTATTTCTTGCATTGTGAAAGTGTGTAATTATTTTATTACTAACTAATTAAAAGTAATTTTTCAAAAAGCTTTTCAACCTTATTAAATCAAATTAATACACAGAATTATTTTAAAATACACCTTATACTAAAAATCAAATTTTTGATGTTGAAAAATTCGATTAAACTTAATTCTAACACAGCCAATGGAAATAGGACAAGGATAAAATAATGCGAAGAGGTCTACTCACAATAAAATAACCATTATCCCTTCCAATTATAGCCGCACTTTTTTATAACACACTCGTAATTTCTTTATCACTTTTTGGCACTTGACGAATTTATTTTGTTCACTGATACCCGTAAATACGTTGAAACGCACACGTAACCCGACACTCAGACCGATTTTTGGCCTTCAGAGGCGTAGGATCACGACGGGTATCCTGTCCTCAGCGCCAGTCAACTCGCGCCAAAAGGAAATTACTTTTTTAAAAAAAATAAAATATTTATTTAAAGTACAAAATGTGTTATAAATTGGACAGTCGATGCAAGACTGAAGACTATTATAATCTTATTCTACGAGTATCTAATTTAATTCTTAAAGCTAAGATGCCACGCCAGCATACTGAGAACTATCTTGTTGTTCAAGTAGATATGCTGACGGTGCGTCTGCTATACGGGTGGGCATCTGTAACTATAGAATGTACGAAAAAATAAACATATTTATTAATAAATAGTAGTAATTTATAAACTTATTTGACTTAATAATATACAAAAGTACAAAATTAATAGAATTTTACATAAAATTAAACCCTTGCTTTTTATTTTTCAAGGGACAATACGAGAAACCACATTATGGTTCTAAGTTATCTAAGGTATGGTTCTATGGTTATAACTATGAACCACATGAATCGGACCAAATTTAAATAACAAGGTATTGAGTTTATAAGCACGCTATATACATGATATTCTGTGGATTTTGTTATACTATAGGCACCTACTAATTACAATACATAATGAACGAGACATCAAAACAATATAATATTCTCGATACTGTATCGGTTTCTTAACCTGAATAGTCGGCGCCTCGTTTATTAATTAGTATTTTCATTTTTATTATGAATGCAGTGTCATATTTGGTAACACAAATCGCGACCACCGGATGTCTTTACAACGAAAAAAAATTCAGTTTTAACTAAGCAATCATAATAAATTATAAGAAAAGCTATAGAACAAATTAAATATCATTTTGTATCGCATAGAATCATAACGTAATGTTTATATATAATTTATATAACTCTTATCTATCTGGTCGTGACCACGGCTTTTTATTTAAATATGTGATACTAAATAGCGTTAATAAAAGGCAATATTAAATCCAACAAGCATTTTAAGCAACTTGAACAATGCTCGATGCAAATATGTAATATACATAGAAAATAGCACGTACGATAGTGTTCCACCGTTTGGTCGTCGTCACCACAAACACATGTGGGAATTTCTTTTATCTTAAATCTATGTAGATTTTGGCCAAAGGCCCTATGCGGGGGGGGGAAAAAACCACGGGGGGGGGGTTTTTTTTTTTTTTTTTTTTTTTTTTTTTGGGGGGTTTTTTTTTTTTGAAAAAAAAAACCCCCCCCCCCCTTGGGGGGTTAAAATTTTTTTAGTAAAAATTTTTTTTTGGGGGGGGGGGGGCTTCAACAGGGCTTTTAAAACTACTCAAAAATTTTTGGGCAAAGCACCGTTGAATAAAATTTAACGTTTTCTTAACCTTGTTTATTTTCTGCCGAGATTATATAGTGGTCCTAGTGATCTCTAGATTTAGACCCTAGTTAGTAATTGTCGCTTTTGAGAGCTGCTTATACATTTGTATAGTTTTCTGGCAGACACTTTATGTGTGTGTAAAATCGCACTGCGTCGATCTTCACTCACAATAATTTCATTTTATTGTTCAATGTGAGATAATTTGTTTTGTCTTATGCCTTATAATAGTTAAACGTCAACGGTCAAATTGATTCCAACAACAAACGACGTCAAATCTTAACTGAGATTGAATATTAATTATAACCGGCATCAGAGTCATTGTGACATTACAATATATAGTTAATTCAATGAGTACCTATGCAAAATTACGAATACGAACCCAATTATATTGTACCTATATGAAATAGTTTTATATCAAAATTCAACTTAGAAAAGGTAAGTCTATTTTTCAATAGAAATGCTTCTATATATGCTCGAGCACATATAAATTTATAGAGTTGAGTATGTATTTGTATCTCTATTAATCGTTTGAAAGCGGATTAAAAGTAGGCGTGCATATAATTATCATCATACAAAAGTAAATTAATACCTTCAAACCAAATAGCGATCGTAATGATTTTATTGTAGTTGTGTCGTAATGGAAAATAATCGTCTAAGCAAGCAATTGCAGATGAGCATATTATATGCAATGATACTCAGGAGTCATGGATAAAAAAGAAAATTTGTTTTTTCAAATAATACAGCGCGAACTTTTTTTGGGACCGCGGGACTGAATATCGGAAGGCATGATTTCTTCAAAATTGAAAACTTCGGTCTGAATTTAATGGGATTTTTCAGCAGCAGTTTCCAATCACTAGTTAGGCAATGGCGCGATATTTATTTGGCGTCCCCAAACGCCTTTCATACAATAAAAAGCACGTGAGAACAAATAATCAAAAAATAATAATTTATAGGGTCGGTCGCATGACCACGGAACTCAAGAAAACATATCGCTCATAAATTACTATTCATAAATTTATATACAAGCCTCATTACATCTTTAACTACCAGAAGAGCAGGACCATGTTTTGGTTACTTATATTTTTTTCATTATGTTGTGTCTATGTTTATTTGTCTTTCAAAATGTATCCCGGTGATATGCCAGTCTACCCTGGACGGATACCAATTTTGGGTAACGTCGCCTTGCTCTTGGGAGATTCAGTGGGTAAGTTTTTAATTAGATTGTTTAAATCTTTGTTTTTTTTTCCTTTAATACTATTTAATACAATTAAAAAAACAAATACATTTGTCAGGCACCAAAAAAGCCACTTGGGGGTTTAACCTTGTACCCGCTGAGCCATACCGCGATACATTGTATAAGCAAAATTAAATATAGTTTAATAAAAATATTGACTAAAACCAAAAAACAAAATTATATATGTACGAATAATAATGAACATGGATAAAATACACTTATATACAATAAACACATTGAGAGATTAATTAACAAATAAAGAATAGTTGGTTTAAAGAGTCAAGGAATCACAACCCAGACTTTTCAAAAAAATACATTTTAAGGGCTCCCTTACAATTCTCCGGTGTCAGGCTAAGATTAGGGGGAAAACAGTTAGTAAGGCGCGGAACTATAAAGGTGGTTGTTCTCTCTCCGTACACATTGAGACACATTTAAGACGGGCTCAAAGAAATTTTTCTTGAGAAGCGAATATCGCACCTGAACTCGGATCGGCATTACTTTACAACGTCTAAATAGCTCATGATCATTGCTGAGGGATTGAGCATTCACTTTAGGGTGTACGAGAGATCTTTAAATTTTCCTTTGCAAAATATACATAGTATCTAAGAAGGATTTGTTGGTTCGTCCATAGCTACTTAGTCCGTACTGTATAAGCGATCCAGCAAGCGCGTGGTAAAACATTTATTTAACTTTGTAAGGAATTTGTTTGCTTAAAATCACAATATTTGCAAGGAAGTGTCTTAGTTTATTACCAATGTGCTCAACGTGATATTCCAAATATTTAATGACCACCTGGACAGTTACAGTGTTTTACGTTACAGTGTAAACAGACGTGATTATGAGCTATGAGCGTCGGTGAGAATTTATTAACATCAATTTTCTCTTACTCGTGTTAATTACTGATCCAGCATCATGGCACCACTGCACTAAAGCATCAAAGTCCTTTTTTTGTAAAGAAAGAGCAGTATCTGCGAAAATGAAAAGACAAGTATCATCAGCAAACTGGTAGTAGGAGCACGATTTTATAACCAGCTGCATATCATTAACGTATGTTATAAATGAAATCTTTGAGTTAGTTATGTAAAGTTTACTACAGTTTACATAATAAGGATATGAAGCCTGAATGCTAAAGATAAGTTACGCTGATACTTAATAAATTCAGTTTTGTAATAATAGATATTATTTATTTATTTATTTATTTATTTATTCGAGGACATCCAACGGCAAGTACAATGTTTTTTAAATCTAATACATAATTCATTCGGTGTCATGCTTAAAGCATTGCCTACAGGTGTCACGACATGCATCATATAATTAGGAGTATTAGACAGACTTAACATTAAAATTAAGGTGAAATTAACAAGGCCATTTAGAACACAATAAAAAACAGAAACGTAAAACCTCTGAGAATGACAATCATACTAAACATAATATAAATATAACAAAATTACATACTTCTAAAACAACATAAGTCCACTAAGTGCTAAAACTTAACTAACTAAAAATAATCAAAGTAATAGTAATACAGAAACACAACAAAATCATAACAGAAGTAAATTAAATTATCAACAAAATCGCAACAGAATTAAATTAAATTAGCTATACAAATTAAATGACCTTTTTATAAAACTTGAATAAAACAAAACAAAAACAAGAAACATAAGATTTATCATTTAAATTAATATTAATATTTTAAGAGTACCATGCCATCGAGACAACACAAAAAAGACAATAAAAAATGTACAAAAAAAGAATAAATATAAATTGCTAATTATACGTGGTTGCTACCACGTAACAATAGAGGAATTCAAAATATTATACCAATTCTTTTAAAATATTATTAAATGTGTGAGAGCTATTAGTTATAAGGTCGAGTTCCTAACTTGTTTGCATATACATTGTATTGTCGAGATATTCGCGCGATGGGAGTGTTCTTTCCAAGATTCGTTTTGAACTTAGGAATGCTGAAAAATGGAGAAGGTTTCCGTGGTGGTCTACGAGGAACGTTAATATTAAATCGAAACAATATATCTGGACAATCAATTTTATTGTGGAACAATTTATGAAAAAATTTAAGGTCTAGTATTAATCTCCTGATATGTAATGGTTTAATTTTAAAACAGTCTAGCTGTTTTCGATAGGATGGAATTGTTTTGGGTATTCTATATCTGTAAGCTAAGTGTCTAAGTAATCGCTTTTGAATTTTTTCTATGTGATTCTCAAGAACTTGGTAGTAAGGGGCCCAAACTTGACAGCCGTATTCCAATTTGCTTCTTACATAGAGGTTATAGAGTGTTATTACAGTTGATATTTTGTGAAAATCTCTACTTTGTCTAAGGACAAAACCAAGAGCACGGAAGGCAGAATTTACAATATTGGTAATATGTGGGCTAAATTGGAGCTTCGTATCAATAGTTATCCCAAGATCTCGTATCGTTGAAACTTCTTTTAGTATAACATTAGAAATGGAGTAGGAACTAATTATGTTATTTCGTTTCCTGGTAAACTTAATATGGAGACACTTTGCCGGATTAAGGAGCATACGATTGGCATTGCACCATGCAACTAGTCTATTTAGGTCTTCCTGGTGGTTATGTTGTTTAGTGTAAGATCAATAAATTATATAATAGTGTTCTACGGCTATTTAAATATCTATGATAAACCATTCGCCCTTTGACTTAGTATGCACTAGTTTTGGAATCGATAAGGAGCAATAACTTTTTGTCACAAATCAACTATTTTAAGACTTTATTTTAGATAAAAGCTCTTGTTTTTAATGTTAAAAGCCAGAAGTGACTCTTTTATTTGAATATACCCCAACACCAGGTACGACCGTTGACCGAATCTATTTTCCCAAACCGCCCACGTAATTTAGGCGGCGACGATTAATCGGCTACGTTTCTGTTAAGAGAAACAATTTATGGATTATTTTAGCCGGCTACAAGCCATTATTTTATTTTACTTAGGAACTTGGTACGTACTATGTTTGTGAAATTACGATGATAGGTATTTATTTATTTAAACTTTTCAGCTTCCTGGCATTACATAAAGAAGTTGACTGAATACACATACAATAATGGACACGTTTCCGTTGTTTATGCGGGAATTATGCCGATTTATCGTAAGTGCCTTAACTATTTCACTGATAAAAATAATTTATAAAATGAAGACCGTATCGGGAATGGAATCCGGGACACATTGTTCGGCACCAAGTCACCATTGCGCTAACGGAATCGACAATATAGGCTATAGCAGTTACCTAAGCAACATTAGTCACTGTTAACTATACAGTTAACCTAATTAGTTAAGTTAATAAATTTCCACGAAGTACTTACACGTTATCAATCGCAATTATGCCAATCGTAAATAAATGTAATAATTTACCCTTTTTATGTATTAAGATACCACCAAATTATTGTTGTTTTGTTTTGTATTATAATAACAGTTACACTGGTGGGTATCATATTTTCTTTTATCGTTATATTAGTACATCACCACCAGGTGCCCTGGTGGTGGTGTACCTAATATTATATAATAATAGAGGTATTTTCGAACGAAAACGACTTAGGTCCTTCAAGGAAAAAGCACTTGTGAACCCACACTCCTAGAGTGAGTGGGCACTGGTGTTACTTAAAATCAAACTGACAGGAGAGTTTGTTTCCTCTGTTATAAAAAAATAAAGATTTTATAAAATATATTATTTTATGTATACTTATCAGAGTCTTAGCAGAGTCTCCTATTTCGTTTGTGAAATAAGCAATATCAATTCCATGCGCATTTTAGCAACTTATTCCCCGGAATAATCGTCAAACACGCAATTTTTCTCCGGCACCGGAGCATCCTCAGGATGTTGCCCTTTTCCGCGGATATTGCTAATAAATACAAATTCTGCAAAGCCTGATTCTATTAACTATCAGCAATATTTGTGTATTATCTTTATTAAGTCTATTATTAAAATTTCAAAGGCTTGTTGATTGCATGTGATTATTCTTTTTTAGTTATTACGGACCCGGATGACTGCTACAAAGTACTGACGAATTGCTTAGAAAGGCCTGGCTTTGCAAATAAGTTTCTTAAACAATTTCTTGGAAACGGTCTACTGACTGGACCGGGTAAGGAAAAACCATTCGCCACTACAAAAGAACAAAATGATTTCATAACGTAAACTGTTTGATTCAAAAACTTTAAAGCGATTTTGAAAAATTTATAAAAAAATTACAATTTTATTTATAAATTAAAGTTAACATTTGGGAAATTAAATTTTTTAAATAACATCATCGCGCTGCAAACACTTCGAATGTTGACTTCAAGTAATAGCCGTCTTCTTGGCAATAAAATCAGAACCTCGACAGAGAGCTTACGAGAGCATAGTAAAGAGCAAATCTGGTCTCGTTCTGTTCCCACCCATAGGTGGGGCCTTCCTACAATAAACTCCTTCCTATAGCCGTTCCTACTTTATTTTAAAAAATACAAAATCCTTTGCTAATTATGTTTTGCCGGCTATTTCCGGAGAAAAAAAAAAACCAACTTTACTTATAATTCATTTAATATCAATATGTTATTTTCTAATACAACTGCATTAGCCCGATGCTAAATTAGTAACACAGAATATAAATTCATAAATACATAAAAGGTATTAACAGAGAACATTTTCGGGGCATTTTTGCAGGGTTTTGTTTTTTCAAATTTAGTCAATTATTATTAACAATAATTTTTAAAATAGTTTTGTTTAGTTAAATAAGATAAGGAAGCAATTTTTTCTTAGCAGATTGTTTATGTAATCCTTTAAAATTGTTTGGATGTTTACTATGTGTGATGTGGGTAGTATGTTACTTAAAAGCCTGATATTGACAAAACTTGAATATTAATTTGTATTTTTTATTATACGTAGAATCGATTTGGAAACAACACCGTAAGCTTATAAATCCAGCTTTCAACCAACAAGTAGTGGACAGTTTTATGGGTATTTTCAATGCTCAGAGTCGACGTTTGGTAGACACATTTGAGAGCCACGTGGGCAAGGGGCAATTCGATCATCATGATTATTTGGAGAAAACCGCCTTGGAGACTATTTCTTGTAAGATTAAACATGTCTTGTGTATAAAATTAAAGGAGCAATCTAGACTGAACATAACCATATTATGTTCCAACCATAGTTGTTTCGGTCAGAGACAAAACAAATATCGTTTAAAAACTATTGAATACGCAGGCAGCAATTTTTAAAACCAAAAAAAATTTTGAAGACTAAGCCATTACATACAAGCTGTATTGCTTAGGTATATGTATTGCATATATATTGCATTGGTGAACTGTGACTTTGTGACTTGATTCTTGTACCTATGACAAACGGAAATCCATAAGTATCGATTAGACAGATAAACATTTTAGATCTAAAAATAATTGTAAATGTTCAGGAGCGCGTCCTTCAGAACATATATTTGAAATCTTATAAATGAATAATCCTACAGTAACAATGGCTGGAGTGGACATCAGCAATCAGAAACAGTTCAACTACAAATGTCTTATGGCATTCCGTGCTATTGTCGATGGTGTCATAGCAAGAGCGAAAAACCCACTCTTCTATTTTGATAATATCTACGGTATATCACAATTAAAGAAAATCGAAGACGCTCATGTTAAGATTACTCATGAGTTAACGGAACAGGTTAGATCATTCGGTATTATATGCGTTAAAGTAAGCCTAACGTTTTTAATTTTATAAGAGGCCATGATGTTGCATTCGTATGTGCTAAGTATATGATACCTCATACCATATAAAATGCCTTATACATGATGTAATTGTTTAATACGATGATCTAATGACAGTTTAGTAATGACGAAAAACTTAGAGGTATAAAGTTACTTAGGCCGACTTGGCTGTGGCAGGTAATCCCTACTAAGACTGATTGTATTTAAGTAGTTGAAAACAACACAAGGATATTGTACTCAGTGAACATGAGTGTAGTTGTAATGTAAAATAATACTAGACTGGGATAAGATACCTCATAATCTATTGCAGTCTTTTAATTGTAACTTTAGCGAGTAATTATCTTATCTATATGATCTATTAATATATCTGTTATATTATGTATTTTGCCAGGTCCTGAAAAAGAAGCGCGAAGTGTACGCATCAGAAGATAACAAAACTGAATGTTCAGGTGAGATTTAAGGAGTTTAATATGGAGAAACATTTATATTTTATTAAAGATATACATTCTTCACATCGCCAGATGTAACTGTTTACCTATTCTTAGATATATATAAAGTGACCAAGTAACGATTAAATGAAAAAACTATTTTCAGAAACAAAATTCAAGCCATTTTTGCATCGTTTGTTGGACTTTAGAAATACCCTATTAAACGACAATGATATTAAAGATGAAATGAATAATATAATGTACGCAGGTTCTCAATCGAGTTCTGCAATTCTAGCTTATACAATGGTAATTCTTGGTACATACCCCCGTATTCTAGAAAAATGTCAACAAGAGTAAGTATATTATGTATTTTTTTAACAAATTACTTTATTTAATTAGTTAGTATAAAGCTGTTTGAATTTGAGCTTTTGATTGAATTCGCTAATCTCAGGAACTACTGGTTTAATAGAGAAACTAGGTTTTAACATCATTGATGTTTTACTAATATGCAGTTTAAGTCGACAAGTTCAAAGATACCTTTATATAGATAACCTTTTGATATCTACGCTGAAAAACATTAAATCAAGAAACAATATTTAATTTCTCCCTTTGGGAGATACCTATTACAATAATTGATTTTCGTATTAGAATCCGTGAGGTTTTCGGCGAATCAAACAGGGACGTGGAGAAAGAGGACTTGACAAACTTGAAGTATATAGATGCTGTTCTAAAGGAGACAATTCGGCAATGCCCGGTAGCACCGTTCACTGGCCGTTTAATTACTGAAGACATTCAACTAAGTACTTATTTGTTTTTTCACGTAAACACCAATGAAACAAGAAGGGGTATATGATAAGGGGTCGATCAATTTTCATTGGTAACACCTACGAAACTAACATATTTTTGGTTTCATACCCAAAGGGTAAAACGGGCTCCTATTTGTTGATTACACTTACCCTCCGTCTCTCACCAGGCTGTATCTCATGAACCGCGATTGTACATAATTAATATTTAATAGAGCCTTACCACTCACGTGTACACGTTCCGTACGTATGGAACGTAATGCGTTGAGCGCTACCTGTCCGGTTTTTTCCTTTTGAATGGACTATTACATTAACTATACCTAATATTGAACACAAGCATTCTAGATAGATACTTTTGAATACAGATTAATAGTATAATTTTTTTAGAAAACACAGTCCTTCGTAAAGGCTATCCGTGCGCTATATTATTGTATGGAGTATTAAATAATCCTGAATTTTGGGGTAAAGATGCTAGCGAATTTATACCGGAAAGATGGTTAGATGGGAGACTTCCAGAAAACTCCAATGCTTTAAGTGCCTTTGGTTTTGGAAGACGAAATTGTGTTGGTAAGACGAAATATCACTATTTGCATAGATCATATTAATAAACAAAGGGTTTTTTCATATAGAAGCATTATTAATTCCTATGTTCCAGGTAAAATTTATGCCTTCACTACAATGAAAGTATCTTTGGTACATATTCTTCGTAGGTATAAGATGACAGGGAATGTCTTTAACATGAAAGTGAAGAATCAAGTTATCAATAAGCCAGCCGGCGGACATGAAATATGCATTGAGTTAGCTGTCTAATATAGCATAACAACTACAGCCAGAAATTTTAAATGAAGCAAAATATCCACCACATCCTTACATATTATAATGTAAAGCCCCATGTGGGCCGTGCCAGTCAGTAATCAGTGTGACTGTGATAAATTGAAAAATTAACAGTAAGACTTCTGTGCACATTTCTACAATAAATGGAATGTTTTTTTGAGACCCTCTCAAACTTAGAAGGGTCTTCTAACTTTTTGTATTAAAAAAAATATTTACAGACATATTTTATTATAAATTTATATTTTAAGTAAAATAATATACTAGAAAGTTATGTAAAATACTTTATTGAGGATATAAATTTGTATTTATGAAAAGTGTAAATATACATCAAAAGTTTAAAGATCTTCAGTACACATTAGTGGAACTAGGGTTGAACAAAATATAATAACTTCAATCTTCATATATGGCACAATGTAACCAAACAAATTCAATGCAATCAATTATATTTAATATTGAAAAGTTGTATTGTACTTCATTTGGTGTCTTACTATGCTATTTTAAAGTTGCACATGCAATGCACAAAATAATATTATTTTATTTCATAAACAGATATATATTATCAGCCTTTATCACAGATACAAGATAAATATTAAATAATTATATTAATTCATAAGTACATTAGTTTGTAATACTTATTATTTATATATGTCCAAACTTATAGAAATTATAGGTAGATCAGCATTATTATATGTCATAATTCCTTTGATATGGTATTTTCCTTGTATCATATAAATTGCAGTCAATTTTATGTTAATAGAAAAATAGAATATTCTTATATACTATCTATAAAATAATAATCTAAATTATCATAACATTAACAAATATTTTATGGAAAGAGACAAAATGAGTTCTTTAAAGTTATAACAGTGCAATAACACTGAATTTGCTTTAAGAACTAATGTGTAAAATGATGTATCAAAATAGTAAGAGTGAAACTTAGCTGTCTAGCCAATCAATAACAGGCTGTATTAATCAAAACAACTGCAGTCGCAGCATTCAACGCCTTCACAACCACCAGTATCTTCTGAGCTCTCATTATCACAACATGATGTTATACAATCTCCACACCCCTCTAACATACTTTCCATACATTTACCTAACTGTACACAACACCAACCAACATATTGACAGAATAAATAAAATTCCCATTCATCTGAATCATAATATGGATTGCAACAACAGTCTTCTACATCTTGATTTCGTTTCTTTCTCTTCTCAGTTTCATTTTCTACTTCATCCAAATCCGATTCGGGAATTTGGGAACGTGGCTGAGAAGTAATAGGTATGTCATTGTCCTGGTCTTGAGGACTGATTTCAGCACTATTTAAGTCACGCTGTTGATGAATCTCGTCGGTAAACATCTTCAGTATAACACCACTATATTAAACAATTTTCAAATGTCTTCAAACACAATTGATACGAATATTTGATGAACTTAAAGTTATGAGGTAATTGTTTTATGAATTTAAGAAAAACGTTTAATAATTTGCAGTTTTGAATCACATGCACACTTTTTAAAAGTACCTTGGTGCCTGGACAGTATTATCTACAAACTGGCTTCGTTTTTCCGAATATCCACACCTAAAATTTATCCATTAATTTCAAAATCAATTGTGAAATTCCTGTTCCAATATTCCGTATTATTCAGTTACATGTCCATTTTCCTTCACAGAATCGTTTGATAATTTAACCATGTAACAAACAGATCAGAATGAACAAATGTCATTTACTTTTTTCATGGTCAAATTGAGGGAATTACGTTATATCATATTATGTGTAATAAATAACAACATCCATTGATTGAACTCATCCTTTAATTTTAAATTACATACAGTCCATATTTACATAAGTTACTACATAACAGAAATGTCACTTGATTTGACTAAGATTTTGAGGTTATGTCAACTTTTTAAATGCGTGTATTTTACTATTTTTATACTTAATATTATGTAAACATTTTCGATAAATATTAAAATAATAATTTCTAAAGCAAATTTAAAAATATAAGAAAATTTAAAATCTTAAGAGACCTCCAGCCTTTGAAGAATCAAAATCTCATAAACAATTATAATTGTTAAACAATTATATTGTTAGAATATGAGAACGAAAATTTAGATTTTTCAGTATTTTAGGATTTAGGTCTGACAAAATAAATAGAGACAAAGCACTTTTGCAGTTGACATTTAAGATTGCATTACGAAAATTACTTCAAATCTGGCGACACAGCTCAGCGAACCAAATACAAACAAAACCGGCGACCATCAACTAGAAACAAGAGCCTACTTTTGCTATAAGTTAAATTAGACCTAGTTTCAAAAGTTTCCAATTTAGGTAAAGCATGGTAGTGTTAATCGGAAGTTGCCTCTTTTTTCAGTAAAGCTTGACCAAACCGTGTAGAAATATATATATCTTTTATATTACTACATTATATTTTATTTGTAACAGAAACATACTTATATTTAATATGAAATAATCAAATATAAATTCTGCTAAATTTGATTACATATTTACCATTGACTTCATTGGAACTCATGAGACTAGGCCTCCAAAATTAAAAATCAAGTGATTTTCAATAACAATAAATAGAAGTGAATTTCCAGTTTTTATCCCTAGCAGGCCTACAAGTATAATAGACCGGAAACAGATGCATGCGCCATGACGGCTTCCGCTGCTTGTCGTATTTCAAGATGTCTCCGAGCTGAGTCCAACCAAGGCTTTGCTACCGCCCTTGGGGCACCTTGAAGAAGGTTTATATAACGTAGTGCTGATGAAAGATCGCCGTGGTCCATATAATATCTAAAACATTAATAAAAAATAAGCTTAATCAATAAAATGAATAATTTATAAATGTTATGTAACAGTGAAGTTCTTACCTGGCCCTCTGTATTATATCAAATGTGTCCAATTTAGTAAAGTCTGTCGGAAGATTGTCCAACTCATCTTTTGGGATTTCGGCAAACTGAAAATATTACATGAAAATAACTATTTCCGTCGTATGGCCTTATGAAAATATGTTCTGTGTATGGATCTCAAATTTTCCTATAATTGTTGCTTTAATATATTTTTTCACCCGCTCTCTGAGAAAATAATGATCTCTGTCATTAGTCTGATTAATAAAAGAGATATTATGTATTTTCCTAGCAAGTTTAGTCTAAAAATTATAATTGTAATATATACCTTTTGGAAAAGTAACTTGGACTGCAGCCAAGACAGGAAATAAACTGGTAACCCTGCTCCTTCTCGTCCCACTAGCGCCACTTTGACAGCTGACTTCTCTAGCTGAAATATTACCCATTATATGTCTTTACCGTTATTAGTTTATAATTATTGGCAAATAGTTTTTAATTTTTCATTTTCCAATAATAATAAGTAAAATAGAAACCCAAATGTACATGCAACTATCATTCATATGTCAGACCCAGTTTTATTGTTTTAGGGATGCCAAGTAACTTGTAGTTCTGATTTTTTCAAATATTTATGTTTTTTAACAAATTTCTAATAATCTTTTAAGAAGTGAAATCTTAATATAAATTATTATTATATATAATATATGTATATATGCATACCATATCAAATTTGTCCCTTAGAGCTTTCTCAGTGATAATTCCCTTCTCTCTGACCTCCTTGGGAATTCCTTGAAGCACTGTTTGCACCAGTTTATCGTCTTTACCTATTGCCATATTACAAATATTGAATTTAATTGATCAATCATGGATTACAAAATCCCAATAGACCAATATACAAGCAGTACTCCGCGAAAAAATGTCTAAACAACTCACCGGCCTTCTCTAAGGCGCTGATCTCGTGCGTTAACAACGCGTGGGGGGTGTTCCGACGCGTGGCAGCGTGTAAGGCTTCGGCGGCCGCCCACAACGACTGGGAGCGACGGGCCTCCGTCTCCGCTTTGGCTCGCTCTGGAATGTTGTTTACAAATTTTACTGTAGCTGTATTTCAATTCAACCTTTAAAAAATTCTCTGCATCCTTTAACGGGTTTAACCATTTCCAAAATTCACAGGTGGCTAAGCCCTAGCCCCCTACTTTTCTATAATGGAGGGCAAACGGACAAAGGGCACAAACGTCGACATTTTAATCTATTGTTAATATTTATTTCAACTTTGTTTTACTAAATTTACCATATTGTTTACCATGTGTGATGTCAATCCATTGAATTTATATAAGAAAAATCAGTGCAAAAATAGGGAAATTTGTAATCACAAATAAATATGTGATATAGGTTATTGATTTTCAAAATGTTTAAAAGTACTACAAATTAAAAACAAAAAATTTTTAATTTATTTATGCTTGAACTGGTATAACCTACATATCCTCGTCTGCTTGACCTTGATTTAACTTAAATATTAATGGGAAAGTAATTAATTACCCACTTAATCACCTTGCGTATTATTTCGTTAGGAAATAACCCACCACCACTGTGTTATACTGCAGAGGCAATAAAGTGTAATGTGAACATCTACTAAAATAAACATTATAGGAAATTGCTTTAAAACAAAACTCACGTTTCAGAGTCTGTTCAATCGCCATTAGTTTGCCAGCCATCGTAGCGAGCTCACGTTTGAACACAACGCGTTCTTTCTCCACTTGCTCTGACACCGAACGGCTGAACCTGCCCATCACCTAAAAAATATTAAATTATATGGGTAAAAAAATCTTCTGATATTTATTTTAATTACATTTAAATAGGGCTCAACCAAAGGGGACACAGAGCAGACTTTCATATGTATATTGTGGTCCCATTTAAAGACAAGTTTTTTTTACCACTAATTGGTAATAAAATCTGGTTATATGATATAGGAACTATTTTTTTCTGTACTTCAATTTATTTAAGAATTTTACTTAAAACCAATCATTAATTTTACAAGTACAATAGAAGCCGACATAATATGCGATCGATTAATATTCAATAAGGAGAAATCGAGTTTTATTCGATTAATAAATTTACCAAAAATCGATGTTTTGGATGATTTAAAAATCTACATGCTTTTTATAATCCAGTAATACACGTAAGCGAAAACACCTATTTTAAATACCTCTTTTTCTTTTCTGGAAAGTTGATCTTGCAACACTTCCTGTTGTATTTCAAACTGTTTCTTAAGTTGCTCCTTTAGTTTCCTGTTTGCTTCCGCCTGTACAGCTAAGCTCTGAAATTTTGATTTATTATTTTTATTGTTGTATATTCGAAATTGATAATTTGGTATTTATAGTACCAGCAAAGTTAATATTTATGATATGAGTAAGTTTATCAATTTGGTAAGCAGTTTGTTACATAATTTTAATATATACTACGTCATTTAAAATTGTAGAATTATTCTCTTATTTATGCAGTAAGTTAAAGCGATTATTTAAGCTAATAAAACAATCGTTTTAACTTACTTGAATACAAATAATGAAATATATCATCTCTTTGTTGTATTTCACTTCATATAAAAGAATCTCATATTGTTTTCGGGGAAATGTTCCTACAAGTAAGTCTTGTGAATATACAAAAAAATCATAATATTACCCTCTTCTGGAACTCCTTTTCTTTCTCCAGTCTCTCTCTTTTAATCATGTCTTCGACTTTAGCTTCAATGATAGCTTGTTCATCGTGGCCTGAAATTACACATAATTGCTTAGACTGTCACAAGCAAGCTTGGCATGAATTTTATATTTAACTTTCAAGAAATCATACCATTATCATATGATAATAAGAGTACACCTCTCTAAAAAAAATATTTTATTTATTTATTAAAATGTATCAATCAGTCATAGAATCAATTTTTTTAATTCAAAGGGTTTTTTATTGGTTATAAATAAGACTATATTAAATAAATGTTATATGTTATTTTAACTGAAGTAATTATTTGTCCCTATTAATACCAAAGTAAACAGGATTTGACAGGAAGGGACAAAAAACAGAGTGCAATTAGATAAATGTCTAAATTTATAAGAGCAGACATGCACTATAGATGTAGTGTTATTTTTAACACCAGATGTCTACTTAA
Source organism: Pontia daplidice (assembly GCA_963693355.1). Classification (NCBI taxonomy): domain Eukaryota; kingdom Metazoa; phylum Arthropoda; class Insecta; order Lepidoptera; family Pieridae; genus Pontia; species Pontia daplidice. Next base: position 4,430,714 of record CAVNZL010000137.1, on the reverse strand, counting down.
TTTTGGATGCAAATTTTTACTAACTAGGCACAATTAAATGAGTAAAGTACTGCAATTTAAATAAACTATTTTGAGCGTTCAAATGAGTATTTTAAATTATATTAATATTACTATCACATATTTCTTAACTTATACTACAGAATATTAATTATATATAATGTAGCATTTGTACATACATTCAATCGCCCTCTTAATTTTCAAATCTCTTGTAGTTTGAAGTTCAGCTATTTCGTTTTGTAAATATTGTACCTGAAAACCAAATTAATAGAATGTTATACCAAATGAACTTAATTATTACAAGTACATCGTACATTATTTAAATCGTCTATTAAACTTGAAATGTTGTATTTGTAAATTTGCACATTCTGTTTGTTTAGATTTTATAGAAGTAATATTTTTGTATAATTTTTTTTATTACCTGTTTCAATGTGTATAGTAGTAGTAAGTCAGTGTCACCCTTAAGTTCGAGTTTGCGGGCAGCAATATCGATTCCCGGGAACAACATTTGTAGTTCGTCTTGGTATGCTTTTCGCGCTGCTTCCACCTGGCAACAATGTAAAGAATTTTTATTTGGCGTTCCTTGCTGTTAATTACAATAATCGCAGGCAATAAAGGCAAGCCTTAGTCTCTTCGATTAATGGACTATCCAACACAATTCAATTAGCACATTCCTAATTAAATCCTCAGATTTATGACTTTTTTATTTATTACATTCCTTTCCTTTTCATTATTATAGTTCTTATTTATAGCTGTTAGTATTATGTTTATAAATGTTGTTTATATTAAATTTCTTGATTGGCAGCGACATTCGTTCAGCCTGATGACAAGCAAATAGACCCCCATGGACAGAATGCAAAGAACGACCGCATCCCATCCCCATCTGAATAATAGTGAACAATTCAAATAACATTAATTCAAGTGACAATGAACACTAACCTTATTCCAATATTTATCTGATAATACAGCCTTCTCTACACATTCTTTATATTCGTTTTCCGCCTGAGATAGGTCTGCTCTGAACTGCTTGATGTATCTCTGTGTGGCTGCGATGCTCTCTGGCGGAGCTTGAACGCCAGCCTTTATCATACGGTCCAGAGTCTCTAATTAACAAGATATACACTATATTTAGATATTTATTTTTTCCTGTTATTTATATGATTCTTCATTTTGTGTGCTTTGCAGCAATCATATAATAAATTTACATTTTCGTTAAAACAGTCATATGTAATACACATTTACAATATTATATACATTATATTAAGAACATGTAATTATAAGAATCGATGGTACATAAGGTGGTTTTGTCGTATTACATACATTTTATATATTTCAATGATATTTATAAAAACAATAGATGCAGTCGAACATAAGTATATTTCTATGAAACACCCAAAACGTCTAAATATTTAAACGACGCAATTTCTAATATTAAAACCGAAAGAAATTAAAGAACTCCACATGCAACAATTTAAAAGTCAATTATTAACATGGCTAGAGGAAATAAATTTAAATTCTGTAAGTGATTTTTTTGACTCGTGACTATTATTAAATTATTTTTATATATATCTTTTTTTTAATATGTTATGTCTTTTCTCTAGGACTAAAGATATTTTGTCTGCACAATTTATACAATTGCATGCCATTTTAGACCGCAATCAGTGCAAATAAAGATATATATAATTAATATTGATAAAGCGGAGGTCGATTCTAATTAGTATGTATCTCTCTAAAATTTGGAGCTGTAATGGAGTACAACAACTAAGTCTTTAAAAAAACACACTTACACTTAGTCTTGGCTTTAGGGACGTTTTTTGAATGAGCGGAGTTATAATCCATTCGGCCGCCGCTGGCACTCTCGATATTTGTAACATTGTACTCGAGTGTTTGTAATGTACATAAACTTAAAGAAATATTTAATTTTATTAATTAAGTTAATACCCCTGACCAATGAACGATTGAGCGGCTATGTTACTTTCCATTCTATATACTATTAATATAGCACAAAAAGTAAAAATATAAATTTACTAGTTTTATTCATCATAAATCTCTTAGAAATAGTACAAATGGAATTCCGGAAAACATACCAATTGCACACTTAGCCTTCGCAGATGTCTCCTTGGCCTTAGCTACAGTGGCATTCCGTTCGTTAACAGCACCTTGCAGTGTTGTAAAGTGCTTCTTATCTAAATCTTCCAGCGGTGATTCAATTATCTGTTAAATACATTTCTTTATTCTAATACAATTCAACTATTGATACTTTTTTAAATGTTTAGTGAGGTTTATAGAGGTGCTTCAATTATTATCTGTTAATTGTAATGCATTCGGCAATTGGGAAACTTGTCGCATATTCTTCTCGGCTATTCCTCAGAGCCTGAAGACAAAGGTCTTCAAAGTGCGTCTTGCAGTGATGACGTATGGTGAGAGACGTGGAACTGACGGTGGGATGGTCCACCGATTTAAAGTCGCTCAGCGTGCTATGGAGAGAGCTATGCTTGGGGTTTCTCGAGGATCTATCAGAAATGAGGTTATCCGTCAGAGGACTAAGGTTACCGACATAGCTGTCAAAGTATGCAAGCTGAAGTGGCAGTGGGCTGGTCATATCTGCCGAAGAACCGATAACGTTGGGGTAGACGAGTTTGAGTGGAGACCACGAAAGGCAGACGAGGTGGGACGCCCTCCTGGTGGACCGACGACCTTAGGAAGGTAGGGTAGTGGTGGATGAGGAAGGCGAGGAGAGTGTTGTGGCGTTCTTGGGAGAGGTATGTAGAGTGAGAATGTAGGTGATATAATTGTAATGCATCAATAGTTCAAACACCAAACTTACCCTATAAAGTGCCTTATTGTACTCAGCGCAGAACTTGGTTGCCTTTTTATAATTGTCTATTGCTGACTTAGTGTTCTCATGCATCTCATGTTCCAATTCCACCATGTCTTTTGTGATTCTGATCGGCGGAGCTTCGTGTGGCTCACAGGCTTCCGTTTGAACGAGGGTTGCTGAAATGTCAAATAGATTTTTGTATCATTTCTGCATCTATAGCTTCATTTATACATACATGATTTATACAATAGCTTGGTTTACATCAGTGCAACACATGAAGGTGTAAATGAAATTTTAAGAAATTCACAGTTAATGCTCTCACCTGGTGTTTCAATTTCAGGAGTTTCCATTGGTTTTTCTTCAACATACAATGGTTCAAACTTTGTTGGTGGAACTGTTAGGTAATCAAATGATAGTTAGTCAATGATAATGGCTTTGGTTAGGTATTTTATATTATATTACTGCAAGTGTAACAAGCCATTAATTAAACAATGTCTAACAATTTGCTAGGTAAATTAATTGGTAATCAAAGCAAAGGTTTTGATTGTGTTACATGTATTGCAGTTTGTTTTAAATGTAGTTTTAAATTATTGAATACATACTTGAACATTTTCCCCTTAATTTATTTAAGAAATTTAAAAAATCTAAATACATTTCTCTCTATTTCTATCAAATTTCACTTTTTTAGGGCGGTTTGGGTTTGATTGTAAAAACGTTTCTTAATTTATTTATTAATACAGAAGGTTTTTATTTTTTTAATATGTTTTTCTATATTTTTTTTTAAACATAGTTTCATCATTGTTTTATCTTCTATATTCGAAAATTACTTATATAAATTATGGTAGGGATATAGAGTAAAAAAAATTAATTCATAAACACAAGATATTTACGTTCATATGTTTTCTTAGCAAAATCCCTTGCAGCATCCTTCTCAATATTTTGTTCAGCACGTTGTTGGAATTCCATAGGTGATACACCCTCCTGAAATTTAATTTCTCTTGCAGGATTTATATGAACAATATAAGCTCTGCTTAATTGCACTGTTGTAAGATTCAAGCAGCTCGTAACTGGACACATTTGTGTTTTATCAGAATTGCATACCTTGCGACATGTGAAAGTTAACTTTATTATTTTCATTATATAGTATTTCTCATTTATTTAAACTACTGAATAATAGATATCACCATTGCTTATAGAGGTCTACCTGATAAGCAACTTCTATTAGTGTTATATAAGTTATGGATTTTATTAACACTGGTATAGAATTTATTTTCAACTGTGCTTTTTATGGATGGATATAATGTTTAAACTTTATAATTTTTTTACCTTTCCAAACATAAAGTTTGTGATTGTTGTGGTTGCTTTACTCAGCTGGTTGAGGGTGAATTGCCAATATGTGGTGTTTTCCTGGTATATAAGGGCCACAAAGTTGTTAGCCCAGGGGGCATTTGACTCCAACCAGTTCCTTGCTTCAGGGCTGTGTCTGTTAAAAACGAAAATTTATAATAAAATTTCGTGAACCTAATATTAAAAAGGTTTTTCAGACCTTTTTCTGTCAAAAAAATTCATGAAAATGTTTAACCAAGGGACCACACCTTAACAGAAATGGTGTTCCCAAGATGCAAAGTATTTATAGTGGCAGTTTATTTTTTTTAATGCAAAGCACATTCTAAAAATTCCTCTTCAAATAAGATACCCTACATTAAAAACAACTTTTTATACACATATAAGATAGCAAATTAAATACATAGGTAAACATTATCTTATTGAGCAGCCACTTGATTTGCTCTGGCACTGTATAAATAGTTAAGTTTTGATACTTACTTAGCATACACAACGGCTGTACCGGCGAGAAGCGAAGCACCAAGAGTACCCCATAGTAATTTCCGAGATTTGGGAGGAACTTTTGCCGAATGTTTATCTGATGCATTTCTGCGATGAGGCGATCGCATTACTATAAGGGCTGAACATGATCCATCGCCAATTTGTTTTCTGACCTGAAAATAAATGAAAAATGTTTGGAAGACAAAACAATGTCAGTCACAAATATGTGTGTAATATATATAAAAAAAGATTATTATTAACAAGAAAAATAGTTCACTAAATTAGAGCCATATAATATAATACATAAGCTTATAGTCGAAGCAGTTTCGGTCCATCAGCTGTTTATTTTCATTTTAAGGTTATTTATGTCAATGGTTGTTGTTATGTAATAACAACACAACAATTTAAGTGAAATTACATACTGAAAAGGTTTAACTGCATTTATATAATAAAAAACTAATTTATTATATAAATAACAACTAGAAAATGAAAAATATTGTTGTGAAGAACATTAACTTAAGTAAGCTATATATTTGAGTATTAATACTTGTGAAGAAAAGCGAACATAAATTAAGATTGCGTTTACATTTTAAATAAGAATTAACAATAAAACTTACCAAAACTAAGCTAGGATTTGTTATTTGGTTTGTAAATCTGTACATTTTCGGCAGGCAATGATTTTTTCACTCAGGCTGTCAAAAATCAAAACCATAGAGATCAGACAAATACAAAACATTACTGCATAAAAAATGTATAGATTAAAACTGGAGTTTATTATTATTGTTTTTTTTATTTTATGACCTGAAAACATAGACCTTTCAGTCATAACTTATTAGTTATTTAGAAAATGTTCATTACTTTGGAGTCACTATACTTTACTACACTGCACAAAATTTCGTCAGTTAAATTGAGGAAGTTTATTTTTTATGTAGTTATAAATAGGTTTGTAAGATGTTGGATCTTTCATTAAAAAGTTGAGTGGCGGTGGGAAATTATTATGAAAATCATCTCACTAATAGAATATCACATGATACATGTTTTCTGTAAAACTTAATAGACAGATTTTATAGTTTGAAATTTGTTTGAAGGTTGTAAAGCAGGAATGAGCAACTCAGCTCGCGGGGTGCATTGCTAAGGACACACTAAATCAAAACATTCTTTTTTATTTTTCACTTTATATATAAGCTGTATTCTTATTTGCTCAAAGACTGTACCAACAAAAAAATATAACATAAAAATAATAAGATTTAATTTAAGTGCCTCCTACCAAAAAAAAAATATCTAAAAGCATGGCCTCTATGTCAAGCCCTTAAAAAACGATTTTTTAAAAGCAGAATTATAATTTCCCTCTTTTAAAGGACCGCTTACTGCCCTTAATCAAAGAGTATGTAATCTATACCGTTAATATAAAAAAACGTTATTTTTATTATTAATTATTAAATTAAGTATTGATATTAATAATTTTTTAAATAAGTATTTGATTGACATATAGGCATAATTGTTATGTCATGTCATATAACTCAAATTGTGCCTATTTTATAATGAAAATCTGTGGACTTGTAACTATGGTTTGTTTTCATTTTAAGAATTTCCAATTGACAATTACCACATCTAGTCTGTCTACTGTGTATGTCATTTTATAAATAAAAATTTAGTATGTTAAATAATCATATTTGCACATACTTCTTTATCGTTTAAATTTTGTGGCATAATGATATTGTTTTAGTATTTTATAAGTTTGTCTTGTTATTGTTACTACGGGTAAAAATGTTGAGGTGTACATTCTCTGGTATGGTTAAATAAAAATATATTTTTTTTGTATATTGTCAGGATTCTTAAAATTATATAGGTTATGTTTCCTTTCAGTGCTGCGACGCTTACGACCGGTTTTAGCTCCATACTACAACACAACATCACTTATTTCCAATGTAACCAGAAATTTTTCAAGTATAATTGGTAGACAGCAAGCCCTAAACAACAAAGAGTTATCTGGAACAACTTTAATACATAACAAACAAATACTTGATATTTGTAACAGAATAAACCCAATTTCTATTCGAACAGTCACTAAATTTAGTTTAAAAAAGGGTAAAAGGAAGACAGTCAAAGCTGCAATAAGAAGATTCTTCAGATTGGAATGGGGTGGCTGGATCCGGACAAAGGTTGGGAGAAATAAAAAAATCTGGAAAAAGTCACAGGCTCAAAGAAGGCGTCTAAGGCAACATGTATTTTGTAACTCAACTCAGTCAACAATGCTTGATAAAATGGTAACAAAGTTTTGGAAGAAACCTAAATACTATGTAGACGATCCATATGCTCCATATCACACTAGGGAGGAATATTATATAACAAGAAAAAAACCCACTAATTACTAAGGATATTATTTTTCATTAGTAACTAATTGTAGAAGCTCATTTCAACAAATAAAAGTTAAAACATTATATTCTGAATATTATACTTTACAAAATATTAGTTAGTATATTGGAAATAGTTTAATAACTATTGAAATAACAACAAAGGCTATATTAAGCTGGGGTGTGGGATAATATACTTAAAAGGGGAATACCTACTATAGTAGTACATACTGCAATTTTTCTTGTATGAAATTTGAAATTGTGTTTTTATAAATGCTTAAAATACCTGAAGGGATTAGTTTTACCCTACTTTTATTTAGGAAAAATATAGTATTACTATAATATTCTTGATTGTTAAAACCCAATTTTCCACCAACATTAGTCAACTTATAAAAAAAGTTTAAAATTCAATATTCATATTTTTTTGTGTGTCATTTAGAAATTGACTAAAATATCATACACATTTTCAGACATGGTTACAAAAAAAACCTAAGCCATTTATAACTTGTATTGTGGTGGAATATAGGTGCTAGCACAACTGACAAACACAGATAACATCTAACATTTATGCTCATTACACAAATTTTGACCACATCCGGGATCGAACCCAGGACCCTCCGTTACACTGTCTAGCATGGGGACCATTGCACCAACTGGGTCGTCAAATAACAACGACGAGACTCGACAGATGACAAAAAAACAGTTTAAGTTGTCCATGGCATTTCACACAATCTGTCAAAATCATTTTGACTTGACGTAGGTACGTGCTTGCGTAATAAAGTATTTTGTTGTCATAAAATATAGTACAATTTAATTTACATAAAAACTATTTGTGAATCTTGAAAAAGTGACGTAAACTATAATTTATATACGGTCGCGCTCTCAGCTATGAATAGCACAAGGTTCGTCCATCGCGTGATAAGGCATATAAAACCTATAAATTTCCAAAAGACTGTCAATAATACGACAACCGGCACTGCATTTGGATTTCGACATTTTTCGGCGGGAACAGTAGCAAATATGAAATTTGTTCAATTTACTTACTCGAATAATCCGAAAGAAATTCGGGTTGGATATTTAGATGGCGATAATGTTGTTGACTTAAACAAGGCAGTGCCTGACTTACCTAAAACCCTTTTGGAAATACTAAGAAGCAAGGAAATGGATCAAATTTTGCGGTAAGTTATAAATTTTATACCGAATTTTTCACGGATTTTAAATATCCTTTAAATTGTCCTTACAGGACGTAGGTACAATAATATTGACAGTTTTAGATAATATCTATTAAATTAATATATTAATATCTTATTTATTAAAATACTGCAGATAAGTAATTGGGTAAATTAAGCACTGCACTTTATTTATTTAATGTAACAATATTAATTTATTGTGAATTTTATTATTTCAATTACAATATTTAAATGTGAAACTTACTAACTAACCCATTGCTTTCCACTGACTTTTATATTTTTTTAGTTTTAATGAATATTTGTCTCTTAGTTGGATTTTCCAAAAAAATATATATGTTCAGTAATTTGTGAGTAATATTAAAACATTAATTTTGTTCAGTGACTTGTTATATAATAAAATAAGATGTTGCATATGCTTAATATAAACTGTCACATATTTTCTGATAACATTATCATGATAATAGTAATCCAATGGCATACTTGTGTCTTTAACTTGTCATTGATATCAATTGATTACAATTGAAAAACCTTTTTAAGGAATACAGCTTTTACCTGTTTAATATTCTCTTGATCTTATTAATACTAAAATCCTACTTAATTATAAAAGTGCAAGTTAGTATGAATGGATGCATGTTGTTACTCTTTTATGTAAAAAGTACTGAATGTTTTATAATGACACTTTACAATAATATATTTGATACACATAGGCTACAATTTATGGAAATATGTGACTTTCCCAAAATATACAGATAGTATGAAAAAAAAATACCATCTGCAAGCAATGCTAGTGAGCACCGAGCATATATATATACATTTGCTAGTCACCATTGTAGTATGGATAATACTAATTGCCCTACCTCACCAAGATAATATGTTATATCTATAACTTCTATACCGTTATAGCTGAAAAGTTAACCATAACTACAATAATAATATTGATATTTGCAGAATTGGTAATAATAAGTCAGGAAGGAGCTGCATGATCTTTTAGTTCTAGTTTTTCATAAGTTCTGCATTTCAGATACAAAGATATATTTAAGCTTTATATAACTATAGTAACAAAAAAATATCTCAGTTATTGCCTACTCCATATTAAAAATATACAAATCTGAGTATAAAAATATCTAGTACATAAATAATTGGACCTAGTGTACAGGATCAACTTACATTCTACACCCATTTTTAAGTATTTATTCATTGAATATACACCAAAATGAGGTTACTGACATTCATTAAATGATATGACCTTTTTTTAAATCACTGAGAGCCCATGAGCATATTTTAATAGGTCTAACACTTGAGATACATTCTTTTTGAAATTATTATTTAAAGAAAAATGTTTCAGTGGTAAATAGATGGGTTTTTTAAATCACTGAGAGCCCATGAGCATATTTTAATAGGTCTAACACTTGAGATACATTCTTTTTGAAATTATTATTTAAAGAAAAATGTTTCAGTGGTAAATAGATGGGTGTATGTTGGATAGTCAATTCTTTGCCCATAAGGGTTTAAAAAAATGAAAAAAATCATGTTAAACCATTTTCTTATCAAACAAAAGTCTGCCAGTTATATGTCAGATCTTCAAATAAAAAAACATTAATATATTTAATATTTATTTAACACACTAATCTTTATAAAATATAAATTATAGTATTTTTACATTGAAATATATTTTTTCAGCCTCTCTGAATGTGGTAGTGACTCAGCAAAGCTACCGATATCATCTGTACTACTTAAAGCACCCATTACAGGCATGGACAAGGTTCTATGTGTAGGACTGAATTATAAAGATCACTGTGAAGAGCAAAAACTAACTCCTCCCGAGGTTCCAATGATCTTCAGCAAGTTTGCTAGCACAGTTGGTGGGCCATCAGATCCTGTTCGACTTAGAGTGGATGTTACTGATGTAAGTCAACCATAAACCCCTGGAATGATCTGTCAGCAAAGAACGCCTATTGCGATTTGCATTATACATATTATATTGTGACTATTCTCATTCGCATATAAAAAGTTCTAAGAGATAGGACCGAACGTCTGGAACTTCGTGTGCAAATGGTCTTTCTTAATGACCTGCACGCAACGGCAGATGTGTTAATCCAAAAATTTTCTAAATTATGAATCAGAGCATATGACCCATGTTCCAATTGGGGTCAATTATCGAGGCAAATTGAGTCTCATTCATGTAGGTGGATGAAATAATTGCGCTTATGCGGGGTGACGTCATTCAGGAACCGCTTTTGACCTTTTGTCATTTTTAAATTTTTATGTTAAACAGTATTATCCTAAAGTAAACGGCGATCGCTACCCGTACGAAACAGGGCTCTACAGGATTGGATTTTTCTTTATGTGCCCATTTAACATTGCTCGTATAGAAAATCGGAAGGACACTAGCGAGTCAACCTACCCAACTTGCGTTCAGTCTCTAATCTACTTACTTCAACAAAAATTTTTGATATATTAGGCTAAAACGAATCTATCTCTAATCATGCAATTATATAGATTGGTTTTCCCCTTATATATGCAATTTTTAAATAAAATGAGTTCGTAGCCCATCATTTCATGTATTGCTATCAGAGAATAATTTGCTCCTCTACGCGGCTGGTTTAAAAGACCACAATAGTTGAGATACTTTATAAATCATATATATTACGTGTTCAATTGAATTGAGGATATCATTATTATTATTCGGTAATATACAAATAACTTATTTCTATGCTATCACTCCTCATTGGCTTCAAGTGTTTTACCAGTTTAAGTACACCCTTAGATCCATCCAGCAGCATCTCACCTTAATTTGTCTGCAAAAATAAAACAAAAGAAAACTCAAAACTTAACTTGCTTAAACTCATGATTAAGCTTCCATAGCTTTCTCTTTATACATGACAAATTGTAAATATAGTCGTCCTGGATTAAAATTACAGAAAGTGGATTGGGAGGTAGAGTTAGTGGTAGTGATCGGGAAAGAAGCGAGTAACGTCAAAGCTTCGAATGCTTTTCAATATATATTTGGGTACACAGTGGCCCAAGATATAAGTGCCAGGGATTGGCAAAAGACCAGGAACGGTGGACAATTTTTGCTTGGAAAGGTAAGTGGTACAGGTAGGACGAATTCTATAACACTATTTGTCTGTTAAAAAATATTGACATTTCAGAATTAGTATCGGCTAATCTTTGAATCCTTATGCAAACATGTTTAAATGATCTTACCTCTTGCCCTGCTTGCAGTTGCCTTCTATTTTATCTTCTTGGAAAAACCATCAAACTCCATTCAGATTTAAAAGCCAGACTCGTTAGACGTTAACACTATCCATAGTCCGTTACAATTGGAATAATTGTTATTCCTATAATATTGTCTTTTATTAACATAACTATTATTCATTTAAAGAAAAACACTTTGTTAACGGATTAAGTTATGTATTTTACAAAATTTAAGTGTATTACATTATTTTAAATTTTTCCGACGTTTCGCGTGCTTTACAGCGTGCGTGGTCACGGTATACTGAAGACAAAAGGTGTTAATTGTCAAAATAAGTGTCGCAGGTGCAGAGAGGTTTACGTGTTGTCTCTGTATTAATTGCCCCGGAGTTGGTATCGACTAAAACCGGAAGGATTTTTACAAAAGGCTCGAGGTGTCCTCCATTTTCCCGGATTGTTTTTCATGAGATTTTAAAACTTTAAAACTTTGAGATTTAAATTTTGTAAATTACATTACATAATCCGTTAACAAAGTGTTTTTCTTTAAATTGTTAATTCTGTTCCGGTTTATTTGAGCCGATGACAAATATTTCAGTCAATGGACACATTCTGCCCCATTGGTCCGTGCATTACTACGAGTGATGAGATAAAAGACCCTCAAAAACTAGAGATCAAATGCTCTGTTAATGGCGTCCTTAAACAATCGAGTTGCACAGATCAGTTGATCCATAAAATACCTGATGTCATTGAGAGGCTGTCATCGTAAGTATAGAATCCCTTACATGCAAGAAATCTTGTATGTGCAGCGGTTGTTTTATTTATTATGTAGGTGGTGACTGAAAAAATTTGGTTTCTTCGTTTGTCATGGGATTGTTCATTGGCTCTTTTATTACTACTTATCTCAAATCTTTATACAAGGCTGGAACTGATGCTGGAATATAATATTTTTCCCCGAAATTAGAAATTTGATCGATGCAAATAAATCAGAAAAAGAAGTTGACATAGTTTTGTTAACCATTGCTTTTAAGGATCATGTACACTTATTTATTCGTAAAGGCAGGCTTTAATGGATATCTATAATTAATTAACTCATAGACAAGACTAAATACTATTTCAAATATTAATTATTGATGGCCAAGATAATATAATAAGCCTTTATTCAGACATAATTTTACAATTTCGTCTTATGCTAATCTTAATCTAAGACTCTGCAGTCTTCGACACCGACAATTTCCAACCTAATCTGTTGTGGGCTTCCCTTGTCCATGTTTTCCCGGCTACAAGCTTAATTTCGTCTTCCCATCTTCGAAACTGTCTGCCTCTTTTTCTCTTCCTGTTTCTTGGGTACCAGAATAGTATGCTTTTATTCCATTTCTCAATACCTCTTATTATGTGTCCCGTCCATTTAGTTTCCTAGCTCTGGTGCTGACATCTTCGATTTTTGTCCTCTTTCTGATAGTTGTGTTCCTTATTCTGTCAGATCTCTTTACGTTTACGTTTAGCATAGATTAGTTTTAGAGATGGCCAAGAACCCATCTCTAAAACTAATCTAATAAGACAATGGTAAAAGATACCTTTTCTAATTACTTACTTTTTCAGGGTAATGACACTCCTTCCCGGTGACATCATATTAACAGGCACGCCTGGTGGTGTGGGTATGTACCGATCACCCCCGGAATACCTCAAACCTGGTGACGTCATTGAAAGCTTCATCCAGGACATAGGGACGCTCGTGGTCAAAGTGGAAAAGTTTTAGAATTGCTAACATTAATAAGCCAGGTAAGTTGTATGGGATGAATGCAATAAAATGGGTATAAGTAGGGATAATATTATGAAAAATAAAATGGTTTTTTATAGAAGTATAACGAGGAAGTTTCGTTTTACGATTCAACACAACATCTGGAAGTATAAATGTGTTTGGATATGGATTAATTTACAATTGAACGATTGTACATGTCTTTGGTAGTCAAAAGAAACGGACCTATAAGAAATATAATACACAACCTTTTAAACGTTATTATACAGTGTTTTTTATCTTATTATATTATATTATATACAAGCTATTATAAATATTGTTAATAAATGTTTTTATTATTGTAAACAATGTTTTATCATTATTTATTATTTTATTGAACTCCTCTATCGACGTATTTATATAGAACAATTTTTATCACAGACTTTAATTGAGACATTGAGGGCAGGAAATAAATTAAGTTTAAAATCTCTCTACTGGGTACATGGAACCCATTTTTCAACGAAGATATTTTGGTTCTAATATTCCACTACTTGCCGTAAAATATTATAAAGTCTCTAAACTAATTGATTGATAACTTGATAGTTTAATGTAATTTTTTCTTATTGCCTGTAGCTATATAAATATTATTTAAATCTTAATAAAGCGAAAAGCACCCGGCACCTAACCGTTCCCCCATATAACCTGTAATTCCAATCATGACGTCATATGGAAGATCACAAGAGCGGAAATATGTAGATCCTACTATATTATACACGCGAAAGTATTATCTTTCACATAGCTACTGATGTTGAAAAAAAAAAAAAAAAAAAAAAAAAAAAAAAAAAAAAAGAAAAAAAAAAAAAAAAAAAAAAAAAAAAAAAAAAAAGGGGGGGGGGGGGGGGGGGGGGCCCCCAAAAAAAAGGGAAAAAAAAAAAAAAAAAAAAAAAAAAAAAAAAAATTTTAAAAAAAAAAATTCAAAAAAACCCCCCCCCAGGGGGGGAGGGTTTTGTAAGCCATTTAGCCAAAACTGTGAACCTACGATACATTAAAAATTGATTATTTATTTATTAATTTTGTGGTTTTAGATTGATTCCTAAATAGAAACAAAAAAAAAATGAAACTTTTATCGCTTCTTTAATATATTATTTATTATGTGTTTTATAAGTGGAAATTCGCAGGGTTTATCTAGTTAGTTCATCGAGTTGTTCGTGGAAATTTTTACGAAAATATACTCATATCAATCAAATATTATAAGGCCTGTAGAAGGTTAATCAAAAGACGGTCCTGTGCCTGCATTGCAGATTTCACCAAACAGGAAAATATAATTTTAAACAGTTACAATGTTTGAGTTTAGAGTTCGCAGCTACGAAAATAATTAGATATACCTCACAGCGATGCCATAGTCAAACTGCAAATTCTCAAGTGCTCTCGATGGTGTAGAATGGTCAATAAGACGAAAATTTCTTCAGTAGCCTTCAATTAAAGTTGGTTCTTGTTCAAATCCAATCCTATAAAACCTTAAATTTCATTAAACATTTTTTTGTTATAATATCAACATTCGTTTGTTTGTTATGTAACATTTAAGAAAAGATTGATGAGTAAAGTCTAATTAAACAACAATAAATTTCAACTCAAAACAACTAATTTTGTTTAAAAATAATAGAAATGAATTTGCAAAGTCCAATAAAGAGCATAATAGGTAAGACATTCCTCTAGAACTAATGTATCATAGCAACAGCCTCGCTGATTGGCGAACAGAGGACTCAATTGAGCCAATCGGCGTCTTCCGTTCAAACAGGAAGAACCGTTTCTGGCCCTTTCATAGACTATTAAATTTAATAGGCAAGGGGAGTTTTATTAACTTAAGTGATCTATACGGGTCGAATAACCATCATAATTTAATCTATCACACTTGAGTGATGCTGTGATAAATTGGTAATAATACAGGATATCGTATATTCAAATTTATTCAATTGATTGCAAAGATTTGCGGTGCACAGAATAGACCAATTGGGAATGCAATTGGTGGCAATTTTTCTATTGTGAGTTGTGACCTATATGTTAGATTGTTTAGTTTTCTTTCAAAATCTGGGACCGTGGAACATTCTCGAAATCGCCATGCATTGTTATACCCTCGAGTGTCGATTGTATATAAAGCATTTTATAAAGCGTGGACTAACAAAACCCATAATAATACTCCACGCTTTTTAAGTTTCTCAGTCTAAAATTAATTTCATATACAACTAGAGTTTTGTACTCTAGTTCTATGTTACTGACTTTTTTTATTATACATTACAAAAACTACAGTCTACTGGCTCAAATACTGCGATCAACCGACCGACATTAGTCAATACAAATCACAATGCATTAGTGTATACCAATGCATTTTATTTACGTGTGTAATCAACCCATGCATACCGCAAGTAATTCCTAATACTGAACTGCCAGTAGGCTTGTCTCTACGTTCATAGTCTATTTGACTATGAAAATATCAATGAAAAACTTGTTTGTCGGTGAAATGCCCCAATTTTACGGGACTTCATATATACTTAAATAACTTAAAATACTATAAAAATCTTTAAGTATATAATAAATAACCATCAACAAACAAATGAGTGAATTCCAAGAAATCAATCCTGCAATTTTATTTTTTTCTATAGGTAATATTTTACTTATGCAATTTTAAGAATTTCACTTTTTTAAAGCTGCGCAAAATTACTCGTCTTTTCGTCGGTTAATATATTATGATACTCTATTACTATTTATATATGTTACAGTAAATTAATTATTATTTAAATTCGAAAGTATTCGTTTTCTTTACGTTAGATAATGAAAGACTATCCGCTCTAACAGTTGAATATAGCATTCTATGAATTTGACATGGCAAGTGGACAAAAGGCAGCGTACTTAGATGTGAAGTACATATATTGTGGTAATTTCGTGTTTTCTGTCTCTAATGTTATTTACTATATATGCAATTCAACACTTAAGATGTTTCGAACCGAGTAGAGTTGCAAAAAAAAACATGATCTCAAAAATGATAATGATACTTTAAATTTATTAAAATAATTCAAATCACGTAGAGCAGAGGAACACACTTACCAAATATTTATATACATAAACGATATTATAAATTCCTTCTTCAATTGTTTTCATTCTTCTTTAATGGTGAATCACTAAATCTATTGATAAGCACTTAAGCAGCAGGAGATACACAAAACACTCCTGCGGCACTAGTACTTAGGAACGAGATTTAGTTATAGTTTTCAGCGGCGTCTCTCCAAACTAATCCCATCTTCTGACAGGCTTGAGGTGAAATTATATGAAATAAAAATACGAATTTTTAAGTTTAGTTCCTGAATCTAACTTCCATTTTATATATATCTGGTGGGTTTCCTCTCTAATTAGGCAGTTCTTTACTGTCCGATGATGGCAGAAATAATTTACGCGTTACAAGCACCAAGATAGTTCTGTATGGAGTTGGGTAGTGCTCCACAGACGAATGTATACTAAACGGATATGTATTCAAATAACTGCACAGTAACGATGTACTTACATACGAAAAGATCTTGTCGATGGGGCACAAGGTCCAATCTCCACAAATAACTTAAATGCCTAACAAATGTTTACAGTAAGTGTCGTAATTACCTCCTCTCCTTTGTCCTTATTTGTAGTAGACGACTGCAGCCTATGCAATGATACGAGTATATGTGTATTCATCATACAAGATACTAGTCTTAAAAGTTCCTTAGTGACTATGAAAATGATAATTATAACAGTCATTATGATTAAATATATATATATAGATGTATGGTATAGTATTAGTTTTTTCGAGGAACGCAAATTAAAATCGTCTGGATAGACAATTATGCTGACAACGTGTCGCCTACGCATTAACTTTGATTAAGAGCCCTTTGCGGTGTGTCAATCACCAACTTCTCAAAGACCATTTTCTGTTCTATTTACTAATCAAATCTATTGTTTCTCATTTTTCTCAAGTCGTTGAAAAGTGTATTTGACGATATTTTCATATGAAATAGCAAAATGTTTTCTAGTACACACACATTTTTGGAAAAGGAAAAGATTTTCACAAACAGAAAAGGTTTTCAACGTTAATTTTAAGGTATGGTATGAGTTTTTCTCATCTTTTACTCGAAGCGAAGCGGGCACAATACCTAAAGACCCATTTAGCCTTAGTAAATTAGTCAATTGGTTGCATCCGTGGGCAAAGAGCAAGCGACGGACCGAACCAGTATCCTTGTTAAGGTTTCTACACTAATTCGATAAATGCGACGTGATTTAAACGATTTTAGATTGATTGTTGGAGATTGGAGTCTATTTGTAAGTGATTTAATTAAAAGTTTCTTGCATTGGTTGAATTTATATAACAGATTTATATTTATGGACTGAAAATGAGTGGCATGTTTGCATCTTTTCTGTAGATGGTAAACCGTATTTAAAGGCTTTTGATATTAATACGTATACGGCTTTAAAATAGCATTTTTGGAATCTCGCCTACATTGCAACTAGTAAAATAACGTATGAACGTTGCGGTGTTGATAATTGCTATTTTGACCGTAGCCTCCCAACCAAATAGTTTTGATATGTGTCAAGAAATGTCAAAATCATATCGTTTGTATGCACGTGTTTGTTCGTCTAATTAATGCATAGTCTTGATCGCGTCCCCATATGGCTGAGTGGGATGAATGACCTACGTTCGGGAGCACAAATTCTTTTTAATTGCCATGCTGCGTTGAATTACTCATCAACGCGAAAAGAGGGCATACATAATTTTATAACGTCAATGCGGAGTCAAATAAGCATTATAGTTTTTTATTGTGCTATATTATACGGGCTGTATTTGTAAGATAATAATCAATATTTATATTTTCATGGACAACAAAGGGAAATGTGTCTATCAGTGTGACCCGACTTTAGACTTAAAAATCAATACGTTTTTATGTGTTAAATTTCTATTATATATACGAACGCGATTGCATATTATTTTGATAATAGTCACTTGATGTTCATATAAGGTAACTTTATATAGTATAATATAAAAAACAGCAAAATATAACTCACACATGATAAGCAAATTAGGAAGTTTTATACCACAACACTAATAATTATGCGAAAGCAATATTTTAGTATTCTTAAAGTGCTTAGAGTTTGCCAGACTTATTACACTGTCGCGTTTATGCTATCAGGGTCTCTTTATTCTCATCCTTAACTTTTGACCCCGCTATCTATCGTTGCCACCCTGCTTTATCGTTTGGTGTAAACAGAGCGCCATTTCTTGAAAGTTATTTGTCCATTGACAGTTACAACGCACTATTTAGTTTATGAATAATGCTTAAGATATTTGTGTTAACTTACGAATAATGTCAAGAATAAATTTGAAATTGATGTTTTGTAATGTTTTTTATACACACAGTAATATTGTTAGTCAGCATTTTTATTAAGTGGTTGTTTGTAGGGAATTTGGAAATTTACAAACGCCTAGATCATTTAAGTATTATATCGCGGCAACAAATAAAATTCAGTAATAGTAGTGTAAGACCATTACGGCGCCAGAACCAAATTCGTTTAATTTCAGCGTTAATTTACGAAGATACCAGAATTCGTTGGAATGTATGATAGGGGCACTTAGTAGAATTGATTAGACCTATAGAGTTAGGGTTGTCAAAAATTATAATAGCGAACAATCAGCAGTTTATTCAGTCCAACAAAATACCAACCAACACTATTTCATAATAAAACGAAAATTTTGGAATTTTGTGAAAATAGGTAATGTAATAGTAATTAAAATTACAGTTACAATTAGGTATAATCTATATGTAGAATTTATATTCCATATTATATATTACATGTATAATGTAAATCTTAGAAACGTGCTTTTTGTTTACGTTTTGCAATATAACAACTCATATGTATATGAGGAAAAATATTGTGTTTACAATGTTCATGATATGTTATAAAAAATGCAGCGTGACAACCCTTCTCCCCGAGCCCGACTTCATATGATGAGCCTGCTCGAAACGTCATGCTATTCGCAATGACTATGGTAATAGGATTTAATGAATGCTCTCATCCTTTCGAAACTCCATTCTTGTATCCAAAAATGTACCATACAAACTAAACAAATGGAAAATGAAAGGAAAGGTACCTTCCAAATCAGTAGATATTAGAATTCAGGAATTATATGATTCGAATACAGATCTAATACCAAACTTACCGGCTACAAAACTAAATCCATACAAAATCACATCAACACCACTAAACGACCGCCGCGTTCGAAATTTGAATTGTAACTAAACAAATATGGCGTCGCGCGACGCCTGCGCATGTGAGACTACTTCTTAACAAAGCTTGATTAGCTTTAAATAGCAATGCCCACATTATCTAGTTATTTCATTGGACTGGGGTTGAGATGTATTACAATTGAAATTGCCATACATTTTTCTTTTACCTTAAACCATAGACTGCTTATATAGAATATTTATATATAAAAAATTACCACTGGCCTATTTAGCGTTTTAATTAAATTCTACGAATGAAAATTTATATAGAAGCATTGAAGCACGAAATATCGAAAAGGCGTACAAAGATGAAATTTGCTAGGAAGGTAGTTTATAGTGACTGTGAATCCGTCCCTTTTACAAAAAGAAATTGTAACACTGCTTGATTAAACAGATCTAAGTGCTCTCGAACTTAGGAGTAGGAGGAATTAGCTAATTAATAATTTTGTGAAAGGATTGAACTAAGGGCACCTTTAGGCTGTAAATAAAGGCCTGAAAATTGAGAGACAACAAGACGAGAATATATCGATCCCTTCCCAATATGTACAATCATACTTATTGCCGAGTTATTATAGTAAAAATACAATGAAACATAAATTTAAAGCTAGAAATATATTTATTCTGTTTTTTTTTAATTACGTAAGAAAATGCAAGTTGTATGTACCTACTGTTTATTAACAATTTATTAAAACCAACGGATACACTACCTACATGCAATATTCCACTTGAATTCTATTTTAACTTGGTGTATATTCATCTGACATATTTTTTTGTAATATATTGAATTTTCGACCCTCATTTTAATCTATAACGTTTTGATTATATGACATATAACCTACTAATCACAAATGCCATGTTTTTAAATAGCTCTAAGTTCGGTCAATTTTATTACTTTTTATTCGTTTTATATTCTAGTTTGTTTGACAATTAGTATTTTTGAATTTTATTAGAATAGAATGTATTATAACACCGTTGCAAATAAGTCTTATTTGAATATCACCACTCTACAAATATATACATAATTAGTTATTAAATGTATGTAAATAAATTACCGAAAATAATCGGAATTCATAAACACAAGTTTATAAATAAACGTGGCCAATATTTTGCGACCACAAGTTTCTTTACGAGGACGTGAGTGATACCGCTGGAAATAACTAGTATATATATAATAGTATATATAATATATAATATAATATAATAGTATATATAATATAATATATAGTATAATAGTAGTAGTAACGCAGTAACTTACCTAATTATTCTAATTCCTAATATTGTTATGTTCGGGTTTTGATTAGGATAAAATTATATGTTATTCTAAAATACTTTTAGCCTACATAAATGCTAATACATTTTTAATAAATATTGTATCGTTATTGTTAAAATGAATAAATAAAATTATCACAAAGCTGACTGAGTTTGTGATAATAATGTGTTTATTGATATAGGAACATTATCAACGAATAAGGACAGGGAAATGTTTGGATAACTGAGATAAAGTTCTGCCTAACCCATGTATTTTTATTATTTAACATTATAAAATACCTATAATACCTAGTCGCTACGGTAACGTAGATCTTACAGATATTTCAAGATACTTAAAGTCTTAGAAGTTACATCTAACCAACAATGTAATTACCATATAATAAATAACGATCTTATAGCTACATGTATTTGTAATTCATTCATATTAGTATAGTAAACGATTATGGTGTATAAACCGCAGCTCAAATATTACAAACAATAATCAAAATTATTTATATCAAATTGTCCAAATTGTAAGGGATTCCTTATTTCAACAACAATAACGAAATATTCAACCGGAAGTACTTTATTACTGCTTTTAATTTCCGTCGGAAATGTAACTTTACGAAATTGAATGAAATTCTTGTTAATTGAAAGAGATTTGACATAACCTTTTGTGTACCTAAGTTTATTGAAGATAAATATTTATTTTATTCTTATAAATAGTATAGGGAAAGAGCGTCTGCATATATTAGTATACAAAAATTTAAAATTGGTCAGTCAAAACTTATACACTAATTTTGTTGAAACTACGATGAAAGTATGCCCTCGCGTGTAGATACTGAACTCATTGTGTTCTTCTGAAGTTGTCCTAATCTCTCGTTACTATACCATTACTAGAGCTATTTCAGCAATTCATTTCAAAAACTTTTGTACAACCATTCACACAATGACTAGTGACATTATACAAAATATTTATATAAAATCTCCGTGTTCAAAATTTTACATAACAGTGATCAAACCATTAGGATCGTTGCACACTAAGTGACTACTTCCTTATTGTAACTCGTCTGCTTTGTGATTTCATACCACCACTTACGTGGGATTGCTCTGACCTAGAATATATTATTTAAAATACCCCCTTTCTAGTGGGTGTTGTTTAAACGAGGATGAAATTTTTAATAGCTTGTGATTGTAACCATTAAAATAAAATATAGATCTTATAACTTATTTTTATAACAAATATTATAATTTCATTAAAAAATTTATATATCAGAAAAAGTTACAATAACTGTAAAAACACTTTATGAACCTTGGTCCCCCTCAAAAAAAGCGAACCAAAAGCTAAAAAATAGTTAATACTTAACTTATGACAATGTGAAACAGAAGAAATGAGACAATCTTAGCTATTGGTATACAGCAAAAAAGTTATGATTCATTTTCAAACCATTTGTTGAAGTACAAATCGAATTTCTACAAACAATAAATAGTCAGTCAAAATGTACTTAACCGATAGCCCAATGTTACAAAGATCGCCTTTAATTGAAAGCTTCAAAATAAATCAATGAACATGTTTACTATCATATTCCTCTTACACATTATACATATTCCAACTTTATTATTTAAATTGCTATATATTGAATAAAAAATACATTCTAAGTATCAGGCCCAAGTTTCTATGAAATTGACAGACCTGATTTTTTCTGGCAGGATGCAAAGACCGGACAGATACGTTAACTAGAAATATAGTTGATCAATAACAATCTAAAGTAACGTGCTATTGTTTCGACGTTTAACATTTTTGCACTCACTTCTAGTACCTACATCGTAGACATAGATCACACTAAAAATTTTCGGACTGTCCACTTATATAAATAATATTAAAAAAATAATTACAACTTGGAACTTTGGCAATTGTTTTTACATTAAACGCCTTAAATATTAACTTGGGAAAATGTCGGTGTACGATTTTGATGAAGTATTATTTTAAGTCTAATTTGACAGCTCAATCAGCTACGCTCTGTTTTTGACGATGAAGCACCATTCAAGACAACTATTTGCGGTCGTGTAAATCTCAGTGACGAATCTCGCGATGGTGGCCATTCTACCACTATAAATAACGAAACATCGATGCCGTGCGTCGAATGTTTGAAATGGTGAGTGTTTCTGTTCCCAAACATAGAAAAATGAGTGAAAATCACGTTTCTGGGCAATGTGGTGGAGTGGGCAAAAGGTAAGGTTTAATTGAATAAAGAAGTAAATTGAAGAAGAAGAAGGCGGGAAACATTAATTCCTCTTTTTTTTATCTTCTTATTATCTGTAACAATAATTTTTCTTATTCGTTCCGGAAACTTATGTGCACTACATGTATTGTTACTATATTGTATTTGCATTAGCTACGGGGTACTACGGGTGGTAGGGTGTTTTATTAACGGGTTTCATTTGCGTGTTGCTATATACAATCTACGATAGGCACCTCCTCCAAAATTCCTCGGGTTGATAATTCGAGTTATTTGTTATATAAATTGATTGCAAATACATAAGTAAAGATGCACTAAATGCTCCCAACTGCATGCGTTTTCCTCAAACTAAGTAGAATATGCTTGACTTGGTATAAGAACAAGCCAATCAATGTCTACTTATGTTGACGATGAAAACACGATGTATATCAAATGCGAAGTTGTAGTTATGTACGTTTACACGATGATGTTTGAATTTGCACCCTTATAAGCAGAGAACGTTCAGCTTAATAAAAAAAGCTGGACGAGGTCTACTTAAAAGTGTGAGAATTTCTAACAAAATTGCACAAAAGGTACTCACGACGATGTTTTGAAAGATGATAGTCTACTTCTTCCGGTTCTTGATGTGGTCGTTTAAATTTTACTCCCCTTCAAGCAGAGATCATTCAGCTTAGTAAAAAGCGGGACGAAGTCTACTTAAAAGTGTGAGAATTCCTAAAAGATATTGCTACTACTCAAGGCGACGTCTTGAAAGATGATAAGGTCAATCATGGTGGTCTACTTCTTCGAGTTCTTGATGTGGACGATTAGACTTTACACCCCTTCAAGCAGAGATCATTCAGCTTAGATAAAAAGCTGGACGAGGTCTACTTAAAAGTGTGAAAAAGTGAATACCAGTCTGTCGTATCCACATGATGATGAAAACATGATTGTCGTTAGTGAATATAGAGTATTTTAATACTAAAAACAAATTTAGTATAACAATGAACCTTATTTATATGATTAAGTAGCATTTACAGGACTTTAATTTATAAAAGTCTTCATAAGTCCTACTTAATTACATAAGTCTCGGTTTTTTGGAATGATCCCTTTGGTTATTTCAATAAGGAAATATATAAAAATATGAAATATAAAAACTACAAAATTACATATAGAGTAAGAAAGTCAAGGCTGGCTCGGTTGCATAGAATATAATAGCTGGGAATGCGGTTTGAAGTTATCGTAGATTATGTATGTCATAAACTAAAGTAGGCATTGAAAGGTTTGAATAATAACAAAACCGGACAAAGCCTACTTATTCTTATAACATACATCTATCAAGTACGAACTATAACCTCTGTGTTTAAATAATACGTAAAATACCTTCATTTACCCACATTTACGCGTTTTGAAGACACACTTAATTTCGTTTATGTTGAAACATATGTAAGCGGCACAAATAACGAATGTTAAAGTTACTAAATAAGAGGTTTAACATTTTAGAGGTTCACGCTCACCACAAATAATCACTGACTGCACTTATTCAATATTCATTGTAACTGATATTTGGATTACCATTGAGATCACTTTATATGAGTCGCCAGCTCATTAAGAGATTCGTTAAAACAAACAAACAAATTAGCATGGGTTATAATTTTTGGCGAGGCGCTGTTTACATTATACGGGTTCCTAATGATTGTATTGTTATTTCGGTTTTCCAGTATGGTTTGAAAAACTATTGCGTTTAAATAAACCCTTATTTTCATATTTATAATTTATTTTACTGACTACATACTTATAATACATAATCATAATTAAGGAAACTTAGTCATACACAATTTTTAGTTTCATAATAACCTGTAGATATGATATTGTGGAAAGTTAAGTTTCGTAAAGGGTCATTTTAAACGTACAAAGGAAATTTGGAACTGGTACACACTGTTATTCTTAAATAAATAGTTAGCCTATTTGCTCTCTTTTTTAATTGTAATTACAGCTTCATATAAGTTTTTTACTAAATTTATGCTAGCGAAGGAGTAAGATATTTTCTATTATATTTTGTATTTCAATGATTTGGTCTATTTATCTATCAATAAGTCTACATAAATTAAAAAAATAATAATAAAGGAAATCAATAAAACATAAATTCGTTTTTTAAGAACTATAAAATTTCACATTGATTAGCCTAATAAATAATAAACAAAAATATGTTTTAAAAAAAAAACTTAAGACAAAGGAGAATAATAAAAACCAAGACTGAAACTTAAATTAAAACCGAAAAGTGGGCAAGGTATCGCCCTATGGGACACCAGAGGTAGAAGATGGGAGCGGGAGCTGGCTTCATTTATTACGAGTTCCTTCGATTTTCACCATTTAAGTATGGAGACGGAGAAACCAAAGACTTTTAATTAAAACCATCAACGCAAAAAGAATTCGTAGTAAAAAGTTAAAATTATTTTGCGCCGCTGGCCCTCGAAACATGAAGTGTCTTTAATTTCTTAATTACATGATTGGTAGAAATGCTATTTTTTCATATTATGGGACGGCTCACGATGAATATATTATTATTGAGATAGGTGTTAGAACGGCGATGTCCTCAGTGCTGGAAGTACAATTGTTCTCAATCTCGTAGTCAGTGGAGAATAATTTCTTATGTTGACGTAGGTTTTTGATGTTGGACCAAAATTAATTAGGTTTCTTTGTATGTATGCTTCTTTAAGATATATGTGTGTCACAGTCTCGTCTTAAATAACTAAATTCAATTTTAACTGAAGGGTGATTAAATTTTTTAATTTTGTGTGGCACTTATGTTTTAAGTGTAGGAGGTGAATAGTTCGGGAAGAGTGGGGTAATTGTTATTACAAGGTTTACTCTTGGGGCCATTTGCATATATCTATTTAAAAAAAACCATTGGCGCTACAACCCTGTATTTTATTTCAAATTTATTTATCAGTGTCTTTTTAAAAATATGATCATCCTTCTGTGCCTGACACACTCCTCAGGTCATATTTCAGGAACGCTTGATCTGTACGAACGAGTGTCTTGACAAAAAATTTCCTCTAACTAATCAATTGATTTTATAACAAAACCTGAATATAATAATTATTTAAAGATACTCTCTGTAATTTGTAGTAAAAAATAAAACTTCATTAAACAATACAAACATTTAATAAATTGATGGACGAGGAAAACTCACACAAATTGTTAAAGTAACTGAATTAAATTTTTATAAAAGTTATATTTATAAAATATTTGTTCTGAATCACGGCCTTTTCTCAGCCAGATGGATCGAGTGAAAGTCACGTAGTACGTCGTAAAGTCACAAAGTATATTACTTTGACATCGTAGTTAGCGGAGAGACGCTTGACAGAAATCTGCGCACATAAATAATGCACTCCAGGTGCTACTATAACTAGAAATGAGCTGCTGACCTACGAGAGATGAATTATTAGAATAAGTTCTATCTGTCTTATTTACATATCCTTATCATATATATATAAAAGCTTGGGTTCTCTTCACATTAAATGTATTTATGTAATCCTTTAGAAATAATAAGTGTAACTATGAAAATGTTCGTGCTAATGGCTATAATAAAAGCCCCGTATTCAACGAAAGAGGTGGACACCACGCTACGAACTCTGTATCCTGTATGTATAAAATATGGATAATCTTTTTTGTGCACGTTTGTAACGTAATTATTTGTAACTTTGTCTTTATTATACATTAAAATATTTTTTAAAGATTACCTTTTATTATTGATTGAATTTTAGTTATCCCAAACTATTATAATACCTGGCTACCCGTAAATAGGACAGTTAATAAGACACTAAGTTCTAGATAGAGTAGAGTAGTTAGAGTAAATTAGAACAAATACATTATTTTATTGAAAGCGAAATATATATTAAAACTGTAAGCTAATATAAATTTCTTCCTGATATATTTTCTTGTATTTGGCTGAATTTAGTCAAGCGAGTTCATTTTGCGATCGTCAAAACGGGCAAAAGCTAAACTGTCCGTTAGTGACGGTCACAAACCAACTTCGCTAACTACAATAACGAGAAAGCTTGACGATCTTCCCCTGCTACGTGATGTTTTGTGGACCTAATATCTGGAATAAATGAAAATACTGTTAAAGTTGGAACCTTGGGAGTTCAAAAGTTAACCTAGTGTTAGACCCGTAACTGGTCGGCAGACATGCAATGACAGGCCGATTATAAAAACTTATGTAGAAATCAATAATTTACCATACATCTTAAAAATCTATAATCTGTATGGTTATAAAAATTATTACTAGCAACTTTCGAAAAACAAAATGGAAACAGATGGAAAAACATTAGCTTAAGCCCTTGTTACTTATTTAATCGCTTTGAAGTAAACAAACATTGCTAATGATATATTGAAGTCGTCTGTAAACAAAACTATTATTTAATGATAGGTCCTTTGTCTAATAATTATTAAGTAAAATAAATATAGTGTAAATGAATTTTTGACAATGTACCTCTAGTGTTGCTCTCATATACCTAGTGGTCGTCGAAGTGGCAACGCTAGCAATAATCAAACCATAGTAATCATAATCAGATCAACATCGATATTACAAAATAAAAGTATGCTTATTGTTGTATGTATGTATGTATGTAAGTATGTATTTATGGAATTTAAACTCGCATGAATTATGGTTACAGAATTATAGTTTGGTTAGATTTTTTAAGTAATCAAATAAAGTACAAAATAACTGAGGAAATAGTGCCTATCTGATTTTATTTGGTAAAGCAAGCGTGTCTGAACGGCGGCACCTAAGCTATATTTAATTAAAATAGGGATTTAAATTATTAGTTAAGAGCTAAATACCAAGAATCCTTATAACTTTATCTAGAGCCGAAAGCCAATTTCGACTTAGTTATTTTATTTTCCTTAACGCTAATATAGCAAACATCAAGTTACGAGGAACAAAAACTTACAATTAAAATCAAAATTGCGATTAAATTTTAATTGCAATTTTGATTGCAAATATAAACTGTGGTGAGCATGCCGTACGCGGTACGACATATACTAAATTATATCTGTGTGTATTGGCACATTTATGCAAAATAAACAATCAATTCTTACCGAATTAGTGGGGCTTCTATCCTTTGACTTATAAACTCATTAACATAATTAAGATCTGTTTCAGAAGGTGAACGGTGCTGTACTGAGCTGCTTGCCGTCTGCGGTTCAGCAATGTAGGTCTTGTGAACACAGCCTTCGGACACAGGGATGTACTAACCATAGTTATTATTAACATAATTCAAAGCCTACAATGAGAACATCTGGCAAGAATGCCTCCACGTACACTTCGTAAAATTAATATCAAGATTCCAATCGAGTATAACTAAATAATTATCTACTCTCGTATAAGTAAGGGAGGACGTTCTTAGCAAGACTTTCTAGCTTATCGCCTAAAGTAAACAGAAGTTATGATATTATTGGCAAGCCATAGATGTAAAGTATGTATTGATTTGCAACAGAGATCGATGAGTAATATTAATAGGTATATGTTATCATAGAATGGGCACTAACGCGCTCCATGTAATTAGATTAAAAAACATGTATGTTGTTAAATGTCACACAATTTATTCCCCAAAACAAAGATATTATTGCTAGATATTCCGAGAAGGTAGGCCTAAAGCTACCAAGACTCTTTACCTTTTTAACCGCACATTTTGTTAAGTAAAGGTATCTGACTATCTTTCTATTATATGTTACTGCCACAATAATCTATGAGCTCATACTACATTATAATGTAATATAAAATAGCGACACATTTCATACACGTTCGGTTAGCCCCAAGGCTATTAATAGCTTGCGTTTTGGGTATTAACACTGATAATCATACACTAACATAGACACTTTTTTAACACCCAGACCACAGCCAACATATATGTTCATCACAATTGATGACCGCACCGGGGATCGAACTCGAGATCCGGCAGTCCGGTATGGTGACAATTTTGCTACTAGTGTTAACGTTATATAGATTTCGGTAGTAGAGTTTATATAAAGTGCAAGATGATTATTTATCAATTCAATATTAATACAATGCACCCCTGTAGTATGTGGTTTTCTGTGTATTCAAGTGTCTTCTATATTTGTTCTAATTCCTGCGTAGTGTAACTCATAGCTGCCCGCTCATTTTTCTTGTACCCTCATTGATTTAATTTATAATATTGTATCTATATTAAAATATACGTATATTTTGCCGAACTTTAGCGACGCCCTTAAAGACAGTACTTGGCAAAACGAAGCAATCAATAAGGCTATAGTTATGAATTATAATGTGATGTTTATTCTATGAGTTTATGTAATTTTGTGAAATTAAAAAGAGCTTTAAGTACTATATGTTTCTAGTCCAAGCTCTTACTAATTTATAAATTCCCACTCGCATCTAATCTTTGCGTATTTAGCTAGAAGGTACAGATTTTCACGTTTCAACTATGCATGAAGTAATGTATTTGGATTTAGGTTTTTTATAAAACTTAAATGAAATAAGAATAGAAACGGCATGGGACACATTTCGACCACTGTTCCATGCGGTGTACCTACAGCAGAAGTTTCTTAGTATATTATTAACATGAATGAACTTTTTTTGATTTTTTTTCTAATCTTTCTTATTAATAACTTAATTTAATAAGTCTAAACTAAAAAAAATATTCAAAAAAGTTCAAATCGAAATACATATCTGAAACAGAACATGTCGCCGGCACAGCTAGCAATGCGTATGTTACAAAATAACATCTAATGGACGCCCTAAATACAAAAGCACCTAGCAAACAAATATTTCAACATTTAATCAATTAATATCGAAATGCAAGCGACAGTAGCAATTGTTCAAACATTCATACTGAAATGTCCTCATTTTACCAAGGTCTGAATAGTTAAGCGCCTCAAAATATTATTTTTAACACGAAGTGCCTTTTTAACTTTATTTAAGTTAAGGGTATGACGGAAGTTTGTTTAATTAATGGCAAATTATATTGTTTCGAGTTGGAAGTTAATAAGGGCTCCATGAAAACAATAAGTCGTAATAGGTAGTTGTATTGCCAAATTACCTTTTCTATCATGTTGATAATGCTACTGTCAAATCAAACATTTTAATACATAAAAAATATATATTTTACCAACCAACGAGCCGTTTTGTGTCGACGGCCTTTCTTCATGGCCATTATGTGGAATAACCCTTGTTACAATAAGTACCATATTCACATCGGCCTTATTTCCCTGCATTCTTGGGGGTTCAGAACCAGTGCTTGCAGGGATGGAGGGATGTGCTGCCTTAAATGACCTAAAAAAATGTCAAGTGAGAATCAGACTTGTGCACGAAGGGTTCTTTATGATTATTCGAACAAAAAAATATCATTATTAAAAAGCTGTTATTATTATTATATGAAGTTCTCATAACCTAAAGGCCAAAGAACAGCGTTAGTATATACGTGTATGGTACGTACTTAAAGATAATACAAGTCGTAAAAATGATAAAAATCGTGACTGTATTAAATGTGTAATTCATTAGTTTCGTACTTAGCGTAGGGATTTAAGTAGTATACATTGAAAACAAATAATTTAAGTAACAAAAATTAATTTTACAAAAAAATCTTAAGAAAGTATTAAAAAAAATAATAATAATGGGATCAAGAAATCTTCCTGCCTATTTAAAAATCGGGGTTGCAACTGCGGCATACCAAATAGAAGGAGCATGGAATGTTGCAGGTACATATTCTATAATATAAATATTTATTAATTTGTATTTGTTTAAATTACAAAGCTGTATTGATGACTTGTAAGGATCATAGTTATCAGTCAGGCAACATAGACGACAAACATCACCGTATCACCCCAGTCAAGTCAGGTACTGCATTCATTTTTCGTTAATCGATTTCACTGCTGAGATAAATAAGAAATCGTAAATCGTATAAAGAGGAATGTCCCGAACATTTGAGAAAAACGTTAAATCATTTAATTCTAATAATAAATATGTTACAGACAAAGCTAAAAGTATTTGGGATGTCACTAGTCACCAGCCGGGTACTATAAAAGATGGTACCACCGGTGATGACGCCTGCAAGTCGTATTACTTTTACAAACGCGACATTGAAATGTTGAAATTCCTTGGCGTCGATTTCTACCGCTTTTCTATCAGTTGGCCGCGACTTTTCCCAAATGGTTTTGTCAACACTACCAGCCTGGCTGGTCTTCAATATTATAATAATGTTATAAATGAACTTATACAGAAGAAAATTGAACCTGTTGTCACACTTTTCCACTGGGATTTGCCGCAAAGCCTGCAAGATTTGGGAGGTTGGGCAAACCCATTGATCATAGAATGGTTTGAGGACTATTCCAGAGCTGTTTTCGAGTTGTTCGGAGATAGGGTGAAGTTATGGATAACGATAAATGAACCAAAGCAAATCGGATTGTATGGTTATGGCCAGGATAGGTTTTCACCGAGAGTCAATGCTCATGGGATTGGTGAATATATTGTTGCAAAGAATATTGTATTAGCCCATGCTAGAGCTTGGCATGTGTATAATAACGAATATCGTAAGAATCAGCGGGGTGAGTAATTTATTGTTTGTGTTAATTAAATAAATAGTCTTGTCTGGGCTGACAGAACA
The DNA here is from genome assembly GCA_963693355.1 of Pontia daplidice. Taxonomy (NCBI): domain Eukaryota; kingdom Metazoa; phylum Arthropoda; class Insecta; order Lepidoptera; family Pieridae; genus Pontia; species Pontia daplidice. The sequence goes on along the minus strand of CAVNZL010000137.1, from coordinate 4,399,184 downwards.
ATAACACATATTTTAATTGAAATTCTTGTTTATTACTTAAGACAAAGTATTTTAGCAAGAAATTTTGCAATTTTAATATGTTCCATCAAGTGAATTCAAATACCAACACATTGCATTTATAATCCATACCAATAATTTGTATTGTAATTTATTTATTCTGAATAGGTAAATGCGGTATAGTGATTGCAACGGAATACTGTCAAGGGGCTACTGATTCCCCCGAAGACACAGAAACAGGTCTAGATTGTATGGAATTCGAAGTTGGGTTATATGCTCACCCAATATTCTCGGAGAACGGTGGATTCCCAGAAACTGTTAAACGAATAGTCGCTCTCAAAAGTTCGGAACAGGGCTACTCAAGAAGCAGACTGCCTGAGTTTACGCAAGAAGAAATACAATACGTCAGAGGTAGGTTGCAAATCGCCATAGAATTATTTGTATAAAAATACTCATAGACGTGACTCTCGTTTCTCAGTTATGTCCGTATTCATGGGTAATTAAATTAAAAAAAAAGAATAGGCTTCCAAACCTGTATAGTACTGACATACGCACAGGACAGGATTAATTTTATGAAAGAAAAATATTTCATTTCATTTATTTTATTTTAAATTCTTCTTAACTATGGAGGTTGTCTGGACACGTATAAGGAATACGAAGGAATATAACCCCCTTATAAAACCTGTGCTTATAACGGTAGAGGTAACGCAACAAATTAAAATCAAATGGGAGAATGTTAAAGTTAAGTAGTATTATTGCTGGTACTTCAAGTTACAGTCTCTATTCATGAAACATTCATATTGTTATAAATATATATAGTATTATAGTAATTTTATAATTCAATACTAAATTTTAGGCACCAGTGACTTTTATGGTTTTAATCATTATTCAACGCGCTTTTTTACTAGAAAAAACTATAATCCTGAAGTGGTGCCATCTCAGGCTGATGATATTGGTGCTACACAGATAGATTTGGATTATGAAATGGGAGCTACAGTTCAAAGCAAGGTAACGCGACTATAAAATCATAAATCCAATCCAATCATCCTCATAATAAAAATGTAATCCCTCTATAAGCTACTTTTGAGTTACTTAATTTACTAATACAGAGAATTATCAATCCAAAAGTTATAGTATGAAGAATGAATAATAATAATTAGTAAATACGGTTAGATATAGATAAGCACAATTGAAAGAGAAGTGGCGGTAATAAAGGAGTAGAAATATATCTTTCTTAAAATCGATATATATCGATCGAAATATATCTTTCTTAAAAGCGATATCTATTTCAGAATTATTCCATAGAATTCACTGGTATTTTGATCTAAAATATAAAATTTCAGATTATACCTGATGGAATTAGAAAAGCATTAAATTGGGTAAAAAATAAATATAATAACCCAGAAGTAATGATATTCGAGAATGGTTTCAACACGTACGGGGATATCAAGGATCTAAATAGAATTAAATATTACCAGAAATATATAAATTCCATATTAGATGCAATTGAAATAGATGGGTGTAATATAACTAGATACACTGCTTGGAGCTTAATGGACAATTTTGAATGGGATTACGGGCTGCAGTATGTATATTGTATATCTATATCAGGGCTGTATAACAAGCTGCTAACAGAGGTATTTCCGAAACTATGAACTAATATAACTCTTCAAGAAAAGCGCGTTTTTTAAGGCCGACAACGCAGTGTGAAGAATGTATGTGTCCATGGGCGATGGTCATTAACATTAAGTGAGCCTCCTGCTCGTTTGCTCCCTATTTTATTTAAAGCATTTACAGATTTAATTATTTTGATGTCGGTCCTCTCGATAAACAAAAATAATAATTCGTTTGTGTTATAACGTAAATGTATGTATTTGTATGTACTCATATTTCCGAGTACACCCGAGAGTCAGACGCTTTCTTTTACTTTTTCGCCTCCCGTCCGGCAGACTTAAATAGGGTTTTTACCATAGATTATCGAAAATAATGAAGGATAACGACATAAATGTGGCATTCAGGACAAATAATATGTTCAAAATAAAGTGTGTCATAAATAAAGATCGAATTGATACAAAATATCAATCCGGAACTTATAAACTCATGTCCTGAATGTGATGGTTTATACGTAGGTCAAACTGGACGCAACTTTAAGACTTGTTTGATGAGGGCAGTAGTGTATAAAACGGGGAGGTTTCCGCAAAGTAACGCTTGATTCTAGTAATTATAAAACAAAAACTATTGAGCAATACTATAATAAACACTATCAATGTTATTCAAAAACATTTTTTGTTATTACGTATATAAATTAATTATATATAATTCAATATTCATGTGATTTTTGATTATTATTTGAATTGAAGTCAAATCATGAAGGCGGTAATAATTTTATATTGATTATTGATGTTTGTATTGTTTCAGACTTAAATTTGGTTTGTTTAAAGTTGATTATGAGGACGAAAATAAAAGAAGAACACCTAGATTATCGGCATTATGGTTCAAGCACTTGATTACAACAAGAACTCTTTATTATGATTATATTCCGGAGTACAAAGAGTTCACGTTCTAATTTTGATGATAGACATGAAATTATAAGTATTTATAATTTTTATTTATTAATTCTTATTTTCCGGTTTATTAATTCTTATTTAATGTTTTTTCTGAATGGTGACAAATAATAAAATACACAATGTCTAACTCACTCCAATAGTTTTACTCACTAAATCTAAAGTACCCGGGTAATATAATTATAACGCCATCTATGGTTAGTAGTCTGTAATACATGGATAAATAGGATTAAACTATCTTAAGCAGCATTTAGTATAAACTGATAGTGAAAAACAAATAAAAGAGCACATCATGTAAAAACTTCAGAAATATACATCATTTATTTTGAATATTATATGTAAGTACGATTATGAGCAAAAAATTATTTAGCCGCTTGATTAAACAAATACAGATACCAAGAACACTAAGGCATAGTTTAACCACTCTCGTTCTCTATGATTCGGTTGACTTTGAAGTATGACAGTTTATCAACAAAACAGTAAAAAGCTAAACGTCACTAGTTCAGTTGCAAGATGGCGAACGTTCGGGATAGTGATACATCCTTATGGCTTCACAATAAACTCGGAACTTCGAATGATTCGTGGACAACTGGTTCAATTTGCACACAATTAAACGCAGAAGTATTAAAAAATATTAAGGATTGTTTCCCGGATTTGCAAACACAAGTGAAATTGAAATTGTTGCTTAGTTTCTTTCATATCCCGCGCAGAAATGTTGAAGAGGTAACTTTTCTTTTTATTCTATGGTTTTGCGTAACTGCATGACGTATTGCGTCTCTTTCGTATTTATATTAAATTAAATTAGAAGGAGCGAGATCGTTAGGTGTAAATAACATTAACTTTGTTATCAAATAAACACTTTAATTTCTTTAAAATTACAGCACATAGAACATGAATGGTATTAGAGTAATTTACAAGAAAGTATAGATATTATCCTACAGATATCTTGTATAAAAAATACTGAGATTCTTACACTATGCACTATGAGATACTTATTAATTATATTAAAGGCAAACAGATATTCGCCAGTATTAATTAACACTATTGTATCTTAGGCAGCAGGTAAACAGAAGTTTTAGGATGAAGCTGATTTAGGTTATACATGTGTACATCACCCATGTTATTTAAAATATAGCAAATTTTTATTTTGTATATCCAACAATCCCACATATATTTTGTATACTTATTTTAAGGTACTATTTTAATAACAAATATTTTTTATCACAACACAGCACTGCTGTGGTTTTAGTAGGCCTATTTTTCTAAGATATGTTAAGATAATTTCTTTAATTGCTTGAACTTACAAAAACATTTTTTAAGTTTATATCATTTAAAACTATAATGCACTTGGTTAAGTGTGCATTTTATTTTTACTCATCTATTTTGGATAACATTTAGTAATTTGTTATGAGTTTGCATCTTTTGATTAATTTTAGTGGAAAAATGAATTGGAAGAGATTATTGAAGTGGCAGGTGTGGACTCAGACCTCTGGGTGGCTATGCTTGCTGAAGTCCTCAAGACATTCCCATCAGCAGGAACTCTCAATACAGAGATAGCAGAGTTTGATGAGACAAGACCAATATTCAGTGATATGATTAATGAGCTCAGAAAGCTATTGGCCAAGCATTCAGATCTTGGACTATTACCCCTTGAGTGCCTATACTTAAACAAAAATGCCTTAGTTTCAGTGGTGAGTGTCTTCAACTAAGCTTCAGTAAACTTTGTACTAATCCTTTAAACTTAATCTTATCTTGTCTTATTTTTTATGTACTATTCATAATATTATTAAAGTAGGATTGTTTGCTGTTTTTCTTACATATTCATCAAATCTTGTCGCTTCAGAACAATATGTACTTCCTTATACTACTTAATATGGTGTAGATGTAAGTTAGTGGATATGGACAAACCATTTTTACATTATTTTGATAATTAAATTATTAAAATTTTATTAATAAATTGATAATTATTTAATTCATTGGTATATAAATTGCAGGTGGGACAACAACCCAATCCAGTGAAACATTTTACACTAAAACGGAAACCTAAATCTGTAGCATTAAGAAGTGAGCTGTTGGCTAAAGCAGCGGATGTTCAGGCCAACCAAAAGAAAGCTCAAGCTCCCACTGTTCCAGTTAGAAGTAGGGGGATGCCACGTAAAATGACTGATACAAGTTGGTGAACTTTTATATATACATATTTTATTGAAATTGGGTATACCTCAATAAGACATAGTGCAGATAAATTTCTGTTATATCTGTCATTGAATTGAATTCTTGGCAAATAAATCTTGACTTTCATCCAGAAATAATAATTATTCAATTGCTGGAAATCAAATCTAGGTTCATTTAACATATGTTTAAAACCAGCCACAAATTCAATTTCAATTAAATATATCAATGTTGCAAATAAGCACTCTTGATACCTTCCATCAAAATTAAATTGACTTAAGCCATACTAAAATTAGAAATGGGGAATTATCTTTCCATAACAATTTTGTTGCTAAACAAAGCAACAATTTTGGTTAAAATATCAACAGCCATGGGTTTCAAACACAGGATTAAGTTTCTAATATATTATGCTTATTTTTATATGCTGGGTCGTAAGTAAATATGCATAAACCGCGCGGTACTGCTACATAAAAATACAAAAAAAAAATTTCCATGGTTTATACATTTTATATTTATAAAACTAAATCAGTCTAATTTTACTCCTTTAACTAATTAGTTTCCGAAAAAAGAGGCTTAGAAAGTGCTTGTAACCGGATAAATTTTTAAAGAGTAAATGGGTGGGTAAATGAGACTCTCCTAAAATTAAGAACCAATTACTATATGAAGTGTATGGTAAAAAAAGATCCTACTAAAATAAGGTATAAATATAGTTAACTATTCCAAAAATAATTTATTAATAACTAATGCAATGCAAAATTCATAATTAAATCTAAATCATCCGAGTTTATCACAAGAGTGCCGAATTCGTAGTACGTGTGCATGTCGAAAACATATAGAAACAAGTCACACTCGACCCGAATCTCTACTTACTTAACGTAAGGTCTGTATGATAGTGTCTCATAAAACGTTTTCTTACAGCCCCGCTGAAAGGCTTACCTTCTCGATGGACTGCGCGACCCGTCCCACAGCCCGCACCGAGGCCCGCGCCACCGCCCAGGGCTGGAATTAAGCTTCTCGACATAACAGAACAGCCCGCAACGCATGCTCAGATCAAAAAGAGGAGAAAGCTGGGTGAGTAACAAAAAAGGCTTCATGTGTTTACAAACAAAAATGTATTGCGTGGACTATATTAAAAATACTAAGCTAAATCGAAAGAAACAATTACACAAATAACTTATGGATTATAAGAAACATAAGTAATAAAAAAACAATAATATTATAACTAATAGTAATAATATTTACTAAACTAATATACCCATATTTATATAAATCTATATTACCAAATAAAACTAAATTATTGATAGTAAAATTCATCTAAGGTATGAACCAGTATTTCATTCCCCTTCATCAATTATGTAATCTAAGAATAGTTGTATTTATCTTTATCACTTGTATTATGTATGGAATTTGAAAACACCTCTTTTTCAAATATATATTTATTATATAAATAGAAATGGAGGAAGGTGTAAAGAAACCGCCGCCATCGATTTCGCCGCCGCCGCCTGACTTCAAAAACATTAAGACAGAGGAATCTGCCGCACGTAAATATGTGTTTCAATACTAGATTACAATTGATTTATTTTTTGATTTTTAAACATTTATATTGTTATACATGTGAAAATTGTGTCTGCAATTTTAAGAGTTAGCTATTTCATTATTTATTATTCATTAACAGGTTTTACATCAAAAAAAAAATCTATTCCCACAGCCAACATCACCGAACCGACCGCAGAGCCGGAACCTAGTGAATCGCAGCCATCAGAAACCCCACCTTCGCCAGCCCAAACGCCAGTCCAAACCAAGCCGCTGGTGGTGGGTGGTGGTAAGCTGGTGCTGGCACCAGGAAAACCAGTATTACTCTCCGCTCAGAACATTCTCAACACGCCGGCACTTCTGCTGCAACAAGGCGGCAAGACAGTCCTGCTGCAGAACGTGAAACCAATCGCCCATCCGGTAATGCCGCAGCAGCAGGTGCAGCAGCATGCTATAGGTCATCCGGTGTGTAAAATATTCTTAATATAAAATATTTTCCGTCCTGTCAGAAATAATTACTACCAATGGCGTTTTGGACTTTTGGACACTGAATAACAGTTACCCAAGATATTATATCAGAAAAAAATAATTATGTTTAACTCTTTTCAGTGATATCAAATAAACATTTATAGATTTTAATATGGTGTAGAAAATTTTTGACCTTTATTACTGAGTTTTCAATGTATTTTTAACTTTAATATATTCGATTTAATACTAAAAAAATGAATCAAAAATTGCTTTATAGACAGACGGGCAAGTTGGATATTAAGTTCTCTACTGTCACATGAGAGTAAAAAATTTAAAGTATCTAGGTTATATTATATTTATATTTATAGGTGCAAGTTCAGCAGCCGGTACAACCAATACAAACAGCGGTAGTCCAGCCTCAAGTGCAGCAGCAGCAGCAACCGCAACAACAGCAGCAACAGCAACCACAGTTACTGCCGCGAAGAGGACTCTCGCTAACGGTAAGTTTTCTAAATGTACTGTTATGTCTTCATATTACATATCATTATATCTATAATCTCCAATATGTTTTTTTGAAACATATTGGAGATTACCCCATTCTATAGTGTCTCTAAACAGAAACAAATTCAATGTATTTATTTATCTAGTTACAAATCACTATGGCCGTAAAAAACCTTCATGAATTTCGAATAGGTCAAATGAGTATATGGCCAATATAACTTCAATAAGTCAATTAATGACGGTTAAAAAATCCAGTCATTGGTTTGATCAAATATTACTCTATCTAATTATTATTGACTTGATTTAGTAATACTAAATACCTATCTGTTACTGAAATTTAATTTTTTCTTTAAGACTTGGAATTAATTGTATGTTGTGTTAGTACACATATAAATATTAATTATAGTTTAAATCAACAATTTTTTTATATCAATCTTCAAGACTTATCTAAATTTTAAGATTTAGTGAAGATTTCATGTTGTTATAATCCTATAATGATTTTTTTTTTGAGATTGAACATCTTTTGTTATAGCGCGAACAAATGTTAGAAGCCCAAGACATGTTCCGGAATGCGAATCGCGTGACGCGACCGGAAAAAGCTCTCATACTTGGCTTCATGGCCGGCTCGAGGGACAACCCTTGCCCCAATTTGGGCAATATCGTTACTATCAAGTTGTCAGAGAATATCGAAAATGTGCTGCAGTCGGATGATACCTACCTCACGATGCTGTCAGAGATGCACTTCCAGATGAATTATAACAATGGGCAATGGACGCGGCTTAAAAAATATCGCCATATCGATGGAATGCTACCACAAAAGGTAATTAAACATAAACCTTCCAATGTATACAACATATGTACTGTTCATTTTCAAATATAATGTAATCAGGGAAGTGTGCAAATGAAAATGTCAACAAAGAGTTTGTGTATGTAGATTTTCTTGTACTATGATACTTAGGTTTAAAAAATTACATACTATAGCTATAGCTTAAAAGGTGTAATTCCTTAATTTATATCTTTGGAGATTGAAGCCAGTTTGTATAGAATTTTAATGGCCATCATTAATATATTGATACTGTCTTATATAATTATGATGTCTTATATAATATTTATTAAATTAATCCCAAAGCAATTTAGATATAAAACTATTAAAAAATATCACATTTCAGATTCCCCCTGGCTCCACTGTGATATCAGCCAACAACCAACAACCGGTTGTGTCCATAGCTAACCAAACTGTGGGCTAATGCTAAGTAAAATGACTAAGTGATAATTGACACTACCATATAGTGAACATCAGCATCAGTGAATCAGGTTTTTGATGATGCATAGAATATGAATATTCATGATTCTATATTCTCCGTAGCTGCTTAAGTATTGCATATGTGAAACTGTAAAATCAAAGTGCAAGTAATTGCTCCATTTCAAATGATCGGTCCACTTATGAAATGCGGTCATAGTAAGGACAAATTGGACTATGGTAAATTTTGGCATTGGGCCAAGAATTGAACGCTAAAAGTGTGATAAAAAAGTAAGAACACTTATTTAGGTACTGCTGTTGACACCAAGCAGTGAACGTGTGGAAATGCACCATAAAAGCATCCATTGCTGTGTAACGACTGAAAATATTTTGGAAAGTTCTATCGGTGGCATGTTTTGAGCTCAGTTGAAACAGGTGATTTTTTTGTATTTCGAATATTTTAGCAACATTGTATATAGAGTGATCCTTGTGTATAGAAGGTGAGCTTTTTAATTTGTTTTCTACCTCTACACTTGGGCTAATTTAGTATTAATCATGTAAAACCAATTTGCACGGTGCAAATTTTCGCGAACGTTTCATACCTTGTCAAACGCATGCGTTGGGTACGTGCCAAAATGTAGTTGCGCTATTGTAAACTTTGTGTGACGTTTATTAGGTTAATTTAAGGCTACTTTATTCATTCAACTTATTCGCAAGGGGCACATAAAATATTGTGGGCAGGCAACATTTCTTAGAACACTCTCCAAATCTAATTACTGCTATATCCTAAGTTATTATTTGAATTCGCTATTCGATGTCATTATTAATTAATATTCATCGCTATCTCTAATTCATATCAATCCCATATCCATAGTAGAGCAATAAAACAGCGAAAGGGTGAGCCTATACCGATAAAAGATCTTTGATTATTATTAGCCTTTATCAGTACGTATTCGTAGAGCTCTAGCGCGTATATATTGTACGTACACGAACGAGTTGAGTACGCGACCGTAGGGTATTTCAAGTCTCATGTGACCAAGATTAATAATTAGTGATTAGTAATTCGCTGAAACTTTTTGTCATTTGAGGCTACCGTATATAATGCACGCTTATCAACTTTAATGTGTGTGCGACATGCCTTATTTAGTGTAGTCAACTGGAGAATTGAACGAAATGAAAGGGTAGAAAGTTTGATCATTAGGCGTATTCGAATTTCGATGAACCTTTCCGATTGTTTGAGATATTAAGGTTCTGCTAAAAATAATTTATGATAATATTTATAAGTTTCACGTTGATGATATAATTTGATTACATTTAGAGTATTGTCTAATTAACTATTCAATTACAAGATGGGAAATTCGAAATTAATAGGTGATTTCAATCGGATTGTTAAAGTATGTCTAACATTCAGACAGACATTTGCCCTCTAAAAATCTGATTTTTACCGTCAACTAAACGATTGAAAAATGAACCTACTTCTTTTTAAGTGAACATAAAATATTATTATGATAATTGAAGACATTTAAATATTCAATTAAACAACCTATATTCTTGAACAGAATACGCGTAATTGATGATAGATATTAATTTTAGTGCCTAATAAACCTTAATGAATAGCTTAGAAAAAAAATAAAGAGTAGAAACTCATAACGTTATATCTACGAAGAATACTACGTTATATCTCAGAAGAATAATCGTTTGCGTTCCGACATCGGAAAGTGTCACAGAAGTCTAAATAGTTCTCACATACAGGCTGATAGCCATTGTACACTACCCAATATAAAGAGACGCTTATCCTTATTAAGAGTGATACAGCTTATTATAATAGTATCAACCTTAATCTTTTATGCTCTGACGATCTGATGAAGTAGCTGTTAAGCAATATGAGAGCTGACGTCCACGTTAAACAGTACATCTTATAAGAGCTACATAACTTAAGAGAAACGTAGCGAATCTTCTTCCTTTTTAATTATTACTCATTACAGAGCCACAATAAGAAAGCTTGATAAATATTTTCGCGATTTGACAAGTTCATAAAAATCTTAACATGCAAAGTCACGTTGCACTTGCGTATCCTATTATTGATTGATTTATTCTATGCTCAATGTAGGTCAAAACGCCTATAGTGTAGCGGCCTTTGGTTTCAGCACATGAAAATTTTCGGCGCGAAACAGTGCCTTCCCTTTTTTTAATGTAATAGATATAATAGATCTTTATGTTATTGAATGAAAGGCTGATTTTATTTGTTTTAAAGTAACTGGATGTTTTATAGTATGTCGGGTTAAAGCCAGATTATTTTTTTTATAAGATCCGACGTAACTCGATTGAATTTAGCGATGCCTTAAGTACATAGTTAAGTTCGTTCATTTATTAGCTATGTACTAACTAGCATAGAGATATCACTTTTACATAGTCCATAAGTGGGCAAACATTCAGAAGGCTTTTTATTACAATTTTGTAGTTCGTGTAGGGTGTAAGACTGTAATTTTTAGTTTGGACTTCACTCTGTTAGCCACGTATGACGTGTGCGAAGAATTATCGACCGCGAAATTTGACACCGCCCTATGTATTACTTTTTATTATTGTCTTTAAAATTGCGTATAGCTGCAGCATTCAATTTTATATTTAAAAAAAAAACATTCTTGCCGAAGTGGCCTTGCAAACAAAAATTTCCATAACACTGCCTGACTTGGTACGAACGTTTTCCGAAAGATTTTCTCATACATTATGTTGCGACATTATCGTGAATATTACTACGCCTTAAAATGAACGCCTCATGTCGGATCTTAAACATGATAGTATAAGCTCTTATTTTAATAGATGAATAGAAGAGATTTCTACGAGTGTTAAGTTAGTTTTACGTTGTTGTATTTCTATTTAATTCACTTTGTATATAGTAGATAGTACAAAATATTAAAGGAAAACATATTTGAGAGTATAGTTTATTTTTATACCTAAACCTTTTCCATGTTCCTATATACAATTCTGGAATTTGATATCGTTCTGTTCCATAGGGTAAGGGGCGAGAGAATCCTTCGTAAGAAATAGCTTCAAATTACAAAGCTAATACACAGTCAAGCCATAAGTGCAAAGTAAATCTTCCATAATGTGATTTTGGCAGAGATTTGTGGATTACAAGGATTTCTGGATAGATTTTTTTCTTCCTGGTTTGTCTTACCCTATGTCTGTAAGGTGGTAGTATTGATGAGCTTAAATATGCAACTATCCCATGCAATGCAGTCAAATATGAACTAGTAGTTGCCAATTACTTCAATCCGCCTCCGATAGGTATCCACTAAAGGCAGGCATCGATACGTGACTGCAAAGTAGATAAATAAATATATGCATACGTAAATTACGTTAAACAATTTGAATTTACGAAATATAATAAATCAGTCTTAATTTTTAAATTATGCTCATTACCTTCGTACGAAATACCAGGTTTTACTTGGTTTAGTTAAGAACCCTGCAAATCGTAAATTAACGCGTGATGTGATAATCAAAAACAGTATCTACACGCATAGAGAAGATGAAATATTTAAATATATAATCGTACCAAAGAGAAATGCAACTTCTGGCACCAAAAACGCCAGACTCCACATGCCGTTGTTCTGGTAACTGTACAGAAAGCCAGCAATGGAGACCACGAAGCCGAGAACTATGAACGCTAAGGTATACCACAAGTACACTTGCAGCAGCCACGCGTATTCCTTATATGGAAAGTTTTATGTTAAAATATACAAACAATAAAATATATCACCTAACCTAGTCTATTACTTATTTTAATTCAAATATTTACCTTATTATAAATACCACGTTATATATACAACAAGACCAAATTTGGTCTAAAATAGAAAGCTTATTTAATCATAATAAGATTAGGAAAGACCGATGAAGAAAGAGAAAAGTATGTATTTACATATAAGAATTCCTATATTTGTCTAGAATTCCTATATTAGCCTGTACAAGGAGCTGAGTATGTATTGCGTATATTTATTAAGTCACATCGTAATTGAATATAATTGTAATTAGAAAACTATTCTATTAATTACGAAGAAGAATAGATAAATAAGAATTGACGAATTAGGAAAATGTAGCATATACAAATATCAAGGAAAGGTATTAAATCAATTATTTAATACAATTTAATTTGAGACAAGTTCGACTGGTTCTTGTAGGTACAAAATTCGAACAAACGTATTTATACCTTCGTTGATTGGTGATGATTTAAAGTATTGATTATATATTATAACTATACGTAAAATTGTTTTTTACAGTTTACTTACTACAATAGATCCTAATAAGAGTAGCATATTTGCCATTTGGAAAAATGTTAGAAGTAGACTCCTAAGCGTATCCACATGACTTGACCTTGTTATACACTCTGTACCATAGTTAGACACAATTTCCAATAAACATCCTACCTGTAAGAATAATGAATTAAACTACTCGTCGCTAGATGGCGTCATATGCTTTAAAATTAATCTCGAAATGTTCCAATTAGATTTGAATAATTGATATATATAATATTTGAATTTATTAAAAATTTGCTTTCCCAGGAAATTTTAAGATTAAACATATCAATATAATATTAACGAAAATGGAGACATAATCGTCTGAAATGAAAAATTCGTTACTTTTCCTTTTTATTTTGAACATTACCGTTAAAGTTTTTATTATTCCTAATAGGTATTTATTCCAAGACACATTTATAATTTGCCATAAGAAAACACTGACAAATTATTCACATTCAAGTTTTTTTATTCAAAATAACTGAAAATACTTAAGGGTAATATTTTTGAAACCAAACAAATAATTTTTCGCTGAAAATGGAAACAAATATTTTCCATTTGCATATATATAACCAAATACGTGCTGTATTTTTTTCATACTACTTACTGCTTTACAAACAGTCTATAAATAAAGTAACTACATACAAACAAACCTGTCCTATAATAGAAATCAACACTACACTAGTGCGAGGTGTTAGACAACAACATTGACCATCATCACAAGATGTCAGACTTATTAAGTCTTCCATATTCCTTACTTTTGTTTAAAACATAATTTTTTCTTGACCATTCATCATTGTCAGATAAGTTCACAATTATGACATATACAAATATGGCTATTTAGATTATGAAATAAAGTTATAACAGATTATAAGTAAATCTAGAACGTGTAATGTATTCCATTTTTTATGTTATGTACCTATTTTTTTACGCGTCCAGTAATACATTCTTCTCGCCAAATTTTTGAAGTTATCATTGATTTTTCTATTTCGAATGTCAATTTGACAACTGTCGATTAATATCTTAAATTTTCTATAGAACTCATAGAAGAAAAGAACTATGTGGCGAATTATAATGTTATTTATATTGATTTGTGCATTTCAACAATCGAATGGAGATGAGGAAATTAAAGGTTATACATTATTATATCATTACTATTACATACTTTATATCTAACTGATGTAACCTAAAACTTCAGAATTATTAGTTTTGAAGTTATCAACAACTTTTATTACAACATTTTTATAATTATAAATTTAAGTTGTTGAAAACGGCAATAAAATCATCAAACTTTGAAAAAAAGAAACACAAACTAGTTAAGAATCACATCCTTAGCAGAATACCTATACAAGTAACTTTTTAATAGTTATTTTTACATGTATTTTTCTTAACTGTAATTTTAGATATAAAGAGAAAAGAAACATTGGTAAGTAATATAGAGGAGACTATAAGAAAAATAGAGCGAGTAACCATAGAAGCTGAGAAGACACGCCGCGAGGGCATAGTACCAATAGAAGATACAGAAAATCTCTATGATGAATTAGCCAAGCTATTGGGTGACTTAACTGAACTGATAAAAGATAAGAACAACACATACGCATTCTTTAAATTACATGGAGTAGATACAGTCATCATACCAAATATAAGAGTAACATACATCTCCGTAAGAGGTCAGCTTTTGAATCTTATAAAGACATTATTTAACAAAACACCAACCACAGCTAAGACCTTATTACCTATTAATATTGTTGATCTGTTGCTTGATGTGTTCGAGAATGATGACAACTTGGCATTGAAAGCACACGCGCTAGATATTCTCTACTTTTGGCTTCCGAATAATCCGAAGCTACAAGCGCGGGTCATGAAACTAAAAGGCTTGGAACCGTTTTACAGACAAATAACGAAGTTAGATTCTGAAGTTGTTTTTAAATTGTTAGATTTGTTCAATACAATCTTGGAGGAGCATCTCGAAGCGCGTAACAAAGATCAAAGAAACAGAATCGACTATGAAAATTTTAGGATGTATCAGATGATAGGTTTGATTGAAAGAATGTCCACTATGATGGTATGTGATGGTCTACTTAATATTTTTAAAGCTGCAGTAACTTTTAGCGAAAACGCTGAAGAGGTATTAGCACCAGTTTTTAAACTGATGAAGAATATAAAGCCATTTTGTATTAATCTATATAAAACAAAGGCTTCCGCACTTAATATTTTTACTGATATACATACTTATATAAGAGATAATAAAGATATTGATTTTGAAACACTAGGGCTAAATTACACGGAGATAGATTTGCTTTTAAATGATTATAATGAACAACTACGAGAACATTACAAAGATGAACTATGAATGTCATAAAAAAATGTTATATTATTTTTATATATAATAAACTGCTGTAAAATGTATGTATGCTTCTCGTAATTTCTTAGAATCTAAAACCAAGATCATCGCGCCGAAACTATCTTAAAAATATCGAATGATTTTTGATATTCATACACCTAAATAACATTAGAATATTTCATTGTCAAAAATTACTGCTCAACAATTATATCAACGCGGACCCTCCACGCAAAATCGACCGCAAATAATTTTGATCCAGCATTGTGCAATCCCATAGACTGTGCCATAGAGAAGACACAATGCGATTCGATCAATTGTTATTCTATGATTTATGATGCGCTGACTCGATCTGTTGCTACTTAATTTATTATTATGGCAGTACTTATAAAACGGCGGAAAGGTAATCTAATAGCACAACTTTACCTAATAATAATTGGTCGGAATATGTACATATATTACTACTACTACTACTACTACGTATGTATGTGCTACGACATCTACGACGTGCTACGCAGGGTTTGCTTTTCATAGGTTTATCACTATATAAAATATATGCACATTTTTAAAAGCTATATAGTGTCATAAATAGGAAGTGATTTTCACTTCTATAAATAATTATAGTAATAAGAATATATTTAACACAACCGGCCTAATTGGTCAATTAGCTGTCAAACTTTAAGTTCTCCCAAATCTCTTAAAACTTTTTACTTATACTTTATTGTCAAGTTTAACCGCAGTAATTAATTTATGGTGAATTCAAAGGAATATCATTAGAACGATGACAAAAACTCTTTGGGTGGCCGCAATTTTGTTACTTTTGTACGTCTTTCCTTCCGTTTACAAATTCATGTCGTGTATTAAATTAATCATACATAAGATATATTAAAGTCACAATGGTGGGGTTGGTTTAGATTTTTGGCGATACAAAAATTATTTCTAGATATTCGCGTGAAGAATTATAATCCAGACAGTGACGGAAATTAGATTTACACGAAGTGAAAAAAACAACATTTTCTTAACGGTTTACGATTTTTCCTTTTACGATAGCGTGGGAGTATTACAAGGTGTAAAAAGTCAAAAAGCCTGATTACACAACTACAAAATCATAACGAATCGATCAATTTTTAGGCGGTAGATAAAAAAAGCAACCATTCAACTGTCATATGTCAAACTCATAAAAATTTGGCGCGCAACCTGCCAGAACGAATTTAAAAATAAGTTCAAGTGTTGCCGTGAGAATAAAATTGAAGTTTTTTGCATTTAAAGTCATGAATGAGCATTGTAGTGTAATGGCCTCTGCAAATAGCGCTATTTGTATTGTAGACGCAATCCTTAGCACTTTATTTGAGCAACGAAACGGTGACCATGATAAATCCTTTATTAACAAGGGATTCATAATAAAATATTTAAAGTATATTTTTATAAGAAACTTTATTTATAATATTATCTTACTAATTAATAGTAATAAATATGTTTTTATTTAAGTATATTTCTTATCAATTATAGTACTCTTGTTTTATTAAACAGTTCAAGAAACGGAACCATATTCCATTGAAATTGCTTTCAACACTCATACTTTATATTAAGTTTATGGTGCAATACATAAACTAATGGTCACCCTAGTATAATTGGTCTGCAGTAGTCAGGTAATAAAAAAATTCTAAAAGAAGGCGTGACAATGTCCACCTGACTGAAATTCCCAGGCCATTACTAATTTATGGACACTCCATTTCTTCATTTATTAATGTTATTCGTATACTATAAAAATAGTGTCAAATTAAATACATCAAAAATTAGCTCGTACATACAACGTGTACCCTGCTTAGTTTTCATTATTTGTCTATTTCATTTTTTCTCGAATTAATTTTGCGTAATTCACAATGCTATGCGCATACTATAATAAATTAACTAAACAATTGTCAAGTTGCGCTACAGGGCTTTTTTTGTTTGTTCTCAGATTCTTTCGTACTTCTGGCTATTTTGCTTGGAATCATTGTAGTCTCATCGACATATTATTGTTCAACGTACGAGTATCTGTCAATTGCATTGATTAAAAAAGCAGGTACTGTGTACATGTACACTGTAGTATGTCTGTAGACATACACATTGAGTCCTGGTAGCATGTATATCTGATGAAGTAGATTCCATGTATTAGTCTTACTTAATACATATATCGTTATTTTACCGACTTGGAATTTTCAGCAATTTTTTTACACAAAGTTTGAGCAAGCATAGATTAGATAAAATGAGATTACGATTGAAGAGGAAACCTCTTTAGTTAAAAATTCCATTGATTAGTCTATGCCCAAATTTAGCAGATACATTTAAGAAATAAAATCTTTTTTACATTTCCCTTTTTTGTATCTTCGCCCATGAATGAAATTCCTCGTGACCTTCCCACAGACAATATATGTTTACATTGGCCAGGTCATTAATTTGAAGCAAGACATTCATTCATTCTCAGTTCACCTGCTCTCCGCAGAACTTTTTTACCGATGCCCATGCCGATAGCAATAAATTATTGACAGCAAATTTGTAATGTTGTAGGCGGGTTATCGTATTATGAAAATTGTTTTTTCGGATTAGGTTTTTATTGATTCTTTCATAGTACGACTTCTCCCACGCTTGTATTAAAAGCGAATTTAGAATGGTGGACTACATACATATCATACATTTATTTTGTAGAGGGCTATTCTGACTGAACTTATTCGTAATAATGTATGCCAATGATTTACACCTTAAAATAAATAAGGGATAGTGTTATTCGTTACTGAAAAGAGACGGATCAGTTGCAAGATTAATTACAATGTAACACAAAATGATAAGGGTACTGTATTAGTTTTTATGAATAAAGAGGTCAGTCTTTATTACCGTTCAACTGTATGTTGAATGCAGCACCTATTTTTCCTTAATGTTTTAATTTATTTTTACATAAATGTTTAACCGTCTATCTATATAATAAATTCACATTAATAGAGTATAAAGGCTAATTGTTTAAATTTGATTTGAAATTAATAGTACCTACCTATGGAATAATATCTACACTGAGTAGCATATTATTGAGGTAATAGGTAAATTTATAAAATATATTATAAAATTTTTAAAAAGATTGTAATTTTATACGATTAGTATTTTATATGTCCAATAGGTTATCTGTCAAGTCGCATAACTATTTATGTTTGCGTAATTGGTGTAATGATATCTCATTCTTCGACAAATTGTTTGGTGTCATGCTGAGAGCGGACTTCCGAATTATATTGGAATTACGAAAAGGCATTGTAAAGGGCACACGTGGGAATTATACTAATTTGGGAACCAAGGACAGATAATAATTATTTGTATAAAACGATCTCATGTTTATAGATTTCTCCCAGTTTCTTTTGCGTACAATTACTTAGTAAGTAGAATCGTTCATAAAGATTTTATATCCACGTTTAACATTGGGTATTGTTAATGTTATCGTAGTTTGTATCAGTTTACTAAATATGACGTTAAGAATATAATTTAGGTATTTTAATTTACCATTGAAATTTACTTAATAGGCGACGCATCAACTTTATATACATTTAATATTACTTATCTTTTAAATATTGAAATTAAGTATAGCTTGTAAATATAAAATTACAGTAGTTATATTTTAAAGTGGAATTCTTTATACAAATAATCACTCCCTGAAGCTGTCATCAATAAATGATTGATTTTTTATTGCTCATTCAAAACGCAAGTGTCAACACAATGACACAGAGTCAAAATATTTTGCGAAACACTAATTGTTTATCTGTCCATAGATATTCACCGGAAGCACTTTTGTTGTTTTCTTTATCTGTTATCCATAAAGACGTACATGATGCATTGATCTAAGGCAATGTGAATTGTATAGAGGCATTTTGTTGTTATATCTTCAAGTATTATATTGAATAGATTTCATTTTTCTGTTATTCAATTTAATGCACAAGGTTACCTATCAACCTAAAATGTATGTAATCAGATAAAATTTTAAATGTTCTCAAATTTTTTTTGTATTTCTCTAAATACAATCATAAATTATTACTATTAAATTATGTTTTGCATATGTTTTGGTTAACTATGAACGAAATTATGCTTTAAGTGATATATTTCAAAGAATAAAGAACCAATAAATAGGTATATTATATTTTATCAATAAACGAGCGCATATCTTTTATTGCATTTGGCAAGCATCTTACGTGTGTTAGATTTTATGAGTAGATTTAATTTTTCGGCATGTTTAAGAAATAACCAAATGTTAAATCAGTTTTGCCGGCAAGTCATAATAGACTTATATTAAATTAGTTGTAATAAACGAATAAATGAGGCTTAAAATATCTTATTACCTAGGTACATAAGACTTGACCTCCTTTATATAAAGTAGTCACTAAATAATTAACGGAACCAAAATTCGATACTGTTACGCCAAAGTTTATGGAAAAGTTTTCGTTATAACAATAAAGTTTTGTTTTCCTTTCAGTTTGTTTAAACTGAATTTAAAAAGAAATTGATGTTTGTAAGTTAATTTTTAACACGTTTTTATTAGCTTGGGCTGTAAATTGTGTGCATTTCACAACATTTATTTAATCTATGATTTATATTAATTAAGTTATCTTTTTAGGTATGTTAAGTTATAATAACTACTGTGTAGCATATAGGTTTTTTAGGTATATTAAATGGCACTATATTAATGTAATGTAAAACCAAAAGTATTTATTTTACCGATAGCTTAGCTATTATTTTAGTTCTAGATTAAGGCAACAGTGTTGGCACTATTCATATAACGAATACTTTTGATTCCATTCAGGCTTGTAATAAAACTAAAGCTTCAATTGGAGGAAGAAGAAAAAGTTATTTATTTAATAAAATATTATTTATTTTGTAAACTCTGATAATTATTTTATATACAACGGTTATCCATATTTTAAAATCTACAGAAAATTCACAACCATGGTTCATACATATTAATTATTTACATCTTAATCTCGTTAAGAAAATATCATTATAAAAATATATGTCTCTTCTATGCTGCCTAATACATATTTCAAAACTATTCAAAGTCGTATAAACATTATGTCGTTTCAGTTAATACCCATATAAATAGGGAAAACCACCAATACTATGCATGGCAGAAAGAGGGACAAAGACTGGCAGCATCCTCTCTGCTTGAACATAGTGGGTCCTTGTATGTTTCTTCAAATGGTCCCGTCTTCCGAACTTCTTCCCGCAAGTCTGGCAAGGGTAAGGCCTGACTCCAGAATGTATACGTTTGTGCCGCGTCAGCTCCTCATTTCTTGTAAAGGTCTTCCCACAATCTTTCTCATCACATTTGAACGGCCTTTCCCCCGTATGTATTCTCACATGGCCTTTTAACTGCCCATTGTTGGAAAAGCCTACATTACAGTGAGGACATTTGTACTTCTTTGGTCGTTGTTTACGGGCGTTCAAAAGCTTAGCTTCATTTTCTTGTTGAAGAATTCGTGCGTATTCTAGTTCCATTGCATAGCCTTGAGCAAGTGATTCTATGAGTAATGGGTCAGTTGGCGGGATCCCAAGGGTCTGAGCAATGTCGGTAGAAACATATTCTGGCGTAAAGCCCTGATATGTGTTAGGTACAAGAGGATATGTAGAATATGTTTCCTCGTGCTTTGTAACTTTTAAATCACTGTTTGGACTTTTAAGGGGCTCCTCCAATAGCCTGTCGCAACACCGAGTGAGGCTTTGTACTGGCGACTGATTGTCATCAAACTTCGGCTTAATGTCTTCCGATTCTACGGTTGTCGTTGAAACTGTACAATCTTGGTGTAAGTTACCATCGCTTTTCTTAAAAGTGCCGCGAATTTTCCGCAAACGATTTTCACGTTTTTCATGTATGGTTTGTTTTGTTCGCGTATTTTTTATATCATTTATTGTTGTAACTTTTTCATCATTTTCACTCACATCCCAAGGTCTAAAAAGCTTGGAAAATTTCTGTTGAGATAGCATCGCAACAAGATATCACTCTGGATTGTAAAAACGAACTGGGACCCTTTCTCGATTCAGCAACTTTTATATACATTCCTTTAACAATAAATTTAATAAAAGCCAAAAGAAGAGGGATACTATTGAATGGACGAAAGAGACGAAGTATTCAATTGTTGCACGCTCCAAAATTTAGTTATACTCTGTATCTATGACGCAGTAAAAAGTCACGCTATTGTTAGTGTTGCGGAAAGGATCGTAGGGTCTATTTTTGCTAGGACATCTTTGTATCATGTGCTGTTTAGCTAGGTGATGCTTGTCATAGTGTTGAGATAGGGGTGTGTAATGTTATTTATGTTGATTTTTGTGCGCGGTCGGAAGGCGGGCCGAGGGCAGAGCGTTCCGTACGAGTGGCCCCGGCCCTAACAGCTGCAGCCTCGTTTGTTTTAATGGTTTTGACGATTGTTGCGGTTTTCATTATGTTGCATACACACGCGATGTTCGTAATACATATAAATAGCATAGTTTTATGGGAGAGTTGACAATTCTCTTTCTATTCAATGCCTCTGAATTAAATTCGAGATGTAGAAAGTGGACGAATAAAAATTACATTAATTCCTTTGTGAATCAGTATAAGTTCCTTTTAAAGGAAGCTACCTTCCATCGCGTATTTATTTTTAGTAGAAAAAAAACCATTTCTAATTCATTCAGAATGAGATTTTCTTGTCAAAAAAGAGCTTAATTTTGCAAAAAAGATTACAAAACATTGATTTCCTGGACTTCGACAAAACGGAACGTCAAGATTGATCGAACACACGAATTGATAAACAAATATAACCGCACAATAGGCGCTCTTGATTGCGTTTTTGACATTTTGATCGGTTTCCGCACGAATTGTGGATTTTTACGCGATCTGTCAAACGCCACGCATTTGATTGATTGCAACACCAAATCGTACGCCTCATAAAAATACAATATTTTTCTACTAGTTAATTTAATTAACTGTAGAAAAATTTTACTTTTACATGCTACTTAATTCAATATATTTTTTTTTAATTTTTTCTTTCTTTATATATATTTATGATTTAAATTGTTATATTCATGCGTTTACATAAATGTTTATCAAATACATAAATTAGACACTAATTTTATCTAAAAATTATATATGTATTTCTATTTTTGGATATTTTGTATAAATTTAGAATATAATTATATAGTCGTTTAAAGCGACCTACCTACGTAGATTTCCCACATAATCTATTCCTCATGGGTCCTAGGGATTGGTTTATTGACAACAGACCTGAAACGAATAAAAATAATTTCTATTATTTCAATTAAAAGAAGATCAAATAATCGTTGAATAAAGACAAGTTGTTCTATATTTTCGATGTGTTTTAATTATTTAATTAAATATAATATTATTTTTCTCGATAAGAATTCTTTTTTATATTTTAAATAACTAAAGTGAGTACCGTCATGATTTTGATTATTTTAATTTAATTGAGTAATGATACTTGAATATATTTATTAAAAATTCAGGTTTTTATACACTATTGCAACAATTCCTCTAAGCCATTTACTTTCATAAATGGAGGATAAAAATTATATTTAATCATGCTATAGAAACGTTTTTCTGTGACATGCACCAAAATATAAACGTTTATTGCAATTTGTTTATACTAGAATATATAGTTTTTTTAATAGAATGTGGTGAAAAATTTCTGTCCTCTGCTCGCAACAAACGGAAATCATTGTTTTGGATCGACCAAGTAAATAAAAAATATACAATTAAAAAAGCCCGGACTGTCTGCATTTGCCAGGCTAAACATTATATCTATATAAGTGAATCTCAGAAAGTGGTGGTTAGAATTATTTAAAAATTTTGTTTATTTTTACCATACACCGTATGCATACATTGCGAAAACATGGATAATTAACATAATTGTCCACATTTAAATGTTATTTTCGAAGTTCCTTTAGTAAAAAAGGTACCTTTCTATCTTAAAATGTAAAATAGGTAGACTAAATAATATATTGTATTTGTGAGTCTTCTTACACCACCAAATTCTAAATTTAAATATATTGAATAAAAATAAATTCTCCATTGATCAAATCTGACATCAGAGACGCTGACTCAATTATGAGTATGTTTTAGATAACGTCGCGCCTTTACGTATACGTTACAGTTAGTCGCATGATGGATTAGATTATTTGGATCCCTTGAATGTGTTTGTAGCTGAAAGAAATAATATGATTGTGTAGATCTTAAGGTGTTACTAGTAACATGGTTTTGTAAAACCATTATTGAAAGGCATCTCCAGTAGAAATCTCTTTCATCTCAAACGAGGACGTTTACAAATCCATCTTTATCTTTTTACATGTTTGTTCACGAAATATTGGTTATAATAATAGTCTTAGTAATTTCAAATTAATAAATATTACAAATTAATAAGTATTAAGTACTAAGTGTATGTTCTCTCTGTTGTCCCTTTGTATTGTTTTTTTTTTACAGAAAATGTTCTTTATGGCTGGCCAAGAACGGGAGATATTTTTGGTGACTGTTCGTGCTTGAATTTGGGTATGCGTTGACAATATTAATTTTGAATATTGTTTGCGTCTCTTCGACCTATTGTGTTATACGCTGCTACTTTCCTACGCCTATTCGTCGGATTTTTGGAGGTTTTATATGTAGTATTAATATGTACCATAATATATAATAATTGTATGCACCTTTCTATAACTTCGAGTGGAGCCTGGTGTGATGGTACAGTCGCCTACGAATCTCTTGGAGAAATAGTATACTTGGAGATTTAAATAAAAACACTTTATTAACGGATTTAAGTTTTGTATTTCGTTTAGTTTGCCTTATGTAAGATAGGACATAGGGCAAACTAAACGAAATATGTCCAGCACACTGAAAGAAAATATTGCAGACATAAGACATAGACGACACACAAAATCAGCAGTCTGTGAACACACATTAGATAGGCCTAATCACTACATACGCTTCGACAAACCAAAAGTACTGGCGCAAGAAAAAAGATTCTTCCCAAGATTGGTACAAGAAGCAATTGAAATCAAAAAACACCCTAATTTCAATAGAGAAGACGGCTTAAAATTAAAAAAAAAAATTAAAGTCTCATGAAAAACAATCCGGAAAAATGGAGGACACTGTGAGCCAGTTTTGTAAAAATCCTTCCGGTTTTAGTCGATACCAACTCCGGTGCAACAAATACAGATAACACACAACCTCTCTGCAGCTGTGACACTTATTTTGACAATTAACACCTTTTGTCTTCAGTCTACCGTGACCACGCACGCTGTAAAGTACGCGAAACGTCGGAAAAATTTTAAATAATGTAAATTACATATTTAAATTTTGCAAAAATACATAAATTAAATCCGCTAATAAAGTGTTTTTGTTTAAATGAGTAACAGTTATGTTAATAAAAGACAATATTATACACTTGCAGATTAAAATGAAGAATTCGGGCCCCCCCCTCCGATCTACGCCTTACATTCTGAATGTTACGGTCAGATGATGTTAGATACACGGGCAAAGTTTGTAACTTATCGAAAAATGCCATAGAATTTGAAATTTGACTGTAGGTACTATTTTTACAGGTGTCCATGTCAAAGAAATTTGGGATTACGATTAAGGATATTTTCTAAACAGTAATCATACAGGAACAATATATTAACGGATCACATAAATCCAATATAAATCACGTGAGTATCCTTCAATACAATTTAATATACAGTACTTCTTTATAAAGATATAAATTTCAAAATTGTATACGTCTTAGTATTTCATTGAGAATCTGCGTGACGACTCTATAATATCAAATTTGGTTCATGTTTTTTTATTGTATTGTATTTGCGTTTAGTACGGTTGTCAGTGAGCTTGAATGGCGGAGTAGGTGTTATATAGAGTGTTTAAGTGTACGTCACCTTTCACGTGTACTGATTCGGTGCCTAAATATACTTTACTGTATAGTAAAGTTTTCAAATCTGGTTAAACAACTTATAAGACAATAGTACTCAAAACACGTATTTTCTGTTAAATATCTGTGAGTCAGTTTTAGCACTTGTATTTTGTAACACTTTTTATATATTTATCGTTATGTGTCCCATGTACTAAATAAATACCCTTACCGTAGAGATTACATTTTTTCAAGTTAAATCGTTCCGAACTTAAAAGAGACTGTTTTGTGATTATGGGTTCAATATTAAACTACAGCTGATACTGATGATAAATATTCGCTGCATGCTAAGATATCGAAATGCGTATTATATTTTTGAGCACGCTGTATAACACGCATCGGTGTGGTCCATATTTTGGCAAGATCGCGGTGGATTTAGCGTTAAGAACAAAAACAGGCTATAAATAAGAGATGGGTGACAAAGTATTGTGCCCATTGACTCTCTCAGACCTCGTGTCGCCATTCATGCTGACCAGATTATTTTCATTGTATATTATATTGCATAAATATATCAAATATAACTGCATTTCAATTTAAATATTGCAACCAGTTTCGAAATAAATTTGCATTGTTTAAAGAAACTTCGGACAGTTTCTACAAGTATTTTGCAATAAAGCTGTTTAATAGTTTGGGTTGAAAATTACTTTTTAAATATAAACGAAATCGTTTCAGAAATAAATACTTTTCCCATAATATGTAACTTTTCTATTTTTTTAAATTATGTTTATAGTAGGAGGCAAATGGGCAGGAGGCTCACCTGATCTTAAGTGGTACCACCGCCCAATGGACGGATGGATGGTCACAATGCCACTGGGCGGCCTTTCAGATAACGATACAGTCTTTTCTTGACGGTCCCTACGTCCCCAAGAGAATTATTCGCGCGTATTTGAACGATTGCTAGCTAGACCATATATTAAATAACTATCTTCGTATACTACGCTTCATAATAAGTGTATCTAGAAAATTCAAAAGAAAAACTACTTACTCATATCATAAGTCCCTCATACGGGGTCCGCCTTGAGTATGCAAGCCTTATATGGAAACCTTTCTACTCGCTACATCAACACAGAGTCGAGAGAGTGAAAAAGAATATTCCCACGCATTTGAAATAAATTGACTTTTTGCGCAAATACAACTTCCTTGAGCTTTCTCTGCGCCGTACCATTACAGATTGTGTAACGCTGAAAAAGATATTCAGTGGTGAGTTAGCTTCACCTGAGCTACTCAGTTTTTTAGACTTTTAAGTTCCAGCCAAGTCTCTACGCTAGTGTTAAACATTTGAGCTGTCGTCCTCTAGGACAAATCGGTTTGCGTGAGCCAATACATAGGTGTGTATAACAAGTTTTTCATAGATTTAGATATTTTCGTGCTCCACAACTTCATTCAGTGCGAATTGTTTTAAAAACTTAAATAGTATTTCAATTATCATTAATTCGTATTTTTCATATATTTTTTTGTATGTTTACACGTCTTGTTTGTGTAGTTATTCACTCTAATTATTTGTGTAACGCGTTTAAGAACTCATCCTCATATGTAATATATTTGACTGTATGGTATCTGTGTAAAATAAGATGTTTTTTGTATTTCTTATATATACAAATATAATTGACGATATCTTACTACTATCCAAACATTATTATTTAAACATGACAAAACTGTCTCGAATATTCCTTGACAAATGCAATGTCAAGAAATTATTTTAATTAAAATAGTCGCCATGATAGTGAAAGCGGGAAGCGTAATAATAATACTCAATATAATTGAATAAAAATGAAATATAACATGATTGTGCGGTCGGGAGTCGAACCCCATTCGTTTAGGGGGAGGAGCGAGGCACCCTAACTTATCAAGTGGGAGATTTAGGGTTAGGCTTGTACATTAAATAGGGTGACACTCTGATAGTAATCGATAAAATTTAAATTGTTTTTTTGGGGTTCCATACGTGAAAAGGAAAAGCGGGACCCTGTTAGGATCACTTTAGTGGCCATATGTGCGTCTATCTGTCATGAAGCTTTATCTCGGGAAATGGAGTTGGTTGTGAAATGAAACTTCCAATGAAAGCGTATTTGAAAAAGTTCTGACTTTACATAATGAAAGCCCGAATATTTTAAAACAACGCAAAATAAGTATTAATGAACTATTTTTTTCTAATATAAATAAAATAATCATGGATACATAAAACAGTATCACTGCCCTTGATCATTTAAAATACAGATCACGGGTCCTTCTATTCAGCCAGAGACATAAATGGGGCATAGCATATGTAGGAGACACATTTTTGCATCTTATTAATATAAATAATGTATAACTGTACACTTTCCTACCAGGAAAGATTTTTAACGTCAAACCCAATATCCCCAGAAATATGTAACCAACTTTTCGATTTATATATTCATACTATATATAAACCAATTTTACTAAAACATTAATATGACAATAAAAATAATTATACAAACGCAACTTATGCTCCTTCTAAAGAAAACAGAACTTATTTTTAATTATTGAATCGACTATAGTGAAAGGGAATCAATCTTTATTTGTCTTCAATAACTCTTTGAAGAGTTTAAAAATTGTGATCGATCACCGTATATTCTGCAGGTAACTCATCATGAAGGGCAATTATTCACTTCTGCTTATAATGTAATGAAAAGAGACAGATGAATAATTAAACTGTGTAATTGGAGTATTTATTTGTTTATGAGTAATGTTTTTTGTATTAATAATTTAATTGTAAAATCACAATTGTGTATACTGAATTTTATGTAATTAAAGTATTATGTAAATCTACGACATTGACCAACATCAAAGTGTTAAATTTATTAGACCATAAATGTTCACAAATTGTTTAAGGTAGGGTTATAAAAATGTAACTTGTCAGTGGTTGTAAATTATAGATTTAATTAGTTGGTTCTTTTTGGACGTTAAACCTCACTTCTTTCAAAAAATTTGGTTTCAGGGCATATTCTAAAATTTAACATTTTGTTCGTAGAAGAGGTTAAATTTCCGTAGCTTACTGTCACGCATATCATGGATTCGATTTCCGGCGACACAATTACAGGCCCATGAGCTTCTCATTGAAAAAGACGCATCTAACATGTTCAGTTTTTATTTGGTTCCCAACAATCTTATAGTGCCATTATAATGCCGATCAAAGCTGAATTACCAGGTAAAAGTATAATGATCCTGTAACGTATTATAATCTGTTTGTTACGTGTGACATAACCACACAAGCCACACGCTCCACTGGTTTCACCCAAGCGTCGCCGACGCGGAGGTGTCAAGGTGCTATCTCACAGATCCGCCCATCGCCTGAATGCCATTGTCAAACGAAACATTCAACTCTTTTCTGATATGTGTTTTCTATGTTGCGAAACACTATATGTTTTAAAATGTTCACAGCGCGAATTCAAGGTTTATATGTTGTATGCTGCGTCAGGACATTAAGTATACATATATAAAGTAAACTATTGGATATTGTAACTTTTCGTAGGTTTTATTTACGTTAGAAACTGTAACATTTTATTGTATCATACTGTTGTATTCGTCATTACTATGATGATAATTGTGAATATGTTATAAATATAACATAATAACGAATCATTTATTCATTGAACAATCATTCATTTTAGTAAGTAACAAAACTTTTTGGAAAAAGCTACTGTAAAGAACAATTATTGCGTTAACTCAATGCTGACTCTTTGTCAAAGATCAAATCAAACAAATATAAGGCTACATCGATGACATTGTTAATAGTACTGCTTGAAAATTACATAAAAAAACACAGTACCTGCCAATAGTATTGTAGACCAAACAATAATTCGCCACATCAAATGCTTGACCGATAATTTCGGCCACTTTGAAGTCCACAGAATGATTGTCAGCAGAGCAAAGGCACCGCGCCTTTGACACGCCGACAGTGACAATGTGTTGACTTTGAAATGATCATGTCACGCGAATATGCGTTTTGTAAATATTTTATAATATAATGTTAGTTTTGCAGCGTATGGTCTCAAATAATTGTATTTCTTGTGACGAAGAATTCCCTAGCTCAACTCGATAGGTAAGTGTCGAAATTGTTACCTAAATCATAACTTTTTATTTTAGACTAGCTGATCCGGCAAACGTTTTTTTGTTATTAACTATTATAATATAAAAATATTTGTTATAACTATTATTAACAGGTTTCTAAAATTTCACTAGCTAGAAGAAATGTATATTAAATAATGCTAAAAACTATCATACTCATACTCACGGACATCTATAAAACCTGCAGCTCAGGCTTAGTTAACAATAAATAGCTCCACTACAAGAGTCCAATTTCCATTTTCATATCATAAATACTCAAATTTCTTATTCTTATAGTAGTTGTTGGCTGAGCAACTGTGATTGAGCATAAGAGTGTGTGTATCTTCACCGAGTAAATTATATATATATATATATATATACAAAAAAATATATATATATATATATATATATGTAATTTATGTATGTATATATATATATACTACCTATTTAAAATTAACACCGTTATACATATGATAAACTCAAACGGTTTTGGCAGTGCACTCCAGTGATCTACATCTGGTTGTAGATTTTAAACCTACTTACAATATTTTGGATAATGCACACAATGTTTTCATAACTCGTAGCCTTCATAACTGTTCAGTAAGCACAATTTTTTACAAACTTTCACGTTTATAATATTATTAGGAAGTAAAATTATAAAAATATTTGTATATATTAATTATTGTTTAGATTATTCTAATCCAAAATAATGTATTTTTTGGTTTACTAAGGTCTTGGTCACATTTCTTTAACTTTAATAACATAAAAGTTTTTTATGATGATTCTCGTATGACAGCTTTAACTGCACACGTGCGCCGATCGCGGTCAGCCGTCTTCCGCGCCAACGCTCACATTGTTACAACATATACTAAATGATATTCGCGTCTTCATCTGCGCTTAATGTTCTCCAACATCATCCCAATGGTCACCAAGTACCTAAATACATGGACCTAAGGCGAAAACAAATATTACATAGATATTAATTTATATTAGATAGATAATTATAAGAACATACTTACCAATATGGCATGTGAGTTTTTAATAATACCTACTACCAGTATGAACTAAGAGTTTAAACAAAATTTTAAGACGCTTACTATTCTTACAAAAATACCGCAAGTAAAATACATCTAAACAAAATCATCACCTGTTTTGTTCCAAACAAAAACAGCCCAAAACAATAACAAACAAAATAATCGTATTATGAACAAAACGCGATACCTTTAAACCTCTCAAATTGAAGTGTCAAATAATCCGACATAATGCTCAGATCCTAACCCAATTTAGCGAATCTCGACAAAAAACCTTTTCAATACCTTAACAGTTTTATTTGACCTGTATTGCAACCACTTAAGGTTTATTTTAAAATAATTGTTAGCCGATAGTAAGTCCTGAACCGTTGACTTATTGAATGTATTGTATATTACCACAATGGCTAATGCACTCATGATCCTTTCAACATTGTCATCTATACTAAGTACTTTCATATTTTTAGCAAAACTTCTTATGCACTTTAATTCAATGGCTATGGAGCCGATTTTAGCTTGTAAACTTTAGAAATAAATGCATAAATGTTTGGTAAGTTTAGGATAATTGAATATTTGACTTTTGTAAGCCGTGTGACGGGGCTGAGAGAGTGTGACGAATCCTGATGTAATTGTCAATGTTGGTTTACTTTAGATTTAAAAAAAGAATAATTCACCAATAGTCCAAAACTTGTGTATATGACAGCTCTATAGATATTTAACAAGTTCAAACCTTAATCCAAGCTGCAATAACTATAGCCAGAGCTTTTAATAGTTGTACATGAGACTGACTTGTTTTAAAGGAATTTAACTCGTTTTTTTGCAGTGCTACAGAGTACCTACGAGAAAAAATAGAATTCAAAATAGAGACAAACATTACGACAAACGATAGAAACAACCAGTGTAACTTAAAGCAATATAGTTGTAACATAACATAAGATTACACTGACCTATTAAATAAATCACGTCCCAGTAAAAATAGACTACCCACAAGTTCTAGGATTAGTTAAAGAGTTATCAAAACCTAATAGGTTTACTTAAATCTAAAACGTGATTCTAATTAATAAAGCCTGGTTAACTATTAAGTTAACTATTAATATAAAACCTCATTTATAGTTATTAAACTATCAATGAGGTTTTATATTTACTTTGCAATCACTACTCTTAACATACGACTCTGTGAGCTCGAAGTAATTTGATGTATTTATATTAAGTTAGTATAATTACTATGAACCAATAGGTAGAATTTGCTTACCGTATTTTTTATAAAGATAGACAATGCGAGACATTAATAGCAATAGCGTGATATAAATTCTGCTATCCTTCTCACTCGTGACTTTCTATAAACAAAAATTGCTTACTGTTGTGGAGACTAAAATCGAAACATCTGTTTGGCCACACCCATACATTTAAGTCCCACATAACAACCCCACAACAGAACCATAAATACAACAATGACATTATTTAACCCCCCCTTCTGTGAAGTGGTGAAGGTTTTTTTTAAATGTCAGCTAGTAATATAATGCTTATGTATCACTGCTACTTCGATCATGCTATGCCAGTTTTATTTTTTAAATCACGATGATTTTGGGTGAAATAAAATGAAATAAGCAAAAGGAAGATGTCTGTGTTCAATGTCCATTCCGCTACTAATCCGGTCCTCAAATTAGTTCCGCTACTCGCCGCTATGTCGCTTTTATTACTAAAATAAACAAAACTCATAAAAATTAAAATATAACATTTTAAAAAATCCAAAATAACTTATTTATTTGCTACTTTATATATATATAAGATTTTTTCTTAGTTGTCCATTAGTTATGATATAAAATAATTATTTCTTATGATATAAATTATTCTAATAAGAAATAATTTAGAATAATTTAAGGAACAATGCAAGGACCCTAAGTCAATATAAATACGTGTAGAAATTATAACATAAATTATTAGGTCCACAATAAAGAAAATACTTACTCCTCAATTGTTGTTAAAAAAAGTAAAAAAGCCTTATAGCATTAAAACTTATTAAGTATCTATAATATAGTAAGCTCACGACGTAATTCGAATATAATAAGAAGAAAAGTATCTATGTGAAATCGTAATGAAATCTAATAAGAAAAAATAAAAAATAAAATAAACAAATAAATAACAGCATTGAATAATTATAATGACGAACCATCGATTATTTTTTCTTTTGGCTTTTACAATTACTTTTACGCCCGTATTTGCGCATGCACTGCGCATGCTCGATTTTGGCGCTTGTTTTGCTGTCGTGTGTAAAAAATAAAATTCGTTAATATTATGAAGACTTTAAGATATTGTAAACCCATTGCACATATGTATATTTTAAAACAGGGTTGTTCTCGAATGAATCAATTTTCTAATCCGAGACATTACTAATATTTAATACATATATTAAATCATACAAATAAGAATTGAGCGTATGTATTTCCACAAATTTATTTATCTTGTAATTTAAGTAAGATTGAATGGAACAGGAAATAAAAAAACAACTTGTAGTTTTGCTACTTAAAAAAATCGGGAACGAAATAAATAATAGCAAGTTGGAGAGTTTTATTATCAAAGACAATTAAAATTCGACAATTGTCTACGATAGACGGTTTCTGCACTTCTCTGTGAAAGTAATTATGAAAATAATATGCATTTATATCCATTCAACAGATAGACATACTTTTCTTTGTTGATATCTACAGGATATTAAGTTTAATAATAGAATATCGGACACTGATAACCAAGAATAAGGATATTTTAATATCCCATAAAATAATTTTATAGTCCTTAGGAGTAAAGTTACAACCGCTAAAGTGACGTAGACGCCAGTATGTCTACTTCATAAATGTATGAAACTGAAAGAAAATAACAACGACCATTAATATGGTTTCATTGAATTTAAAGCCTTATTCGTTTATAATAAGAATTTATACAACCGCTTATACATTTAACATTCAGCTTGACACTCTTTACTGAAAAATGAGTCTTATTCATATCACATAGAGTTTGATTTATCATTACAAAAGTTAGCTTAAATTGTACGGGCTTCGCGCAGTCGCTAAATTTCGCCAGTAGTAGTCTCGGTGGCGCCACTGCCTTTACACGCCAAACCTTCGGCGTCTCAGTTCATTTGGTCAATTGTGTAAAACCCTACAGTCAATTCTCGCCTTCCATTTACAAATAATTAGTAAATTAAAATAATTTTGCTTAATGAAAATGTTCAGATGAATGTCGGTAGCGTCAGGGGTGGTAAACGTTGGTGTTTGTTAGTTACGTAACGGTTCCGGGGAAAATCAATATCCGAGTGGTATTAATAGCGAGGTTGAGAACAGCTGGCCGGTAGCCAGCCATGCAGCCTTCGGTGAGTTATGGATTGTATTAACGCTTCATTTTTTTTTAATTTATAAAACTTTACGCACATATATGTGATTGTTATTAATCCAGTTGTAGAAACAGGCCATCAGTATAAAAAAGTCGATTACATTTCACATAAAGAAACGTAAAATCGGTCTACATTCTTGCTGAACTCTTTGTTTCATAATGAAATTATTAAATACATAATCCCAACTATCAACAATTTATTTTTAATTTTTATATAATCACTTATCTAAATTAAGCTTATCTTTTTAAGGTTATCAAGTTACTAGTAAGTTACACGTACTCTACCGACATGCACAAAAAATTTAATTTGAAATCTACTATATAAATTAGTCAGTTAGTTTTTGTTTACGAGAAATATCTATTTTTATACGAGATGTTAGTTACATATATTTTTATATAAAAAAATTATTTAAATTACTTAAGATACATATACTAAATTAGAATTATGCAAAACAATATCCAGTCGGGAAAAGAATATTACACCTACACATGTCCTACGAGTAAAACATAAAAAAGGTTCACTCTTGTCATGCCAAAAAGGTTTAATACTTATTTTCTCAAATGCCGCATTGTGGGGCATAAAGCAGAGTCAAAGTTTACATAGGTGCTTTATTCTGGAACAGAAATATTTGAAACAGTTTGGGAAAAGCTCTTTTCTCTGTTATAGATAAGACAGATAAACCGCCGACATTATTGAAATTTTTATTTCAAAATATATAATTGAATATTTGGACCCAATTAGCGTTATATCAAATATTTGCATACTACAGTTCGTGTATCTAATATGTAAATGCACTCGGACTTTTAATTTTCAATAAGCGTTAATTACAAAATTAGGTCCTGTATAAAACACATTTCACCCATTTTAGTAGAGACAACTAATATACAAAGCCTGATAATATTCTTATCAAACTAGTGAGCAGTACTAGTAGTAATAGATTTTTTCTTATTTCTGGAAAAATTGACTACAAAAATCGCTCAGTTAAATACATAGTTTAATTATATTTTCCGTGTTTTTATATACTTAACAAGATCTCGTCAAATATAATCACAATATGGACTATGAGATTATTAAAGAGGATATAATTTTATTCATATTTTTTAAGCCAAATAAAATAGTACAGAAATTAAAATAACCTTATAATTCGAACACCTATCTGCGTAACACGCAGAAGTAGACTTTAATTATCAAAAGGTCAATTATTTTATCAACTATTTAAGAATGACGGATGATTTTTAATGAATGATAATTTAATTAAATATTTTATGATATTTATCATACTTATATGTTACCCTTATTTTCAATTTCATTGATGCACCTATGTCAATCGTTAAACGAACATTCGTACTAGCGACTGTTTTAAATATGTAGACATGTTATTCATAAAAACGCGCAATTTATTTAACCTCTATGAAAATATTTGTAATGTGTTAGATATGGAACATGACCTCATTCACGTGGGTAAAAGGGGTCGGGGGCAGGGCGGGGGTCAACTTGTTAGTTGTTGCCGCTTCACTTGACATAACCGCGAGTAGCATGATATTACAGCTGAGTTTATAGGATTAAAACGCCTCATTATAAAAATACAGACTATGAGCAGCATATCATTGGTTTGAAATTAATATGCAAAATATACAGTAGCCAACCACGCTACTGAAATGCTGAAGGATGTTAAGGGTTGTAAATTTCTAATTAAACTTTAAGACAAACACGAAACGTGTTAAAATTAAGTTTAATCAACCGTAGTCAAATAAAAAATTATTTATTCCACAGGGACAGAATTAAAGAAATACTAATTTCTCGGGGGTCATTAGCAATGGTATGGCTCTTGTTTAGAAGCGAGGCACAGATGATAAATAATTTATATTAAAGTCTACTAGTGCATCATAGGGCAAATAATAAAAAAAATAGTAATATTATATCTATAGTACTAAAATTATATACTGTTATTTATGCCTCAAGTAATAACATAATTAAATTGAAGATGATATGTATTTTAACAGATAAATACAATATTTTCATAATTTGCCCATAAGCTGTGTATTTCAGCTTGTCTCGTATTAAAAGGACGATGACGTAAGCTGAATCAATAAGGCGGGACCATTAAGAAACTGTGACGTAATACGGCGACAGAAAGCCGGTGTATGTCAAAGTAATATCGTTTTCAGGGACATTAAAGGATAGTTTATTACTGTAATATCTTAGACAAATAGAGAAACGCTTTAATTTAAGGTTGGCTAAAAATAGTGCAACGATTTCAACGCATAATATCCGTTTTTCTTTAAAAAAAAGAAACCCACATTGTTTGTAAATTCTGCCTTAGATTTGTTTTTGAACCAAATTATCTTGTACGAAAAGGTTTACTGCGTTTCAGGCCGCCAAACAAGTCATAAAATTGTTACAATATGCTTTAATTTGTATTTAAGATCTTTTGAAGCTTCATAGCAGAAAATATTGTATATATATTATTAATTAAAAAAATACCAGAAATTAAATTCACCATTTTAAATTAATTATACAAGTTTTAATTATTGAAATGTGTATTTTAAGTAATGTCCAATTTGCCTAGAGACGAAATTAACACACATTAAATTTGTACAATATTACAACGTGATTGTTATAACATTAATTTAATTGTTTTGTATTTATACCATATTATTTATATATTACATTATTGTGCCGTACATAAAAATGAAGTTTGTTTGAAGGAAGAAATCCACAGCAATCGGAAAGATAACAATGTGGAGTTGGGGAGGCTTATCGTAATCCAATCACGAATCGGGCTCAGCTCTTGTGTCATCGAAATCTTAGAATTAGGACCCTTGAACTCGGGAAATGAATGTGCCTTTTGCGATATCGAAATTTGCAAACTGTCTCGTACATCTTTTATCGAGATTTATAAACGGATTTATCAAATTTCCAAAGTGGTTTCTTTTTTAATGTTTCTGATTCAATGACTTTTTCCACAGTGATAACTCAATACAGAATTTTCATATTTTGTAGAATTCCTTGGTCGTTTTTTAATGACGTCATATTTTGTACACACAACGCTCGCATAAAATAATGGCTTCCTTTAATCTCTTTGCCCTTCTAGTTGACACCAACAGCTCAACCTAGACACGCTTAGGTCCATAATAATATATAGTTTATACTTATTCTGAAGTAGATATTGGTCTTGTCTTGTCAAATTCTATTTATGCTACAGGTAAGAATGCCCTTTCAACGTATTATATATTTAATTAAATTTGAATAGTGAGACTTTTTGTGATTAATGAGTTTGTACGTATTTTAATCCAAAACTGATTTAACTTTATGATTCGATGTGATTTCATAACAAACTACTCGACCTGTAACGGTGTTACCAATATGATACAAGAAAGTAGCTTACGTATGTAACATTACCTGAAAGGCCGGCAACAAACTAGCAAACCTTCAGTCATTGTAAATGTCTATGGACACCGGTGACATTTAAAATCAAGTGAGCCTCCTGCCCCATTGCCCCCTATATTACAAAAATACCTTACCAACCCGAAGATTTACAAGTCGATACTTATACATACCTTTTCTATACATGGTACGTTTATAATGACGATATTGTTAAAATGAATATGCGTGCAAATTGATGTCCAGTTTACAATTATTTGATACTTGTTGAATATTGAATTTCAGTGTAAATGAATGTGTTGATGAAAATGTTAAGCGCTGAAGATAGTCCTTTATATATATAAAATATACAGAGTCTAAAGCTATATTCATTTTGCAATAAAACCCGTCCAGCTAAATATTCCATAGCTTTACATTCAGGTCGGTGAAGGGGAGACTAGCGAGATATTTAAAAGAATTTTCCGAGCTTTGAACTCAAAGGAAACGGCAAATAAAATAATTTTTCATAATATAAGATTCGTTAAAGTTTTATTTACTATTACTTTAGCAGCAGCTTACGGGGATGGAAATTTTATTTCTTGCTGTTAACTAAACAATATGCGTTGTATCGCAGATCGAGACCAACAAGACGAAAGAATAAGCCGTTTATTTCTTGATACTTTATCGATTTGCTCGTAGGTTGTCCTAATATATTACCATTTTTATATTATTTGTATTACTTAAAATTATATATGTAATGTGTTTAACTATTTTAATAATTATCAAACAAAACAGACTCAATAAAATCAAAAAGATAAATAAAGTAGCTTTGAATAAATTAACATAACTATGTAAGATTAGTTGAGTCCCAATAACTGCGGCGGAAAACTAATAAAAACCACAGAACGTGAATGAGGATGAATGGGGTGGGAGAAACTGAATACTTGCTGCTACCCCCTTTCACCCCCACCGTAATAACCGCGTAATGGTGTTGTGCGCTTGAATCAATAAAGTCACGTCTTCATTATCTTTCATATAACTCGTATTATCAATTGTTTCCTTTAACAATTTTGATACAGATACAATATTTACGCATTGTGGTACTTGCTAAGCACATATGAGTATTTCTTGGATTTTTGTAATAACAACAAATTCAAACCTTATCTCATTTTTAAATACGCAAAAATTAGGGTTAATCTGTACACAATATACATAGATGTTATAAAAGCAAAAGGAATATATGAAAAAAATAATTTTCCCCATACCAGACTATTGAAATAAATAAATAATAAAAAAGGTACGTCAATTTTACACTATTGCATATGTCCATTCAAATCTTTTTTTTTTAGTTTGTAAATATATGTGAGTCTCCGTGAAATTGGTTATCGGTTCCGACACATATTCGAATGTCAAACTTTATTTTCAAAGAACAATTCTTATATTTTCATTCTGAATGAAACCACCAGGGGTGCTAATTATTTCAAACATTCGTACGTTGACGTTGACGTATGTCACGCTTATGTGAAAAATATTTACAAATAGCCGCTTTCAAAATACAGACTTTACACCGAATTATTTTCAGGTTACAAAAATAAAATTATATCCTGGCTCAGTTCTATATCCCTTACAAATATGAAGTAATTTCGTGGATTTTGGTAATATTTATTTACCCAAATTTATCTGGTTCTTGCTACACTAGACAGATAGACTTTTTGGCTAGCCTCCAACGACGTTATATATAAAGGTTATATACAAACGTACATGCTCAAAAGGTTGTTAAAGTTTATTTGGGCTAGAATAAGTAGACATTAAAATTGTTGCGTTATAGTTAAAACGTTGGATATGACGAAAAACATGCATACTATATTTTTTCCAGATATCACATTAACGCCCGGTTTTATATTTAAATAATATTCGTAATCGTTTGAGTGATACTTTCATTGGAACATCCCAAACACACGCACCGGCCTTTTAATCGATTTCATTTTGAGCTTGGTTTGAGCCATTTTTTGATGGCTTGATAGTCTACAGCATCCAAACATAAAGTTTATTAAATCTGAAGTTAAACTCAAAATATCTGAATACAACAATTTACTTGAACATTGTAATATTACAGAGGATGCGCCGGCCGCGTCGCCACCGATGGCTGGTGGTGTCAGTGTTCTTCATTGCGTATTCAGTCTTTCATGCGGTACTGGGTACACCTTCCGAGCCTGGACCTTCTCCAGCTAGTGAAAAACTGTCACCGCCTATTACGCGCCTAACTACAGAACAGAAAGGTATTATTTATAATTAACTTGTAACAATCATATTCAACTTCTTAGAAATCATAAAATGAATTCTATTTATATGAAAAATACAATTTGTATATTTTTTACGTATATAACCTACATATAAAGGTGAATTGAATAATAAAAAATGTACTAGGTATATTTAAAATCAAGGTGAAAAAAATAACACGGTATAACGGTGCTATTTTCTTCTACAAGCTAGCAGATGCTATCCCTAAGTTTAATTGCAGAAGTGGAACAGAAAGTAACTCCAGCAATAACAAGCAAAGAAGAAGAAATAAAAGCTACAGAGGGAGGGAAAAAGGCCATGAAGGGTTTGCTAGAAGAAGATGAAGACGAAGGTGAAAAGAAAAAACAGAAGGACGCAGGATATGTCGATGTGAGTTCTAACGTAATATTATAGTTGAGGGTATAATAAATGTAAACAAAATTAATTAATATATAATTTAATTAATTAATATAAAATTATTAATATATAAAAATAATGTAGATTATTCAAAGTAAAGTAATTAGAAAAAATATATTTCAAGAATCTTGATAATGTTCTTCATATCTTTAATCTTCTGATAACGAACAGTGATAATATGTTTCATTAACTATAGGACAAAGAGACAGAAGAGATCCGGAAAGAAGAAAAAATAGAAGAGATGGAAGATGCAATAGCCACTGTACATCCACTCAGGAATTGCACTCCTCCCGCAATCGAGCAGGTAAATTGAGTTCAGTTCTTTGTCTCATTTATAAATAAAAAAATATAAATAAGAGTTTTTATAAAACGCAAGCTCTTATAGCGATACCGACCCCGATTTAATTTTTCGTGTCAGTAAATTCGCAATCAAAAATACAACTTAAATTTAAAAAATTCGTCAATATTGGTTTTCGTCGTCAGGCGTTACTTGGGTTATTTTTAGATAGTGCCAACAATAAGAACCCGATAGTAATGATGCGCTTATAGCAAATAAATTGATCATTATTGCACGGAGTTGAATAGTTTTCCTGGAGACAAACAGTTGCACGTTGCAAATTCGATTTAAAAAATTCACGTTTAAGTATCTAATATTAAAATTTTAAAAAAACAAATCTTTTTCTGCCTCCTAGTTCCCTCACCCACTGATGAGTCAGAACGCCCGAAAGCACGGCGGTCTGATAATCCACATCCTCGTGGCTGTGTTCACCTTCATTGGCTTAGCAATTGTCTGCGATGAGTACTTCGTGAGCAGTCTTGACAGGATTTGCGAAGGTTTTTGAGAAAACGCATTATATCAATAGCTGTACATTAAATGCAGCGTATTTTACGTTCGCTCTATTCTTTTAAGGTTTCTTTATTCTAATTTTTTTAACATTGAACTCACAAAACGATAGAAAATATACTAAAAATAATTGTTATAAATCGTTTACATTATTTGTATTATTTAAAACATATACAAATTATTCTATGCTGAATTTCGTCTTCTATTTTAAATAAACTTTTATGAAGTTTAAAATGATATATAGACAAATATGAATAATGTTGAATTCAAAATAAATGAAATGATAGTTGACCCAATATCAAATAAATAATTATATTTTAATTTATATTAATTACTACATTATTTTATCCTCAGAACTTAAGTTGACCCCAGATGTAGCGGGTGCAACATTTATGGCCGCGGGTAGTTCCGCACCGGAACTTGCTACCGTCGTCATAGGAGTATTTTGTGCGCAAGATGATATTGGTAAGTTTGAACGATGTATCAAATGTAAATTCAAGTTTGTATGATACAAATAATAATATTTATTTAAATGCATACAAAATGAAGTACTAAAAATATTTAATTAAACCTACTGCTGCCTCTAATTCAACCCATCCCCATCTCTCTTGGGACCTATCTGTATTTAAATAAAATAGTATATAACGGTTTAAAACACGATTTTTTTTTTAAAAACCCCTTTTTTTGGGGTTTTTTTTTGGGTGGTTTTTTTTTTTTTTTTTTAACTGTACTGCCCAACAGTTATTTATTTTTTAAGTGTAATACATAAATTTACAATAAATATGAAATAGAGATTATTTTATTATATGTGTGATACTCGCGTTAATAAAAAGCAATAATATGAAACAGTGTTGTTTTCTAATAAGTCTTTCTTCAACACAGGTGTGTCGGGTGTGATTGGCTCAGCGGTGTTCAATATAATGTTCGTTATATCTGTATGTGCTTTATGCGCTGGAACAGTATCTCACCTCAACTGGTGGCCACTCTGCCGAGACTGCTTCTTCTACGCTATCTCCATCTTGGTCATGCTATGTACCATCGCAAACAATTACGTTTCCTGGTAAGTTCGAAAGGTTTGCGCAAGAATCTTTATGGCAACCCAGTTGCTGTCACCATGCCAGACAGTTTAACGTAGGGTACCCGGGTTCGATCCTTATTACAAGTAGTTGTGCGTCACGCAAAACGGTCAAGTAACTTGAGTTATTGTATATAATGTTTGGCTCATAATTTTTAATAGCCAACTTGTTGAATGATTTTCAGGCCGGAAGCTTTATTTATGCTCATAATGTATGGTGTATACTGCGTGGCTTTACGATTTAACACCGCACTAGAGGCATGGGTGTTGACTTGGCCATTGCCATTCAAACTACCAACTCGAGAAGAACAAGCGGCGCTCGTCACATACAAGTAAGTGGTCCATAACATGGCTCGCTAGGGTATTTTTCTTATTTGTTCTGTTTCTGTTGTAGTTGTCTGACAATTCTAAATTTATTACCCATGGATGGCATTCGGTGATGAAGCACACTAAGCGCTGGACGTGCGTATTAGCAATAATAATGTAATAATGTAATGTACGAAATTGTATTGTGCAAAGTGAGCTTTAATAATTGAACTGAAAAGCCAAGTAGGGAATTAATAGATTTAGAATGGCCTGATTATGTTTATAATTAATTAAATCAGGGGTTATTCAAAATCAAAAAACTCATCGAACGCTGTTCGTAGAGGCAACATCTGATGATGATGCTCCGGTGTTGGAGCGAAACTTGCGTCGAGTGGTTGTGGGTTTTTCGCGGAGTACTGCTTTTATACTGGTCTAATGGGATTCTGATTATGTTTATTTACCAGATATCAATATTATTATCTGGAAAAATATTTTTTAGACAAATCTGGTGCTACCTTATATTGTACTTTTGGTCTTTATTTGATTGTATGTGTGTCAGGAGCGGTACGCAAGCTCCGGCACCTGGTGGCGCTTCGCCCTACACGAATGTGGAAGGGGAGCAAAAATCACCATCAGAACCAGCTC
This sequence comes from Pontia daplidice, assembly GCA_963693355.1. Classification (NCBI taxonomy): domain Eukaryota; kingdom Metazoa; phylum Arthropoda; class Insecta; order Lepidoptera; family Pieridae; genus Pontia; species Pontia daplidice. The sequence goes on along the minus strand of CAVNZL010000137.1, from coordinate 4,356,715 downwards.
GTGAGTCAAAACTGTACTTTCTTTCGTTTAAACACTTTTATATAGAGTTTTGTGGTTCTATAAATATATATTATCTCACCTGAAAAAATAACCTGTATATGTATTATAATAGGTCTTTACCTATGAAATTGCCGTATTGCAGTACAGACTTTTTCAAACAAAAAAAAGTTTTGATTGGCTATGAATTCTAAATTCAAATTAATTTTGTTTTAAACATATGACATTCTATTTACAAAATCAGTCTTTTGTTTATTGATTAGCTTTGTATTTTCATTACATTTCAACATTTTTCCTCATAATGGATACTTTGAAATTTCGTGTAATTATGGAATATGAGTTCCGTCATGGCACCAACGCGGCACAAACGACACGTAACATCAACGACGTTTACGTAGAGAACTGTACAAACGAACGTAGAACCCGTTATTGGTTTGCTCGGTTCCGTTCTGGGAATTTTGACTCGAAAAATGAACCTCGTGGTCGTCCGGAAACTTTGGTCAACAATGATGAATTAAAGGCGATTGTGGAAGCTGATGAATCTCAATCTACAGCTGAGCTGGCAGCAGTTTTTGATGTTAGCATCAAAGCAATATTGGTCCATTTGCGACAGATTGGCAAGATAAAAAAGCTTGATAGATGGGTGCCCCACGAACTTAACGATCGCCAGCGCAACGTACGCGTCGAGACTTGCCTTGCGCTGCTTAACAGGCACAGAAATGAAGGACTTTTGAAGCGAATTGTTACGTGTGATGAAAAATGGATTCTTTTCGACAATCGAAAGCGCTCAGCAAGTTGGTTAGATCCTGGTTCGGTACCAAAGCAATGTGCAAAACGAAAAATGACCCCTAGAAAGGTGATGGTCACAGTTTGGTGGTCTAGTGCTGGTGTGATTCATCATAGCTTTATACAAAACGGCGAGAGCATTACTGCAGATGTGTACATTGAAGAACTGACCACAATGATGGCGAAACTCGCATGTCTTCAACCAGCTTTGGTCAATCGGTCGTCTCCACTGCTACTTCACGACAACGCACGACCCCATACTGCACAACAGACCGTCTCTAAGCTGCATGAGTTAGGTTTGGAAGCTCTCCCTCATCCGCCATACTCACCAGATCTTGCGCCTACCGACTATTACTTTTTCCAAAATTTTGACAACTTTTTAACGGGAAAAAAATTCAATTCCCGAGAGGCATTACAAAACGACTTTGAAGAGTTTGTTGTCTCCCGTCCAGCTGATTTTTTCAAGAAGGGCATCCATAAACTGCCACAGCATTGGCAAAGATGCATTGATTGCAGGGGTTATTACTTTGAATAAAAGAAATAAATAAGATCGAAAAAAAAATACTTTAACTTTTTTCAAACAAAACGGCAATTTCATTGGTAAAGACCTAATATAAATTATTTTATTGTTTCTAGCGTACAACCCAAGCGGTGCGTACGAGAATGCAGCGTACCACGCCGAACAGGCTCCCGTTTGGGACCCCAACTCGACTTGGGACCCTATGAACGCCTGGGATCAGGACACCAATATGGTAATATTTTTTAAAGAAAAACTCTTTGTTAACGGATTAAGTTATGTATTTTACAAAATTTAAGTAGGTATATTACATTATTTTTAAAATGTCCCACGTTTCGGGTGCTTTACACGCGTAGACTGTCACGGTAGACTGAAGACAAAAGGTGTTAATTGTCAAAATAAGTATCGCAGCTGCAGAGAGGTGTATGTGTTATAACACATAATTTAATCCGTTAACAAAGTGTTTTTCTTGAAATGAGTAATAGTTATGTTAATAAAAGACAATATTATGGTAATATTTTGCCAATTATTTTTTATTTTTTCTCCCAGACTTCTACATTTTGCATTATAAGTACTACATAGTGTTGTATTGTATTATAACTAAGTAACATTAAATAATAAGTTAAATCCCCAACCAAACAAACCAATAAAAATTACATATTTTTATTTTATACATATTGTTGCAAAATCCGCATGATTTCGCATGGCGTTGATGGACAAGACTTCATTACCGTATATAAATTAAATTTACAGCAACAACCCCCACCCAACCAAGGTTGGGGTGCGACGACCCAACAACAACAACCCGCTCAAACGCCATCAACACCCGGACAAGCCGAACAACAACCACAACAAACTCAACAGGTTGGTATAATGAACAAAATTCTCCAGAATATAATTAACAGAATCAAGTTCAAAGAGGCAACTTACGTCGGAGCGAAACGTGGTTGATACTCAGTCATCGAGCGCTTTGTGATTTTTTTGTCGTGGAGTATTGCTTACATATTGGTCCATTAGGGTTTTCTCCAGAATATTTTTGTCATAATTGCACTTGTATTCTATGACACTTATATCCGGTTGAAATACAGATATATAACAAGAGCTGTAATTTACAAAAAAGCATTGCGAATAGAGCATAATATGCTTGTACTTATTTGAAAATCCTATCACTTTGGGGCCTTAATGGCAAATCACTTTTTATTTTAAATTTACCTCTAATATGCTTTGAAGCACGAGCTTAAAAATATTCAACGCTATCGTACAAAATGGCGGTCCCAACTATTTATGAAATGGTGAAAATTTGTAAGCCATCTTCGCCAGGGATGCTAAAAAGTTCTTTATTGTGTTTTGTTAAATTGAGAGTATACAGAGCAACTTTGAATTAATGCCAAAACTGTATCTTAATTTCAATTTCTACGTTAATATTAACATTTGTATAGCTCTTTAATACTAAGGTTTAATGAGATCACTTTTTAATAGATGAATTATGTATATTCTTAGCAACCCGCAGTTCCTGCCTACTATAAAGCAAAGGATTACAATCCTGACACAGCCGTAAATCCTCTTGTCAAGCCCGAAGGAGCGAGTGAGTAAAGCTTTTGTTATATACTCCTTTTAAATCGATTAGAATTAACCTACTTGTATGTGCGAAATTATAACGTTCGTATACTGCTTCCGACAATTGTTCAACGAAAATTCTGTTCAATAGTTCTTAATTTTCATTATAGAGGTAAGCGAGAAACGCATAGTGCGAGTAGACAGTTGAAAGGCATATAAACAACATAACACAAAAATAAAGAAATGCTTGGATAAATTTTAACTTCTATACTAATTTGATTTTAGCCAGTATTTTTCAATTGCAAATAGCAATAGTCATTAGAATTCTAATTTCAATGTTTGCAATTGCGACCTTTGCGCTGCGGATATTGAGAGCACTCCATCGAATTTGTATGTTATACCTAACAAAATGAAGTACAGGAACCTTTATGGTAACAAAACCTTACAGTTTATATAATGTTATTTATAATTTCAGACCCAGTACAACTAGCCTGCTGGTATGTGGCTTACCCCGTACACTGGACGTGCCGACACACAATGCCCGATCACCGTGGTCCCTGGTACCCCGTCACCTTCATCATATCTATGCTGTGGATCTCCTTCTACTCCTACTTTATGGTCTGGATGATCACTGTTATTGGTTAGTGTTGTATTATTATCGAAGATCCGGTAGGGGTAATCAAAATAATATTGTGTGAGTGTATGAAGTGATCAGAAATTTATACAAAACAGTATAAAAAAATTAGTTCACAGTTCTGTTAGCTCCCATTATATTACAATTAACGTTTCGCGATATTTGTTTATCACTGAAAATTATCATGAAAACTCCAGAAAAACATACATAAACCTATTTTGTGGAGTAAGGAGCAGATGTGAATTCAGATGTTTTGTACGCTAAAAAGTGTGGTGACCATTAAAATAACAATCTTTGTCTAATTTTAGTTTTTAATTTGCCAATCTATTATTATAAGCCGCTTGTATTATTATATTTCCCACATACGCATAGAGATATGGCCGTAATACAATTGTGTGGTGTTCTGCAGGCTACACTCTTGGAATCCCAGATACAGTAATGGGTCTGACATTTGTAGCGGCCGGTGTTTCGGTCCCTGACGCGTTATCATCACTCGCTGTTATTAAGGAGGGGTAAGAAATACTTCTTTTCAAGAAAAACACTTTATTTACGGATCAAGTTATGTATTTTTAAATTTATTATATTAAGTATTATTACTATTTATTTTTTATTTATTTTATTATTTATTTTTTAAATTTTCCCGACGTTTCGCGTGCTTTACAGTGTGCGACTGCTGCACGGTAGACTGAAGACAAAAGGTGTCAATTGTCAAAATAAGTGTCGCAGCTACATTTTAAATTTTAATTTTAACAAAGTGTTTTTCTTTAAATGAGTAATAGCTATGTTAATAAAAGACAATATTATTTCTTTTCAATTATTTCTGAATAGAAATGAAAAGAAAATGCGTTTTTTTCATTTACAAACAATAGTAGTTATACAATATCAAATTAAAAGTAGGTACAACTATAATAGTGTAAGCAAATGTTAACTTTTAGTAATACACATCGAAAAGCAAACTAGGTAGACCTGTAAAGCTTAAATAAACTTTAACTATATACGTTTTTATTTTTTATTTTCTAAATTTGTATGGATTTATAAATAATATGGTGATTGTAGCTACGGGGATATGGCAGTATCAAACGCAGTTGGGTCCAACGTTTTTGACATTTTGGTATGTCTTGGCTTACCATGGTTTATTCAGACAGCCATCATACACCCTGGAAGTCACGTCAATGTCATCAGCAAAGGTATCCACTACTTATTCTCTTAAGTATAATTTTTTAAGCCGGATAAAATAACAGTTGATTTCTGTGATTGTTACTTGCGTTAATTATTATCCGTGTTGGTTTCATGTAAAAAGTATTAGTTAAAATAAGGTGGTAAGGATAAAGTTAAGGAAATTATTTTTTATTTTTTGTTTGTGAAACTACATGATTTTTTAAATCTTACGTCAATCTTTTCAGGTCTGATATACTCTACCCTATCTCTATTCTCTACGGTCATCTTCTTAGTACTGGCAACACACGCGAATGGCTGGAAGCTGGACCGCAAGTTCGGGGCAGTCCTAATGGTATTTATTTAATGTGTTTAAGTAAATTCAACTGACTTTTCTGGTTTACATATTAGATCATCTGATGTATATATTCAATATATACATATATAACGATCGTATATAGCTATATACCAGTGTTATATATATATTTCGTATATTTTCTACAGTTTGGTAATTAACATATCCTTACATAATACATACCCTAAACCGTAACCATAACCGTAACCATAACCTTTTCAGGTCTAATATAAACTACTTCCTATATGTATATAATGAGCCTCCTGCTCGTTTGCCCCCTGTTTTATATAAAAAGAACCTTCATAAAGAAATCCAATACAAAAATACTTTTTTAGATTTCTTGGAATTTAAAAAACAAACTAATTCATATAAATAACGTATTTTCGTCATTTTTCTAACAAATATGTGTTTTTATCGATATTCACTTATATCTATAATTTTAGCTTAATAGATTAATTTCGACTTACAATTTACAGGTTTGGTATCTCCTTTTCATCACGCTCGCCAGCCTCTACGAGTTGAACGTGTTTGGAGACTACCACCCGCCAGACTGTCTTTCGACTTATTAAGTCAAAAAGCCCCACTCAACACATTTATTTCAAGGCAAAAACCGACATCATAAAATAGTTTCATCACAAAAGAAGAACTAAGGGTTTGCGTGTTTTGATTTATTTTTATTCGATGAACTTATATAATAATCGTTGAATTCTTTTTGTGAAAGGGACTTAACATATATAATCTCTATCGTTGGGTTTCCAAGGAGTTTGAGAAACAAGCTCTCTAGAACACTGCTCTGTCCGTCGCATATTACTATGATAATGACAATTGACTTTATTATGTTATGAATACTAATATGAATGTTAAAACATCATAAAAATAAGTATTTTTTCATAATAATTCATTACATAAAAGATAGGCCCGGCCCTTTCACAAAACATAACGTACGGGCCATAGTTTTACAACGTTATAAAGTACAAGAGTAGCTTAGTGCGTCTTAAGCAAGAGTGCTTATGTAAAATCATACCAAAATAATGAAATTAATTTTAGCAATACCTTTACTTATTGTTGTGAATCGGTAACCTGTTAAGCTTTTTGAAATTGTATAATTGTTTATTGTCTATTAAAATGTTTTATTGACAATAATAGTTAGTAATACGTTAATCGTCAAAAATTCGCAATACTTTTTTTTCTTCAAAATTAATCTTACTTTTGTATTCCCATATTAACTCTACTGACCTACACAATCACATAGGTACAGTACTCGAAGCTTTATTATTTTGACACTCATACATAATTTTATCAAACGCGTTCAATAACGTGAAGATGTATTATTACACGCAATTATGTTCGAAGAGGATTTATTTATTGAGAGGATTCTTGTTGTAATAAAAAAAATACATTTAACGTAGTTTAAAAATGGGAACCGCTTAGATGTGCCCATGTTCGCACAAAAAGAAGAGTTATTTATTTTGAGTATTTGTGTACACTACGAGACAACATTCACAGAACATACTCTAAAACAGAAAGACATCGATAAAAGACGAATTATATTATTCTAGCAGACAATATATTCTGTTTAATAGGCCTATAGTTAACGGTACTTAATAGATATATGTACTAACAATACATCTTGTTCATTTTAAGGTATGTTCTCTACCTCAAGGAAATAACTTACGTTGACGTTACTTTTCCCTTTCCAGTTTTCCTTTAAATTAATTCTGGTTAGTCAAATTTCAACGTTTCAAATTGATATCTCATATGAAATTCTGGAAGCAAAATGTTATATACTAGCTTTATAAACTAATCTTCTATCATTATATAATATTTATTCTCGATAAAGTTTAATTATAATGAGGTTTAAAGTATCCCCTGAGTATCTTTACAAGTTTATAATGTTTAGTTTTTTAGTACTGTTACCTTATTTGCCTTAGAAATTTCAAATGCTTTATGTTCAACCAAAATAATAATTTTTTATTAAGATTTAAATGCTTCTCTTTTTATATACTTAACCTTAACTAAATAAAATAACATCTTTAAATAGCTATGAATGATTTTTGAACAATGTGTGTTCTACGAGTATTATAACAATTGTATTAGACAATGCTAGGTAGCTCAATATTATTTAAGCTGTAGTTATATATTATTGGTATATAAGCTGAATTGTCTATGTATCTGCTAAAAATAGAAATCAGTATATAGTGTGTGTATATAAGTACGTAACGGTGAATGTTATGTAAAACATATAATAAAATTTGTTAATTCTGTTTTTAAAGACCAATGTGTAGCTTTAAATCAGTGTATTCTAACTGTCATACCCTTAATTATGATGATTCGCTGTCAATATTCATTGAACGTGGTTTCGCGAACTGACTACTAACCTCTCCTGGTTATCCGACATATAAATCGAAATAGATTTCTCCTTCGATATTGAACCCATAAAATACTATTCAAATCTTATAGTACGACACGAAACAAGTAGAAAAGTTCCTTATCTTTCAGATGTCAATTAAATATATTGTAGGAAAGGTGTTATTTTTATTAAAATACTTTGTTAAAAACTTTAATTCAAAATATGTTGTTGAATATTAATCTTTCTTCAAATGTTTAAAGTCAATTAAAGAGAGCGGATAAAAAATCGCTTTCTTTGAATTTTGTTTGTTTAACGATAACCATCGTGTGTGATATTATTATACTAATTTCAAGGTTCTTTTAGATCTGTAAATGAATGTTATATTTTTCAGTGTAGAGATGCAATCGCACTGCCTAGAGATTGTAGAGTGCTATTTTGAATTTTACAATTACAATAGTAACATACATCTTGTAAATACGTTCAAATAAAATGCTTGTTCCGGTGCAACGTCCGCAAGTCAAAAAAACGTAAAAATGTCCATAATTGTAAATTTAATTAACTGTATGTTGACTTGACACACGCTCTATTTTTTTGATTATAAACTTTTCATAATATTTTTTTAAAGTAAAAACTGAATCACCATATTTTCTTTGTAATGGAAATAAGGTTATATAACTTCAATGTATTCAAGGAAATGGTAGCCAACAATTATATTAGGTACGCTAACGCTTCGTATTTCATAAGTGTTGTATCTGCGCAGAATCTAGTCATTATAATTTAATAATCATTAGTATTTTAACGCATCTTGTAGTAGATTTTATATTAAGACTAGTCACTCGTCTAGGCCTTAAATCTTTGTTATCTCTTCAAAGTTTATTATCTTTAGTGCCTTTTTCACAATATTCATGATTACTCGATGTTGACGTATCGCTAGCTTGTTACTTTGAGCAAAATATTAAGGATGGCCATTATTATATTGTTGCACAATAACTCGTATGTTTATTTTCCATCATACTAATAACTATAGTTTATACAGCGGTCGTATTGTCTGCATCTACAATCACTATGCGTCTTTGTAGGTGCAATATGTTATATGACGTCAATGAGGTGAAGATTGAGTGAGCAAAACCAAAAGTAATATGAAAATTGTGAAATTGGTTATCTATATATTATGATGAAATAGATCTTATAGTTATAAGAAAAAATCCAGATGAAAATTTCTCCACCATTCGTAGCGGTTTATGAACTTCTACTTATTTGTTAAATTTTATACCGTCTTATACTACTTCACCTCCACTAACACGGCGCTTTTAATAACCAAATTGCCGCGACTATACGACGATATCCTTAAGGCATATTGTTCAACATAATATATATATATATAAAATATAAAAGTGGAGGGAAATAGAAAAAAATAATGAGGTTTTTGTTGTTTTGTAGCGCCGTGTTTGGGGAGCCTTACACTCTGAGTATAAATATCCACAGTAATCAATAGATATGGTGGATTGTGGTTAGTGTTAGTTAGAAACATTAGTGTCTATAAAGCCTAATGCTTTCCTTTGTTTAAAACTCCTCAGACCTGTTTGAAATTATTGTTAAATACTGTAAGTAATATGATGTTGAATAAACAATAATATAAAATGTTTTCGTTTTATTACCCTCTTATGTTTTTATCTTGTATTTATGACAGCTTTGTACCACGTATGCATACAAAAATTGAAGTTGATCGTTTTCTTAAAATATCAGTAGAACTTTGCATATAAATGGAAGCAATAATTTAATAAATTATTGAGTTCTACCAGTTTGCCTTCGTGTAGCGATGTATACCTGTTTTTTTTTTCAGAAGCAATTTAATTCATTCATAAGGTTCAAATAAATAGTGTAGTAACATCCCCTTTTGTGTTAACATTTAATTTGGATGCACTTTCTTTGCTTTTTTGTGTTTGAGTTGAGAGTTTAACGTTTTAGCAACTCAGTACTCCCCTTTAACTTGAGATGTACAAACTACAAATACATATTGTTTAAGTTTATATTAGTATTAATAATTGTAGATTTAGTTGGTAGGTCATAATAAATGAATAAATAACATGTAATAATGGTATTTTTGTTTTCAAAGACTTTGGGTTCGAATCCTGGCATGAATTATTTTCACTTAAATGGGGTCCGAGTCTTTTGAGCACTAAAGTTTATTGTAGTCTTATACTCGTCACAGTTCGGAGTTCATCCAATCCCAGTTGCATTCACTTAGTACAGCATAGAATTTTAAAGACACGTCCGGGTACTCCCCGACCCGTAAGCATAACAATTTTTTATAATACTATAAATCTACACCAGATGTAGACACTTTGAAACCATAAATAAGCAAATAACAATCATAAAATATGGCTATTCAATTCAGTTTGGGAACTATTCAATTACTTATTAAATTGATACAACAAATAGGTTTACATTCATTTAATTTATTAAGTGCAGTACAATAAACAGAGGAGACAATTCAACTTTCAAATTCAGCATGAAATAACTTATTTTCAACATCAGGAATAGTGAGATCCATTTTATCACGGGATGAAATGAAATTGGTCACAGTTCCAGTCATTGTATGGGCGCACTTTGTCTCCGTTAGCCACTCAAACTACTGATGCTATATTAATTTGAAATTAAAATGTTTGAGTTATTAATTAATGCAGCATCAGTCGGGCCTCGCTTGTACGACTGTAGGGTATTTTCGTTAAATATGTGTTACTTAACGCCACAGAGCTAGACCATCTAATATCATTTTTAATATATAGTAAAATTAATATGACTTAAAATAATCCAGTCGTACAGGGAAGTCCACTTGTCGGCAGTGACGTAGATACGACACGTACATTGACTCGTGCATATCCACTTACCGACGCAAACACATTAAAAATAAAAAGTTAAAACACTCTTGTATTTACAAAATTCCTGCAGTTAAAATATACGATACAATTGTACCGAAATCCGTCGCGTCCGACATATTTACAATGTTAACGGAAATGTGGAAAAATAATGAGCCTACATAATTATTGGGACGCGCCGGTATAGATTCTCTTAGGTCCTATGACATTTTTTTTGTTTTTTTTTTTACACTTTTTCGCATTTTAATACAAGAAACCTATTATATTAGTTAATAACCTTTCGATATCCCTTTAGTTCATTCAGCAAACACTTTTATTCGCAATCTCAAAGTGAGATGTGAGAAGCGAAACATTTACGAATGGGTGTTTAACAGTCGGCTGAAACAATCCAAATTTGATATCGCCCGCGAGCATATACACTTACAGATTAAATACACATTTCAAATGTAGGAGCTGTTTAAAATATGTGTTACCTCAAAGAGGAAGCTATTTAACTAGCTCTTACATTTGAGAGCCTTTATGTACTCAATTTGTTAAACCGCTTATAATTTTATTTTACAAGCCATCTCGTAGGCAACTCTAAAAATGACTATACCTATTATATTTACATTAAAATTTGTTAATTTCCTTGTTACAGTATCATAATCGCTCGCGGCCGTTACCACGTACTCAAATTCAATAAACACTAGCTAATGAGGATTAAACTAACATTTAAGAATCATCGAACTATCCATTAATATAAAGGCCCCACCCCACATCTGTCCCACGACACAGTTTTTGCGTTCAGCCCAAAAGCGAGTCGTGCACACGTGAGAATCGAGGCCCAAAGTTTATACATGTCATTGAATATAAAAATCGATGGACTAATAAGTTTCTAAATAATAAATGTTACAAAAACATAAGACGAATTATTCATGGACAGGTTGCTGCACTATACGTTTAAAATTAAAGGCCTCAATAAAAAAATAAAAGTGTTCATTGGCGGTAATTATCGCACAAATCCACTCGTGTTCCTTGCGACACTTCACTACACGTTCGTCACTAGAACTAGGTGCCGTTAGCTACGAATTAACATATTTAGGCACTGATACTTTTGAAATCAAAAACAGTCAATTCGATCCAGAGATACGCTATCACTAATGTCAAATATGACTTGCCTGTATTGCACTATGCTGTTGTTTCTACTCGCATCAAAAATACAACTTTTTTGTAGCCTCTTTCTATAGATGGAGTTGTTTGGAAGATGGAGAGAGAACGGTATTTGTAAACATACAGATTTATGATTGTGAAATAGAAGCAGTAATACTGCAATGGTCAAATTTTGCTAAATTCGTAGCTAACGGCTTGATACGCTCTTCTGCGCACTTTAATAGTCGTAGCCGATATCGTCGCATCGACGCAAGCACTACGCCGGCAGTGCACACACGGCCGCGTCCGACGTGACAGCTGGCATCTGACACGTGACAGCTGACACACGTCGCAAGACGCTATCGCGCTCGCTTCCTCGCCGGGCCGCCTGTCGCTGCCGAACGTTGTAATCTCTTTCACTGAAACAGGAACCAAGTGTTAGTATTAAGTATTGCAGATTACAGTACACTCATCTCATTATCTACTCTACTTCCAAATATTAAAAAAAAATCATAAACATCAATATATTCTAGTAGCATACACAATGTCTTACTATGCCAGATAGAGCCTAGACATAAAATCTACTAAAAATTATCAAAAATTACCATTTCAATGAGAATGTCCTTGTGTTACTTTTCAATAAAAGTATTTGGTTCATCATAATATTTACTCAATTTATACAAAATTCACAATATTCTAATTATAATAATTCACACATTTCAATGTTTTTGCACCACTCTCTCTTTTGTAATTTATTCAATTTTTTCCCGTTTTATTCAAACTGTTGAAATATTAGAGCAACTATGTATTTTATAATAAATATATAATGTAAAACCATATATGAACCTATAAACTTTTGATGATCAGGTCCGGCGTTGCACATCGTGGCATAACATAGAAAAAGCTCAATGTAACCATAACCCAAAGTTTGTGAAGTTAAAAAAAAATATTTAACTTAATAAATAAATTTAAACAGATACCACAAGACAAACAATTAAATTTTTAAATGAAAACCTATCAAAATAATAGATTTAACAGAATACATACATTTTAAATAAAAATGATAAACATGGCAACACATTGTAAAAAGTTGATATGTATATTAAGTCTATCTTGGAATTTAAGCCACTTAAGTATTTTTTGATAACTAAAAATCGCAAGAATTTTGTAGTCTTAAAATCGTACATAAAAGACGAAATTTAAAAAAAGTTTTTAGGATATAGCAGTTAATTTTAACTTCAACTGGCTTCCAGACTTATGGCCTTTTACTTGCTTAGCTTTCGTATCTTGCACCGACTTAACCTAGAAATCATAGGTAATGAGTTTTTATGCTGCGTTCTTAGGACGAACGATCGAGTATTTAATTGAATATAAGGTAACAACAGGTTCTAAATGAATATTTAAAAGCGAACCGCAGACTGGAATAATGGTTACCATGACAAACCAATATATACCATGCCTGGCTATTTATGCTTTCATCATATTTAAAGCAGCTGCTAAACCAATAAATGATGTAACCACTATTGTTAGGGCATAGGTGGTAGGAAAAAAGAGATTGGATTACCTCGTTATTGGGCGGCGGCTGCGGCGGCTGCGCCGGCTGACGCCGCTGCACGGAAGGCGAGCGGCGGTCGGGCGCTGCGCCGGCTGCTGCGCCGTGCGAGCCCGCCTCGTTGTGCTGCTTGCGCTGGCGCAGCACCGTCCAGTCGAACGTGTAGTCGTACTGGTAGCTCATCGTGCGGAACAGGATGCGGAACAACTGGAATTCACCACATTTGCATTACTATTATGATAATAAGGGCTGCTGAATATATTTGTTATGTTGTCAACAACAATTAATCATTCATGTTTTAATTTGAACAAGTATTATCGTCGATAACAGATTTTTGCATCAAAATGATGTGCACATTTATACACATGCAATTATAATTTTAAATGAGTGTATAAAATAAACAAATAATATTTCATTGTATGATACTGATACTGAGAATATATACTTCATGAAATTTTAACTTATACGCTTCATAAATTATGCTAACAGTTTGGATGAATTAAAAAAGGCTACTTTATAAAAAAATACAAAATAAATAAGTAATTAATTACAATATTTGTCTCTAACAAAAGTTCCGAAAAAATTCAAGGTCTATTATATAAGGACTATTATAAAATTCATATTAACAAAAAAAATATGATGAATTGAAAATATTCCTGACACCTTCCTCAGGTTTGAGAATTGCAGGTTCGAGGTTGCTATATTACAATTATTTACATACAATTGATTTTATATTACAATTAGTTCAATCCAACTCACCTGTCTCAAATACATATAGTCGGGAGACTCCTCGAAGGTGAGACCTCGGCAGTAGTTCAAATACATCGCGAACTCCGCTGGGAAGCCCTGCATACAGTCATATACACATGTATGAAAACAATTCAGTCAGCGTTTAGTTGTAAAATCTCACTCTTAGTACTGATGATGCTAAGCCGCAGGGCCGATGGTATGTCTCTATATAAACAGTAAAAGTTTGAAAAACAGTAATTCTCTACTCTTTAAAGTATCGTCCCTTCCTGACAAAATATTTTTACGCTCTGATTATATAAGTACTTCAGATGAAATCGTGCAATTGGAATGATTAGACATTATAGGAATGGGGTGCAAACATTCACAATTCCGAATGACTAATCGTAGCTAGATGTGACGTCATTTGGCGGCTTTTATACACGACACCGTTATAAGGAAGCGATGTAATAATATATTGGTTACATAGTTACATATACTTTCATCTTATTTGTGGCAATGAAGCTGCTAAAATAATAAATTATGACAAAATTTAAATAATTTAGGAAGTTTAGAATATACGAGGGATATTTGTAATATATAATTTCGAATGAGACCCTCACATAGTTTCACTTAAATTTGTAATAAAAAATGTAATCAATAGTATAAATGAGCCATGGGCAATGGCCAAAAAAAAAATGAGCACGCAAAGAGAATGGTGTTCTATAAAATCCGGATTTATATTAGTAAAATAAATAACCCCATATTGTGTAATGTAAATCGGTTCGACGGCGCCATTTTAACTGACCCTTCCTTAAATTGTAAAGAGAAAAGTGGACAGTGCGAAACAGTACTTTTGCCGAGTAAAGAGTAGCTAGTTATTCTTAGACCTATTTAATTTTTACGAATAACCTAATTGTTTTGGGTCATTCATACATTTTCGAATAAAAAGACATGTATAATAGTAGGTACAATACCTTGCAAAGAACCTCTACAGGAGTGGACATTTTCTTTTCACTGATTCGCTCGTACTTCTGCTTCTTTGTGATGGCTTTCAGCCCTTGCCACGGCAGCGAACCTCTGTAATACAATTAATTGATTAATTGATTAAATACAACAAAATACTAACACAAGGATGTGGATAGATCTTTATTAAAATCGGTAAAAAAGTTGTAGAATAAACAAAACAAAATCACAAACCTATTAAAGTACATCAGCACGTAACCAAGCGACTCCATGTCGTCTCGCCGCGACTGCTCAATGCCGAGATGCGCGTTAATTGATGCGTATCGGGCAGTTCCTGCACAAAACAATTACTGTAATCCTAAAACTGCACAATGTTTAATATATCGTTAATCTTCTTAATGATATAATGTGAACTGTGTGGCTTGGGGACACTATCCACGATAAATTCATATGTTAAGCCCTTAGCAATAAAAAAGTAATTAAATTGGTTTGTTTTTATAAAGATTTTTTATGTGTGTTTTGATCTTGTGTTTTGGGAATAGGATTATCTTTCCTAACTTAGTTTATGAAGTATACATGTTATCGAAATATTATTATATACTATAAGCAATCAAGCATCTATTGCTATTACTAAAGCGAATCTGCGGTATGTACAGATTTTTAATAATATTTTAAAGGTAAGAATGTGTTGAATGTATGAAAGTTTCCAGTGGGTTTGTATAATCCATTTATTAGGTGCGAAAATACAATCATACGCTAAACGTTGCCTTTCTATACACTGACAAAAGCAACTATCCAACTTCACGGTTTGTTCGCTGAAATTTGGGGCCATGTGACTCACCATCGAGAACATTTAAATGTTACGTAACACAATTAGAAATCTCCTTACGTATTGCTTCACACGAAACCAACCTTGTATTCTCATTATTGTAGGAGTATAACTTTATTTTGGCTTTATTTAACCTAAGTTTGCATAGAATTAATTTACATTTAGAATAGACCTTCATAGCTTCAGATTACTAAAGACATATTTTGACCCAGTTCCAGGGCAATAGTGTCACTGATATATTTGATAACGGTTTTCATAATAATACTATATATATGTTTTTGAGCAGAACTTTATGTTAGATCACAAAATTTTATATTATTCAAAACTCGTGTGTCTTGGCTAATAAATATAAACAAACATTTATATTTAATAAATCAATAAAACGCAAAAGCAATTTTATTGTTCCCATAAATTATAAGCTAGTTACAAATGAATGTCTTAATGAGTGGACTATGTTATATGGAACGACATGGGGGAAAAAGCTAGTTACGAAATAAAGAACAGTCAATGCTAATAGTCCGGTCAATTTAGACATTCGAAGTTACATAAATTCCCACCAAGCTGAAAATCGGTAAGATTGCTTAAAATATCATTAAAAACAAAACTTGAAAGTTCCCCATCTTTCCCCTGTAAGGAAAAAATGTTATTCAAGGTCAAAGGTCAAAAAAATGAGTTTTTCGCGATTTTCAGCAAAACGGTAAGTTTTATCATAAAAATACCTTAGACAAAAATTGTAGATTATAAAATTATCTACAAAAACTAAATTAATACTTTTTTTTCTACGAGCCACCGTTTTTGAGATATAACGATTCAAAAAGCTGTAGAAGTTGTAATCGTCATAATATGCACACGTTTCCTCGCCACCTATGTAGGTAGTGTACTTGGCGCGTTTTATTTTTACGCGGTTTCCCCAGTAGGCCTATTCCACCGATCAGTTTTAATCCTGTTTTATTTGAAACTATTGAAAAATAATGGATTTTAGCAGAGATTGAAAAAATAAAGGCAATTTAAGTTAAAAAAAATGTAGTGAAATTTAATCGTCCGAGTCGTAACTGTCAAATTCTTTTTCTTGTTGTTCTTCTTGATCTTCTTGTTCTTGTTCGTCTTGTTCTCGTTCTTCTTGTTCTTCTTCATCTTCATCCTGAGTGCATGTAAACTGCGTTAATAGCGCTGTATCGCATGTTGCCTCGTTGGAATCAAACGGATCCTCTTCTGTTGGTGATTCAATATTAGAACACGACCGGCCTTGACAATGCGTACATGCGGGAGAACAAAACAATCCGACTTTTTTGCAACCACATTTAGCACTGCATCCCTTTTTGCAGTTGCAAAAAATCGAGTTCAAAAGTTTTTCTGGCGCAGGTGGAAGTAAAGTATGCACTGGTTCCAATAAATTGTTGACCAACTTCCAACCCCAGTCTGTAGGGTCTAGCTGATAACCAAGCCACACTTGAACTTGGTAATATACTCTAAAAAGATGTTGATGAGCAGCAACTAAGGTTGGAGGAAGACAAGCTAACTACTTGTACTTGTTTTTTACTTTTGGTGTTTCTAACGAAACATGCATATCTAAACTTATCTAAGCAGGTAGTTTTTTTAGGAGCTCCGTACATAGAAAGAAGAAAGCGAATGCCGTTGGTAATAATTTCTTGTCGAGTAGAATTACTATTTTTAAAAACTTCAGCACATTCAATTAAATTTTGTTTCTCAAATAGTTTGAAAACTGTTATTTTTCCCCTCCTGTAAAATGCAGATGTCGTATCACAGCCACTTATTGCGTGTAAAAATAGTACATGATTTTGACACTTTGCAAAAGTAGATAAACTTTTTCATGAATACATTTCTGATTGATTTCATTTCTGGTTTTAAGAAGAAAATAGTTTTTTCAGTTGGAGTTCGAGCAGTCAATAATACGAGTAAGTCTACATCTTCACCAACAACAATAGTTGTATTTGTCACATTGAATTGCTCAATTGCTGTTTCAATACGTCAGCATCATTATCAGCTTGTCTTACCGATATATTTTCCGTAGTAAATCTTTCTTTCAACATTGAAATGAATCGAGACTTGTTGTGAGTATTAGAAAGAAATATTTGTTGGCTGGTTGGAACTGTCATATTTTCATCAAATAAAATATCAATAGAAGAAGGTGTTGCTAAAGTTCGACGACGCTGTTCTGCAGCTTTGGTATTTCTCGTGCAATCATGATAGCCATCAAATACGACAGTAACTCGGGAACCAAAATGTCGACGTACATACTTTACGTATTTATCTAATATAACGTTGAATGTTTCTTCACTATCCCACACAACGCGATGTAGTAAGTATCCTCCGTCAATGATATATGTCGCATTTGTGTTGTTAATATCAAAGTCTACCGTTTCGAAACAATCGTAAATTGCTGATATTCTTATAGTTATGAGTTATGTATATTTTATATTAGTAGTGTAAGTTACAATGACTGATAGAAAAATATTTTAACATATATTACAACTACAGAGATGTATATATACGTGGCGTACTCATGCATATTATGACGATTACAACTTTTACAACTTTTTGAATCGTTATATCTCAAAAACGGTGGCTCGTAGAAAAAAAAGTATTAATTTAGTTTTTGTAGATAATTTTATAATCTACAATTTTTGTCAAAGGTATTTTTATGATAAATCTTACCGTTTTGCTGAAAATCGCGTAAAACTCATTTTTTTGACCTTTGACCTTGAATAACATTTTTTCCTTACAGGGGAAAGATGGGGAACTTTCAAGTTTTGTTTTTAATGATATTTTAAGCAATCTTACCGATTTTCAGCTTGGTGGGAATTTATGTAACTTTACTCTTATTTTTTCGTCTAATTTGACCGGACTATAATGTTCGTACAAAATAGGGCTTTTTCGCACATGTAAATAACAAAACGAGCCTGGTATTTATTACTCTGTTATATTAAATCTCGGCTCAACAACTCAACAGCGTTGAATTTAGTAAGAATTAGAAAATTAACAAATTTCCAACAATCTCAGCATTTGTGGAATGAAAGTGATAAAATGTATTCTTAAGCCGACTAAATTTTCGTAAAATAAGCACTTACCAGTAAGGTTCTTATCTTCGCGATACGAGATATGTGCGCGTGAGCGCAGGTCCCGGTACTTCTTGGCGAGACCGAAGTCGATCATATAGAGCTTGTTGCAGTGCCGCCCAATCCCCATAAGGAAGTTATCCGGCTTTATGTCCCGATGAATAAAACACTTGCAGTGGATGAACTCCACGCGACCCAGCATTTGATCTGTTGAATAACGTGAACTGTAGGAAAACATGCCGTACGACGTGGTCGGGTTCAGGAAGCTTCTCGCAACAATGGATAAGGGACTAACGCCCATCGTACAACTATCTACTAACTTGGTATACTGCCTAGAATAAAGATAGACAACCGCACATTTTAATTACAACGGAATATAACGGTTTAGTGAAATATATACATATTAATATATAATTATATAATAATCAAACGTTAAAACACTTTCTGTGCACTCGCGTTTTGTAGTGTGATTAAACATAGCACCCTCATCGTAAGTGGACTAACACACACCAAAATATTTGATTTCAAAGAAATCGTTACTAATTTAGTCTATAAATAAATGCAAACAAACAAAATCTTTTGCCATATAATATTAGTATAGGGCATTTATCGAAGACTACAGGTAAAACATCTCACGCATGTTTACGCAGTTAGCTAATTAAAATATTGAAAGGTGACTTGATCGAGGATCGAGACATGATATGTTATTGTATCGGCAGTTTCGTGTTCAGAGCATACGTGTAGTAAAAGATAGATTTACTTATAGATAGGAATTAGGATAGGTTACACTGTAATCGAAAATCCAAAACAAATTCGAAAGCTCCCTCTTTTTGAATAAATATAAATATTACACAATAAACAAATTGTTATTATAATAGTAATCAGACAGGTCTCTGAAGCTGACAGTACAAAATCGTATGTCGCAAGTTCCCACGTACACCTGCACAAAATGCAATGTCACCGGAAACCGCTAAGGACACGCTCATGTAACAGTTTATAGGAATCGAGCTTCTTAAGCCAGTTATACTTTTTTATCAAATATTAGCTTTTAGCATGTACAAAGTGATATCCAAGAGATATTCCCAGTTGGAATCGGATGCAATAAAAAGAAAGCTTATTTTGTAAATCAGGTAGATTAACCTATACATATCGTATAATTATCATAAAACACAAATTAATAGCCAGTGTAAGCATTCCATTAGGTAGAGTTTGACTGTTAGGCAATGATCAATAGGAGCGGAAATTTAACGAAAAACGTAGCTGATTCAGAAAAACAAAAACATAAAAAAAAGATATAACAAGGGTAACCTTTTTTTTATTGTTAGGGTAACCTAACAATCTAGCAAGCACAATAATAATGGCATGCAACTCTTTTAATTGACAACTTTTTTTATAAACATTATGGATGTTTGGACCCACCTGCTAACATGAGAACAGTCTTGATAGTAAACTGGCGTGAGCAGAAGTTGAAGAGGTCTTCAAGTGATGGACCCAGTAAGTCCATCACCAATATGTTGTGGTCCCGCTCGAATCCGAACCATCTGTATGAAAATACAAAGTAAATTAAAGAGTAAATAACAGTTAATTATAATAAATTATTTATTTATTACAGCTGATGCCAAGAAACAATACATAAGATCGTCAATGACATACAGATTAAATAATATGACACTTTCTTAATATACAATAAGCATAAACTGTTGATCTAGATCTACTTTGCAACAAGTCTGTACAAAAATAAATGCCTTTTACAAATATAAATATTATTTATTAAGATTACACCACAAACAGTCAGTTGACATACTAAAATAAATAAATAAAGAGGACAAAAAAGTGTCAATCTAGTCAACGAACCATAACTGTCATATGTATATAGTAAAAATACAAAAATTCTAAATACAATATAATAATGCAAATCTCACCTTATATGAGGTATCCCGACTCCTCCTTGGAGCATCTTATACACTCTACTCTCATATAAAAGCTGTGGGTGCCGAGCCTTTGCGCTCTCCACCTTCACTGCAACCTCCTACAAAAAACAACATACATTATATTATATTAAGTGAAAGTTACTTATATGGAAAAATCAATATAACCAAGTATATCCTCATTACATCATGTAATGAAAACTGACATGTCATTCTATATTTATATATATGCTTGTTAAATAACAAGAATGACCTTAGGAAAGTGCTATGCTTTTTTTATTACATATACAACAACTATTTGTTTACAAGCATTGTTAAGATATCATATATATATAGCAATCTTTTTATGTAATAAGTTATAATCTATTGTATTGCTTGTCAAATTTACTAACAAGCAAGACTATACAATAATTATATGTTAGTGTTGATTTATTTTAATGTGTATTTTTAATATTTTTAATTGAAAGACCTAGAACTGCAACACAGCTTGTATTGACACTATGAACAAAAACAAACTGATCAACCACAAAACTAACAAAATATGTAACCAATTATGTTACACAAGAATCAAGTCTTTGAATGTTCTAGCATGTGTGAATATGCATAATAAAGCCATTTCTAATATTAAGTATACAAACCTAATTATCAATGTTGAATGAGAACTAACAATACAGTTTATTTTAGTACATTAAAAGCTACTTGTATATATATATATGTCAAACAAATAAATAACTCAGTGGGTTTGGTTTCCTAGCAGCTGTTAAGATGTTACATCTTAAAATGTGACCTTAATTATACTTTATATATTGGAATTAAGAATATATTTAATACAGTATTTATTTCAGTTTCAGTACCAACTATGAAATGTTTGCTACACATACTTACATAGCAAACCATTCAATTGTATAATATAGGCAGTTAATGGATATAACATGTGTGACCTAAATTGTGTGGTTACTTATTTTTTGTGATCAATAAATATGGATATAAATACAGATATTTGATAATCAAGAAAATACAACGCGCCATTGGTTTTATCCGATCCGATTTCTATGCACACAAATAGACAAATGATTAACATCTGTAGCGATATTCCATCTCAAGTTACGACAAAGACACGATTTAAATTGGAAACAGCCAACAAAATACAACAGTTATGAAAATCATTTAGTTTATTTATAGTTTTAACGATAATATCATTTTCGAACTTATAGACTCATCGTCAAGAGAAATCATTAAGTACAAAAAGATTTAAAACCAAGAAAAGGTGTCGTAATGTAGACTTAACAATGGCTTATAGGCTATGGCGTACCCTATATATGAAATTACCTCTCCGTCTGTAATGCATATCGCCAAGAAAATATCCCCAAAGCTGCCGCCGCCAATTTTGCGGACGAGGTTGAATTTCTCAGCTATTACTAGATGTTTTCTGGTTATCAACAAGCGTTCGATCGTCGCCATTTTCTCCTGCCTTCATCACTCGCTGTCACGAACTTATAATTAATTTCTTCGCACTCACACGAAAAATCACAAATACACGTTTTAATTTTGATTTTAAGTCTTGTTTAAAACACAAATCACTTTTAATAAGCTACGCTATTCCTATAAAATTCATTTTGTGGCGATAAGTAAAAAGGTGTCGTCAGCTTATTTTACGTGACGTCACAATGGCAGTGATGCCAGATTTGAGATTCAACCATAAAGAAAATCCTTTCTACTATTTTTACAAAACGCTACCATATAAAATTGTTTCCTTATTTCGTTCATACTTTCCATGTAGCTTACAAACGTTAATTTTAAAATAATAAGCCAATAAAGATACTGCGAAAAATATATATAACTGCGAATAATAATGATGAATGTACTCATTCATCATTATTTTTATTCGGATATTACGGAGCAATTAAATACAGACTCCCTCATCACTTTAGATATTTGTTAATTCGTACTTAAAATAAGAAAGTAAAGTATGCGAATTATTGTTTATATTCAGGTGGCTTAAAATTCAAGTAGTAGCTATGTATATTGAAACAAGCATGTGGCAACACTATAATTATTTCAAACGTGCTATCACAGATGGCGGTATTTACAAATATACAAATATGTATTATAGGCCATGTAATGAAAACATTACCATAAAAGATTTTTATTTCATTATTAACTTTCAAAACAAATGCAGTCTATTGTATTGTTTGATAGTAATCATTTTTATATTAGAAGCTTTACATATTTTAGATACCTTCAAAACTTAACAGTCACTAGTTATCCCAAAATTTTTGATTTACCTTCCTATCATATATGTATGTGCAAAATTTCGCAAGTAATCACAGTGAACAAGAACTAGTTCCTTAGTATATTCTCAATAAGATTTGAGACAGTATTGTAAAATACAGTACATCAATCAAAATATTTTAGTTGATAAAACTTAATTTGTTCCTGATATTTAAAGCACACCAACTCATTTGCATTTTAATTTAACTTTAAAACTTTTTTAATAGTATTTAAATAGAAAGGGCTATAAGCTTTGTCCGGGTATATTTTATAAGAATGTAGATTTCAATAGTGCATTATTATTGAGTTTTTATATTATTTTTAGAATTAACATAAAAACTCAATAATATTTTTTACAAATTGAAATATTCTGCAACATTGATAAACACACTGCACTGCACAGCATAAGATAAAAGATAAAATAGATGATGAACTGTAATAAATTTATAAATAAAACATAAGCACACTTAACCCAATCAATAATAATTAAAGGTAATATATTTATTATATTTTTAAAATAAAATTTAAGAATATAGAATTAATTACATTTTACAACTATTTTATGACAATTTTTAAATATAGGACCAAAAGGTGAAATGCACCTTATTAGACACTAGATAGGATTATTTTAATTATAAGTATATACTGTAATGTTGTTAATTTTGTAATAATGTTAATTTGATCTTAATCTAATGAAACCAGCTCATAAATGTTTTCTTTCATGAATGATCCAAATCCATGATGATTTTGTGTGTCCTGAGTATTTGTAAATATTTAAATGTTACTGAGATCACTTTACAAATATCTTAATATTTCACATTAAAAATATACAATAATATCTTATCTTCAATTTTATATGACTGAAGCTTCTTAACTTTCATGAGTAAATTAAATCATAAAAAAAGATAATATTGTTGAGTTTGAGTTACAAGATACCCTATATGTACACAAAATATTTTAACTTTAACCACGCTGTAGATAATATCGCAATTCGGGAAGTGTGCATAAATCCTCAGAAAGATAACACAATATGCACAATTAAAATAGTTATCAATAAGTGCATTCGAATTTTAACATACCCGAATGCAGACATTCATAAAGATACCACTCACCTCGCCATTTCCAATGTTTATTCCCAAATAAATATCACCAAAAGAACCACCACCTATTCGTCTAATAATCTTATATTTTTCCGCAACTAGAAATTGCGAAAGTGCAATTAATCGCATAAACGACATTTTTATCTACTTTATTAAATAAGTTACTAAACGCAGTGGATAGGTTCACTAGAAAAATTAATTTCGACGCTTTAACATTTTTTGCAAAAAAATAGATTTATTTATTTTTTGAAACCCGATAATGAAAAATAAAATATGACAGAATACACAAACTCCTTTCAACGAAATCAGAGTGTTATTTACTCTATTCTATCAGTTGTCATCTGTCAAGTAACGAAAATACAAAGGTGTTGTAAGTTAATAAAATATATATTACTATTTCGTTTGGCTTGACTCTATATAGGCATCTGTGCAGTATGGAGGGTTGGTTTGATGTTTTTGTGTTGGTTGCCGGTATTATTAGCAATTTTACCATTTTTTTCAATACCAATCTGTAATTGTACGTGATGAAATTAATAAATTTTTTTAACTTTTATTTGTTGGTTGTTGTCGTTGTGATTTTCGTTCTAAAGCCCTACCGTTAAAACTACCAGCTAATACGCAGTGTGCGCTGCATAAGAGAACATTTTTTTATTAATAAAGGATTTTGAATTGAACTTGTTTCGGAAGTGCTAATTTAATGTAACATTTTTAATGGCTTCTCTGGACTTTTATCACACGTACAATGAATTACTATAATACATTGAAAGTAGAAAATCATTTAATGAGATAAATAAAACATTTCATAAGAATATCGCCCATTTTATACCATGAAACCGTTATAGTAAATATAACGTTAATTATGTTCTTCTCAGTTGAAAGATAGAGAAACATAAGTCTTATGACCCCAGTCTCTACTTAATTTTTATAAATTTAAGTAACCTGATCGTAAAATGAAGTACATAAATTTGAATTTGTTTGGTTTGGTTGATATAGTTTATAGACAATGTTAATGTTGTATTTTATTTCCGAGTTAAATATATTTTCTATAGAGCGAAATCTGAGTTGTGCGAAAACGGAATGTAAAAATTCATTTTTTTTAAGTTCGTGTAAATAAGTACACAAGTGCTTTGTCCTCTTGAAAGTGATTGTAATTTTTTATACTAATTATTATGCATTTTAAATATAAAAAAGTGTTTCTATTAAAATAATATAATAGTCTTACTGCGGTAGCGCAAAGCTGTATTTTAAGAATACTGATGATTCTGGGCTCATTGTAGACCACATACCTACAACACTATACTATCTATCTATAAATACGTTAATTTCATTTTTTTCTTTGATTCTCTTGCAAGGTAAAAAATCAACACCGCTGATGCCATCCAAAATTTTTATTGATGTTTTTTAAATAATAGTCAAAAAACTACCTACGAGATAGCAAGAATGCCTAGAAAGCAATGGCAATAAAGTAATAACGACATTATTTGAATACACGATAGAAATTAACTTGTTTAAATTTCTAAAAGTCGTAGATACTGTATGAAAATCTTAAAAAAAAAACTCTTTTTTCAGCGCATATTTATTTAATTAACGACTTCTTCACTTACTTTCTATTTTCTAACAAATTTTTCGCTTTGATTCTCGATATTAGTCTTATAATAATGATAAAATAGTGCTGAAAATCATTAAAACACTTATTGAATAATAATATAGAAATATATAAAAATGTAACAAATGCCAAATGGAATTTGACGGTAGAAAGTAAAATAAATTCGTAGATTGTATAACTTACAAAAAAAAATACACAAAATTCTAATAAATTAAAAAATACAAATAAATTTTTAGGCCACTGTTATGTTTCCACAAACTACTTAATACATTGCTACATTTATATGCTCTATTGAATAAATTGATACATTTTTACAGTTTGAGACCGTCATATTTTTTTATTTAATCCAAATCTGTGAAAATGGGTAGCAATGGCCTTCATTTTACGTTAAATGCCACAGTTTCGATGGTCTTCGTGCATATATATATGTATTAAAATATTCGACGGTAAATTGTTGAAACACTGTCACTAATTAAAAAACTCATTCAATTGAAAATTAGTAGGCTATAGCATGATTTCAGTAGATTGTTTAGGGCGCAGGCATACACTTAAGACGTTCGAAGGCTGCTTTTTCCAAAGATTCGCGATGATCGGGATGAGCGATTTTGATCAGTTCATACGCACGCTGACGTAGTGTTTTACCGAATAGATATGCGATACCTTGTTCAGTTACAACGTAGTGGACGTGTGCACGAGTCGATACTACGCCCGCACCTGTGGAGATTTAATTAATAAATCCCTAAATCACTAATAAATAATAATAATATCAGGACACATTTCTCACACGCTTACACAAATACTTTTATACATGCATATTATACAACGCTGAACGAATATGCTCATCACATCATGTTGACGGTATTGAGAATGAAATGTTTGGTAATCTGGCATGGTAAACAATACGCCAACTAGGTCGTCAATCTCAAGCAAAACCACATAACAGAGAGTTTATTGAGAAACTGGAGCATGTCATTAGATGTCAACAAATGAAATGTATATGTAATGTAGTGATGTCACTCATACGCCCATACTAATATGATAGAGCTGAATGAAGGCTATATATGATCTCTACTATCAATGAAAAATGGGCCTGTTTGTGGAAAAATTTTCACGCGTTATCATGTGCACGGGTATTTCAATTAATACGAATAAAATAGCACTGATCAATTACTTATATTTTCAATTAAATTTGTTATGACGGCCAATAACCAAATCTTGTTTATTCGTAAGTAATTCACTACAGCCTTACCTTGTTTAAGCATGGGCACAATCTTGCTCTCGCCGCGCTTCGTAGCGGAGACAATCGCGATGATGGGCTTGCCGCGCCCGTCTACGGATTCAGCGGCGCCGCGGATGAAGTCCACTTGACCTCCGAAACCCGAGTACATCCTTGTGCCTGCAAAGAGGCATTATGTCACTAGATTAATAACAACACGAAAAAATATTTATGCTTATTATTCACAGGTAATAAACGGAAGTCAAATCGGGTCACAAACATAGTGTTGTGATATCTTAAATTTTTGCTAAATTTTTAATATAATGTACCTTGAAAACAGTCTTATTTGTAATAGTGACATCTGTAATGCCTGGTGGTCAACATCAAAACTAAAAAAAGGTCCTAATTCTGACATTGATCTGTATATTTTAAGAATTTATAATACAATTAGCAGATTTTATATTGTTTAATTATTTTATTTATAAGAATGTTTGATTTATTTGTTATAGTTTTATACTCTGTTGAACTTTTTATTCTATGCCACCTCAAGAACTGTACGGAAGTATTACTAACAGTGAGCCGTTAATAATGTAATATTATTATATAGTGTTTATTTTAAGATACGGAATGATAATTACTAGTTTACAATTTAAGACATAGAATAAGTATTTAAAATAAAGAAATTAAGTGTATGTAAGGAAAAATAGGATTTCTATTGATTACGACGGATCCTATAAAAGCGAATTAATTTCGTCTGGACGGCGGAACTTCGCGGAGAAATCGAGGAGTGAATAAGATCAGTGTAATATACGATTTGGAGAAATAACGAAGTTTCTTTTACAATATATTCACAGGAAGGAAAATAATCAATTTTGATTAGCTATTTTAAGATTATTTTATTTCAACTTAGGAAACAGCTCAAGATTCACGAAAATAGGTTTGTTTTGGACACATGGGTATCGAGGCAATTTTTGAAAGGAATGTATAGAAAAATATCGTTCCGGTAAGTCGGTTTCAAGCATGAGTCCGAAGACACGATGGTTTCCATGACGTACTAGTGGCAAGTTTTATTCAAAATATTTTACGTGCACAGGTTTCGATTCTGTATTAAATATAACATTTTAACTAATTTGGTTCATTCGAAAAGTATATCTCGATATAGTCTCTTTAAAATGCTTACCGATGGAGTCAGCACAAACTTGCCCAGTGATATCGACCTCTATACACGAGTTGATAGCGGTCATATTCGGCTGCAGCGATACAATGTGCGTGTTGTTAACATAATCGATCTCCAACATTTCTGAAATAGACATTTTTTTTGCTAATAAAAATATTTTTCTTAAAATCCTATATTTTATCTTGCAATAGTTTCATGATGTAAGAAATTCATTTGGATATACCTATGATAGGTAAATCTTCTTAGGTTATTAAATGAGAATCAGTTCAGAGAAAAAAAAATCTATGAGATATTTTTATATATTAAGAAAATAACCAGACTAACCAATTACTTATTGTAACTGTTAGGTGTCCTAAATAAAAAACTCACCAATAAACGGATTGTTGTCGACAAAATCGTAAAGTTCCTTGTTACCGACTAAGAACGAACCAACGATACGACCCTTATGGAACTTTTTCCTGAAATATAAATGATTTTATAAATCATTGAGATAACCTGCGAGCCGTTGCGAATTTCATTCACTATTTCGTATTTCGTTTGTGGTCTATCCAATCCAACTTAATTTAAATTTTGGTGCCCCTTCTATGTTGGCTCTTTAGTTGCTTAACTGTGCGGCTTCAATTCACCGAATAACACAAAAATACCAATGTAAAAAGAATCTCCGTTGACACTTTAAATTGAGAATAGATAGACGGCAGAAATGGAGTATATCTAGTTTAGAACTAGAGTACATAGGTTCGACAATGAACCTGTTTTATCATGCGTCTTGCGGATCTAAAAAATTTTCATATTTCATCCCTTACAATAAAATATCTAATATATATGGGATATAAGGAGACAGTAGGATATAACCATAATAGTAAAAAAGTAATATTACTTGTTGTTAGTAACACAGCCGCGTTTCACAAGGTCAATGACCCCAACACTGAACATCTCGGAGTGAATGCCCAGGTCCTTGTGGTTCTTTAAGGATGACAGCACTGCGTCTGGAATGCTGCCAATACCTGAAATAATTGTTTACATACATAATTTTTACTATGGCTAGTTTTAATTTTATTAAAACCTCTAAAATATCGAATAACGTCAAAAATCGGAATCACCAGTTTATCTCTTTTAAGTACACATATAATTTATGAGCAATATTACAACACAAACTTTTATGTTAACATAATCTACTATGTAACAGTTCTCAAATACACAATTAATGTCTTAGATTAATTTTAAGTCTTTAAAGAACTAACAAAGTAATGACGCTGAAAATGTTGCCTATAGTATTACCCATCTGGAGAGTAGCTCCGTCTTCAACGAGGTTATCTCCAATTAGCTGACCGATCTTCGTCTCTTCGGGACTTCCCCCCTTGCCCCCATGGTCCGGTAATGGGATGTGGTCCTGTACAGCATAATCCACATGAGATATGTGGATGATTGCGTCACCGAATGTACGAGGCATGTGAGAGTTAATTTGGGCTGGAAAATATAGAAAAATTGAAAGAACTGAATGAATCAACTGGCAGAGTATAAATTCAATCTAATACATATCAGTCAGTAGCATTTATTGTAATATTTTTGATGATAAATATTACAATACAGTGTGAACATTAGCCGTCTTCTGAACGAGACTAATTACAAGCAAAATTCTAATGTGCACTGCTACAATATGCGTGATAATTATTTCAATTCACAAACACTAGCCGAATACGCAAAATATTGAGCACGCAAATTAATAGACAATATATATTCATATAGTACAACGTGTTAGTACGTAACTTTTGAGGCACTTTTGTACACGATTTTGAAACTGAAATAAAACTAAAGTTACCTATAATAATCTTAGAGTTGACTAGGGCCGCTCTGACGCAGTCCACGGAGGTTCCTAGACTGCAGTAGCCGTGCTGATCTGGAGGAGATACCTATCAAAGAAAACACAGTTTGGTTATCATAGAGATTTAAGTAAAAAAATCATCAATTTCATTAATTTATTTCTTGAACCACAAAATTATTATGTATATCCTATTTATCTTTTAATGGGTCAGGATTTTAATCCTTTATCGATTGATACGAAATCTGCAGCAACCTATATCTCACCTGAATTACGGAAATGTCGGGTTGGATGATCTTCCTATGGAACAACTTGGGGATGTCCTGTAGGAATATGGGAATAGCGTCCGACCGCCCTTCCGCAACGGACTTGCGCACATTCGCTGCCATAAAAAGTGATACCGATCTAAAATAATATTTTCAAATTAAATATTTTAAAATTAAAATGGAGTGTCCATTTTTTTGCGATATTTACTGCCCTGGTTATATTGTATACTAAGTCGTAATATTTATAAGGTGAGAACAGTGTTAATCTAGGTATTGAGCAGGCGATTCTCAACCTTGAGAATTTGAACCTTTTTCAAATCCTAACTATTAAGTATTCTATCTTATGTGTCTTTATAATCGTTTTATGTCATGAGGGTCACATCACATTTTAACATTGATATCCAAGTGATATGCGTTACATATCACTAAATGAATTGTGCAAAAATCTTGTTGCCAAGAATAAAGAACTCAAATATATAACATTTATGGTCATTTTCCATTTCGCGTAGGAGAACGAGCGAAATAAATATGCGGTGGTGGCACAGCCAGTAGGGGTCAGCAGCACAAGCTCGGAATGTTATAAAATTAGATGCGTAAAACATTTCTGGATTAATATGTATTACATTTATAGACTAGCGACACCTATTTTAAGGAATTTGAAATTACATTAAAAGTGAGATGTGGCTGAAATGTATGAAATCATTCCTCTTTCAATCTAATCCCCTTGATCCCGATCCCAGAATTATCTACAGCTACAAAGAGGTGTAATAACAAAATCTATAATTTTTAGACTATCAAAACTGTCATATTTGTACAATGTCGAGATAAGCCAAATCTTATCAATTTACAAATACCGTTGACACGTGATAAGCGAATGTCAATTACCCCATAAGATGCTTATAAATTGCATATTTACTTAATTGCTTTACAATACATGCTTATCAGATACATATTTAGTTGACGTAGTCCTGATTCAGTTAGACAGTATTTGGTATAATCCAGATTTCGAAAACGAAGCGATTAGCCCCAACACAATGTGATTGGTCTACGAATAAATTCACAGCCAATTTTTAACTACATTAACGAATTTATGCAAAAAAATTATAATGGATTACCTAAAGATATCCTTGCACTCAGGCGCAACATATTTCGCCTCCATTTCTGTGTGCATATGGACGACCTTGATATCTTTCATCGAAGCATCCTTCCCGACATCTGTCATGGCGTCCAGTAGTCGGTAGGGTGTAGCTGCAGCTCCCTGGGAGAACACCGTTTGCCCTGAAACGTGATATGTCTGCTAAAGCTTTTGTTTAGACTTTGAATTCATTAGGACTTTACGTAATTTCGCTTGAACGAAATATTGCAAGTTGACCTCTTATAAATAAAGATCTATGCGACAGTCAGAAAAAACGTAAATCCTCAATTTAGGGAATAATAACTCTTGCATTAAGGCTTGGTTGTTTTTGGTTTACGCAAGTGGTACAAGTTTAACAAAAATATTTTTAAAATAAATCCACATATATTAATTCGAGTTCATGTAATGTTTTAAACATAGTTGAGTATTGGGCTTTTGTAAAAGTGGCCACCATAACACCACAACTGTTCCATAACAGTTGTTTTCAATTCAGGTTTCATGAATAGGTTTGAATAGATATGAATAGTTTGATGAATAGATCAATAATTTATGAGATGTAGATATTTTGTTTTATAAATTACTTTTAAGCAACATTTTTGAAATTAATACCATTATTATGTTACTTTTTAACATAGGAATAGTAATATCTTGGAATACATTTTTATACACAGCTCTTTGAATAAGACACCGTCGAACGTCAACCGTATAACTCTTAAAGTACCAATTCACATTAAAACCTATTTTATAATTATTAACGAATGATACGGAGAATTGTTACAGATTCTGTTATTTGCTTTGATTCAAAATAACACGTAAATTCGCATCGTGTTTTCTATAATTAGATGCAGATTGGGCACGCATGTGGGCTTGTCTTTACTCGCAACAAAGTAGTTATAATATATTTGTATACATACTACGATATCACCAAGTTATATAACACCGGTATGCAGTGTTAAATTGAGATATATAAAAATGGTCCCAAAAATTCGACGCTTATATAAAATTTTACTTTTACTATGCTTACGTAATTTATAATTAACAAATCTTTTTGTGTGTTATATAAATTTATACAAAATACTACATTATCACCATGTTATATAATAGCATTGTGTACAATGATTCTAAATACGAGATCACGTATTTAAAATGTATCTTTTATAAAACCCAACTGTTACTAAACGGCGCACCATTATGTGGGTCCGGCATACCGTCTTTCCAAAGCACTAAGACCCATCCCGCCTTCAGAACATGGCATACCAATTATGTAAAAGCCGGCAACTTACTTGCGAGGCTTCATTAATTGTGTACAGTCGGCGACAGCGTCGAGTTAGCCTTTTAAAGAAAGTCTAACTAGCTATATGTATAGTCGACCTGCGTCAGCAATAAAGATTTGAAGTTATAAACATTGCTTGGTATAATGACTCGGACATTTTCAACTTTTAAACAAAAATGATAAGGGTTTAAGTTGTAGGTCATATATTTTATTACCAGCGCTTCATGAAATGAAAAAGGTTTACTCTTTTAGAGATCATTTTAAAAATACGTGACATGGAATTGATTTTTCTATTTATTTTGTGGGACATATTAACATATAGTTTTGTCCGAATTGCATGCCCTTTGACCCCAATTCGGCCCAATGACTTTGATTTATGAGACCCCATTTTGTTTGACGGTAATTTGATATGTGACTGCTATAGGGCTTAAAAAGAAGATATAGTACTATTCATTTCATACTACTACAAATAAATTTATTACATACTACGAATCGATCTCGCTAGACCAACTTTTTCCGGTCGTACCTGTTAAATGTTATTATTTAAAAATCTAACCTCACTCATCTCCTTTTCAAATAAATTATTTATATTCACTTTTATCCGCATTCAAACCGGATTCCCTGAATGTATATGTAAATTATTGAAATTTGATAATATTTGATTATAGTGACCTTTGTTATGGCTTCCGAGCACGTGCTAAATTTGGCAAATGCATATCGCGAAGATGTAACTTTTCAGTTCAGGTTTCATGAATTGAATAAATAATTTATATCTAGATATTTTGTTTTATAAATTACTTTTAAGCAACATTTTTGAAATTAACATCAATTTTAATTGATTTTTAGTAACACTTGTTCATTATATTGATGATATAAGTATATGATATTAATATAATAATATTTATGATGAAGAAGCAATAATTAATTGCCAGTTGAGTGCTCTCAATATAATTGTTATCAAATTATGACATAGGTATTTAACCTCATGACAACTGTTTCCGTCATTCTCAAAATTACCCACTTTTCAGGCTTGCCGTTGTTTGTATAGACCTATAAAAATAAGTAAAGAGTGAGGTCTATACACCACATTTTAACCTCAATATAAAGGGGAATGGAAAGATTGAGGTTAAAGGTGAATGATCCTTGGCTCCGTATATGTACTTTTATACATACATGGGCCACGGATCCAACACACATCTATTTTCATTCAAAAAATAAAGACAGTATTATATGAATAAGTAATGTTAGATATTAAGTGTTAGAAATTGTTTTCACAACAAAATCTTTTTTGCAGGAATAGGCATTTACTTAAATTAATTTAGGTTTACCTTTTAAATTTTATCTCTTAAAGTTTTAGTATATTATAGAAGACAAGCACTTCACAGAAAACTTAAAGAGGCCTGTAACTTTTTGTTTGAATAATTCTTTGAAAAAAAAATTGGACTAAAATAATGTAAAGTAAAATTAATGCTTAATTAAGTTATTCTTGAAATAATTTTATAATATTATAGTAAAATAATACAGAATTTTATTATTATTTATGTAAGAGTTTATGTCCTACAAGTTGCAAGCCCTACATAAAATATGAACTCATATCCCAAGGTTCAAATCATCAATGCATATTAAACTGCCTATATACTGCTTGTAAATTGTATAATTTTACACAGTTTATCTTGATTGGATAATCATCTATCCATACTTACCAATAATAGTGTTATTTTTATGAAATCTAGTACATTAAAACTGCAATAATAATTAGTTTGTAGTTTTTAGGAAATAATAAAATTTTACAAAAGATGTAATAATTACACTCCAAATCCATTTTATATACATTTTAAATATAAGATGAGAATCCGATTTTTTGTAGCAGTAAAATATTACTACTGGTATAAATATATTTAAAATTTACAGGTCAAAGTACATTCTTTGAAGAGTGAAGACTAGCCTCTTGGTACGAAACAGAATAAATATTCGTTACCGTTTTGACTTTACATAGGAAAAACAGTTGTATAGGTATGTAACTTAAATATGCAAAAGAACTGGATACAACATTGAAATTTAAACAGATGAGTCATGGTATCAGCAAATTATTGCTTAGATATTTTTGTAGGTAGGTATATGTAAAAAGTCTTACCTGATTTCAAACATTTTTCAAACGCTTCTTTGGCAGTCACGAACTCTGGTGTCCTATCAAGAGGTTGAGATAATTCTTGGGTGTATGTAAAATAAGTACGATTATATTTAGCCGGTAATATTGACGCGCCCAACTTTCCGAATTTATACGACACATTAGGAGCGATTATTTTTCCTATCACAGACATGTTCACTGATCGAATTCGATTTTTGAATTAATCTAATATTTTATCTTCACAATTGTGTAATCATACCAATCTAAACAAATACTAAACTAATTAACAGCAGACCTCTGTAAGCTAAGCGGTCAGTGTCACCTAAACAAAATTGAAATTTGAAAATACACGAACAGTGTATGATACGACCGAGTGGCGACCTCGGCTGGTGACTACGCGGCCAGCGGGTGACGGGGTCCGGGGCCCGGGGACCTGTTATGACCAACCAGATCCAGTTTCTAACATTGTACCTTAAAGCGCGAAATACAAAATACGATAAAGCGGCATTTTTGTTTATTCTATATATACATTATATTAATCGCGTGAATACTGTAATACGCTGAAATGAATAACCAAAGAGATGAAGAGACTATGAAATTTTTGGTGTCGTTATAACTAAGTAGGTATAATCAATTCATTACTTCTAACCATTATACCCCGGATGATTACTAACCCAGTCAATTTTGTTTGAGACTCAAATAGGGGATGAAAATTTTATAAGAGAATTAAAAAAAAATGTTTTACAAGCTAATCATACATTTATACAATATAAATTGTTTCACTGCCGAACCATAAAAAAATTGTTCATTTATTTTATTGTATAATAACCGCCGTTTAAAGAATGTCTTACAGATATGTAATAAAAATATAGAGCAGAGTATATTACAGATTAATATAAAGTTAATCAATAGATTGACAGAAACCTGACGTCTCTTTGTCTTCCCAATTGCCCAAAATTACCTTTTTACCGAAGCAAAAAAAAAATCCATTAAGAGTTTGAAAAATCGACTCGACATACCATTTTATTTAAACAATTAATTAATTGTAGTGTGACATAACAGAGAAGAAATTAATTATATCTATCTATCAACTAATTTCATTTTTTGTATGGGAGACAGGGGTCGTTCTCACTACTGCTCCCACTCACCTTGAAAAAAAAAATTCAAAACCAAGTCAGGATAACGTAAGATAAGGACGAAGCAATATGCTTGTTATTTTAAAATTTGGTTTCTGTCGGTGTACAAGTTAATCCTCGATACTGTTTGTTCGATGGTACCTTATATCCCTCGTCCTTAATTTAGTAAAATTTGGCATGCTACTCAAACATTATAAATTTGGGAAAAATCCTCTTATATTTCATCCAGTTTTCCCTGTTTTGTCTGATTTTCATCCACTCATTTCCTGCTATTTCCGCTACATCAGCATCCCTTTGAACCTTTTTGGAGTGAAACTCCTTTCCTCACACTTAGAGAGTAACCTGGCGAACGCGTGACGTTAGCTTTATGAAAGGTGAGATCGGGCGAGACGAACTGGAGTTGCAAGAGAAAGTAGTGTGCGCGTACATTTTCTTTCTCTCTTCCTCTTATAACCAAATATGTTTTTAGATTCAACCACAGTAACAACTGATGTATCCAATAATGAAAACAATGAATAAACATAAAAGAACTGTTCAAAAATATTAATTTACCAATTAAAACGTTTAAATATTTATATAAAATTAATATATGTATATATTGTACACACGCGAAAGAAGTTTCACATCAATCGTGTGGTCAGGAGCACATTCGGTTTTTTTTTTGGACCTGCCTTTTTCCTGGTGGGCCATTGTTATCTTTCACTTTATTTTATTATAACGCCAACTTTTGGTATCCGTAGGTCAGGTTCGCCTAGAAGCACTTGTCCATAATAATCTTTGCTTTTGCAGGCTATATTTTCCTTTCAGGATTTCTTTTTGGGACATGAATCATCTCCATGCTATGGAACTTCCATTTCTTCTTCATGTTGCTTGTTACGAAATGAGATCTGTTTGCCGAGATATACATTTTTTTTTTATAAAACAGGGGGCAAACGAGCAGGAGGCTCACCTGATGCTAAGCGACACCGCCGCCCATGGACACTCGCGAAGCCAGAGGGCTCACCAGTGCGTTGCCGGCCTCTAAGATGTTTATACGCTCTTTTTTTGAAGGTCCCTAAGTCGTAATTGTTCGGAAATACCTCTTTTGGCAGCTGGTTCCACACAGCGGTGGTGCGCGGCAGAAAGTGCCTTTTGAAGCGCTCAGTTGTGGAACGGCGGACATCGAGGTGATACGGATGAAATTTCGTATTCTGCCTCGATGTCCGATGATGGATGATGAACATACTTGTATATTCGATTTTTCTCAAGTCCACTTTTATTGGAAGTCTGTGGCTGTTTGACATGGACTTTGTTTTGTTTTGATTCTTGTCCAAATCAACCTTCTTGCTTTGTCTGTTTGAGCTAACATGATAATATTATTATTTTAATGTTTTAAGGGTATACCTTTCTCCTCCAGATTACATTTAGGAGCAGAAAAAATAAAAAAGTGTTTGGGTGATAGCGGGTTTTTCTTCCTTTTGGGTTAAATGTCTATAGTCCGTGATATATTTCCTACATCTCGTTTTTCGCTCCCGATACTAAAATGTGTCTTGTAAAATTATGTTGCGGTATTCAACATTTCCCGTCTATTTTTTTATTAATTTTCTTTTAATTTTTGTGGCTATTGAATTTTATTAAAGGCATAATTTGAGCTTCTGTAAGTTTTCATATTCTTTTCCTGTGATTGCCGTAGTCTTTCTTTATAGCCTTTTCTAGATAGTTCATTTATGAATTTCTACGAATTTATTATGATACTTTTGTAAGTCCAGCGATTGGTCGAATAAAGTTAATTTAATAGTAGTTCATAATTGATCAACATAAGATTTCAAATAATTATCACTCCTCAGTCCTAAATAAGTCATTCCAGTCATAATTACTTTTACAAGTCTGTGGTCTGATAGTAAGTTTAAGTTGATATTTTTATAAGATAGGGGCAAACGAGTTTGTGAGTTTATTTTCGCAAGTGATTCGTCTTTTTCTTTCATTTCATATAAAAAATCCCATATCCACATATCATTGTATCGATATCTTCGGGGTTTCCAATTTTTGCCTTGAAATCTCCTATCACTAGTATACATTTTCCAGTTATTACGTGAGATTTCCTTTATAATAGTTGTATAGGTTCTCTTTAATCTCTGAATTCTGTATCTTCAAAATTCAAACTAATGCACGAACATTAGTTTGAATTTTTGAAATAACTTCTTCACCAAATTCTTTTTGTAGCAAAGCGGTTCCGATATGCCAATAGAACTCATGATATTGCGTTTTAAATATTTTTTGATCATTAATGCTACTCCGTGCAGTCCTGGTGTGTCACATTTATAGCAGAGTGGTCTTGGTGTTCTTCTTATAGAAGAAAAAAAGGATGTAAAATATTACATACTTTTTTTATTACTTAAAAAAGATTATAACGATTATAACATAAACTACTCAGTCTAGAGCGTGTCTTACTTCCAGATGAAGTTCAGTCGATCGAGGTTTTAGGTGCAAATCTTCAATAGTTGAGAGTAGAGAGAGAGCCGTAGTTTTATTTTGTGGGTAGTGGTCATTATCCCCCACGATGACTAATCGGCTTGGAGATGCATTAATATAGCGATATTATAAAGTAAACTTAATCTGGTAGTGACAAAGCAATCGACCAGGTGATTTATAAATAGTTCTCTCAACTGAAACTATTATAAACTTTTCCAAATGGGTATGACTAAATTTATTTATATAAGTCGCGCCTGTTTTCCCATTGGGGTAGGCAGAGAATACAGACTTCTATTTGTTAAGATCCTTACATACCTCTCTAGCTTCTTCTACACTGAATATTATATTCATCATAAATTCTCGACGGTTATGGGTGCGTTTGACCTGCCGTTTTTCCAGAAAATTCTAAATCTGATCTTCTTCAACTTCTTTCACTTCACAAAGCTTTCATATTTAACTATACTTATTATATAATTAAATTGATAAATTATAATATGATAGTCCTGAAAAGTGACGACGTAGGAGAAGAGACCGAATTAGATATTTGTTATTTGGTATGTGTAACAGGAACAAAGTTGAATAAAACGAATTATATTAATATGTACATCGGAATCGTGATGAATAACATTAAAATAGGTGTATTTTTATATAGTTTAATAATATTGAAAAAGCCAAATTCTTCACTTGCACACTCTACGTCTATGGTTACTTTATACACTCTACGTATAGGGCTGTATTTTTTACGATGGCTATGTTTTCCTTGTGATAGGTCACGTGACGGCACGTGAAATCTCATAGACAATTCTTCCATTCGTCAGTTTTCGGGTGAAGAGGCAGCGCAGTTTGGTGTTTTATTGAGCGGCCTGCCTAAAGGATACTGAATCATGGCGAAAACCATCTCGTTACAACAGGCTAACAAGGAGCATGCCCTTGTTGTCTCCAGGGACTTCATTTCCCAACCCCGCCTGAGTAAGTATTTACATTCCGAGAACCTACTATAATATCTTGTCTGGGTGGTTGGCACAAAATCTATGTCAAAGTATTGATTTTCAGATATCATTTTTGAAAATAATAGGTTCCAGGAGTGTTTTCTAGTATCATTTGATTTTGAATAACCATCCCATAGGACTCAAGGTCTCCTGTTAGAAATAGAGTATTTTTCTTTTCTTCGTAATATAACATACATTACATCTCTTGTCATATGATTGTTAAATTCTTATTTAAGTATCATATGATTTTGAGATAAAACATTAAATAACCATTTGGCTAAGATATTATATTACACCTATTTGAAATTGTAACGCGTAATCTTCACCAATCTTCTGAGGCACCCTTCTGATATATTCATATCAATTTTATTGTAGTAAGATAATTTCAGTAAAATATAGTGATTCCAAGTTAACAAAAAATTGTCATGTGATAGTCCTCTTTGGTGAAAATATATTGAATAAAATATGCAATGAGGTTCTATGCTATCAGAACATAAATTCATAAAAAGAGATGACTCTATTTCATACTACATGGTACTTATTTAAATGTTATTATTTCTATTCAATTCTTGTAAAATATTTTAATTTGTCAGCTGATACTCCCTTTTAAATGGTGAAACTGCACTTTTAAATGGTGTGTTGAAAGTCTCTTCACTACTGTTAACCTATTATTTATATCCAACTAAATTTTTCTTAAATTAAGAGTATGTTCCAAGTCATACATATACTATATATTCAGTAGACTGTATAATTTTTAATCAATTCAGTATCTTTATTTGTATCTGTGATTAAAATAGTCTGCTAATCTGATTAAAATCTGTCTTTTTCTAACAGAAATTTAGAAAAACTGTTTTATAGATGCATTTTACATGTATATAATTTTTTATAGCATACAAAACAGTCTCAGGAGTGAATGGGCCATTAGTCATCCTCGATGAGGTGAAATTCCCTAAATTCTCTGAAATTGTACAGCTCAAGCTTGCAGATGGCACCCTTCGTTCAGGACAGGTAAGGTTTGCAGTTGAAATACTATACAATTACAAATGGAAGTTACTTCTAAACACATTTTTATTTATTTATAAAGATGTTTGTATGTCCATAAATCAATTTCTAGGTATTGGAAGTTAGTGGCTCTAAGGCTGTGGTTCAAGTATTTGAAGGTACATCAGGAATTGATGCTAAAAACACACTTTGTGAGTTCACTGGTGACATTCTTCGTACACCAGTGTCTGAAGACATGTTGGGTGAGTATCGAATAATTTGAATATTATAATTGTTCAATCCAACTTGAGAGACTTCTTAACTGTCTTCTTTTACTTAAATTAGTCCAAAAACATGAATATAATATTCAAAAATTTAATTTATTTACTATTAGAATTACATGTTTAGAAATATTTAAGTTCAAAAATCTTCTTAATCCAATTCTTTATGTTTACACAAAAACACCTTAAAAAATTATTCTACTCAGGTCGTGTGTTCAACGGCTCTGGAAAGCCAATTGACAAGGGACCACCAATCTTGGCTGAAGACTTCCTTGACATCCAGGGACAGCCAATCAACCCCTGGTCCCGTATCTACCCTGAGGAAATGATCCAGACTGGTCAGTGATGTTTTTTTATAAGCATGGTTTTGGAATCAAAGAAAGTCATAGTTCTTTCTTAATAAACTAATTAATTGTATTGAAGCCGATAAACTTTAACTTAATTAATATACCATCTATTCATGTGAAAATCCTTTATAGAACCTAAAAGTATGTGTATATTGCAGGTATTTCTGCTATTGATGTGATGAACTCAATCGCCCGTGGTCAAAAGATTCCCATCTTCTCAGCGGCTGGTTTGCCCCACAATGAAATTGCCGCCCAAATTTGTCGTCAGGCCGGTCTTGTCAAGGTATTATTAATTTTCTGGTATTTTTAACATTGAGAAATAAAGAATTCCCTACTAACACTGTTTTCAATAAGTACTGTCTCTTGTCTTCACACTAGCACAACATAATGTTAAAGAAAGAGTTGAAAAACCACTTTACTTTTAAAGGTCCCTGGTAAATCAGTATTGGATGACCATGAAGACAACTTCGCCATCGTGTTTGCCGCTATGGGTGTGAACATGGAGACAGCCCGATTCTTCAAGCAGGACTTCGAAGAGAACGGCTCTATGGAGAACGTGTGTTTGTTCCTTAACCTTGCGAACGACCCTACCATTGAGAGAATTATTACCCCACGTCTGGCTCTGACGGCTGCTGAGTTCTTGGCCTACCAGTGCGAGGTAAACAACCTAAATTCTGTTTAATACATATCCCACACAAAAATATATGTCTTTCCCTTGTATAATTTTCTGTACTTTTGTATTTCTATAAATCCCCAATATATATTAGCATGTTTGTATAGAGGTCATCTGTACCTCACGCCATTAATAATATCGATGCTAATCGAATTAAATTAAGTGTGATTTAAACAATTTGGAGCTAGAATTGATGGTACAAAATTGTATTGTTAATTATAGAAACACGTACTAGTCATTCTGACTGACATGTCTTCATACGCTGAAGCTTTGCGTGAAGTGTCCGCCGCCCGAGAGGAAGTACCCGGACGAAGAGGTTTCCCCGGTAAGCACTAGACGTCTAGCCTACAAACCATTTCTTCTATTTGAACGTTTGACATATTTGACAATGTTCAAGTGGAGATTGTGGTGGATACTAATTGGAAAATGAGCCTGAAACTGTGTGAACAATCTTATATTGAAGTACACAATTATTACTTTGAAATTTATTGCAATCCTGTGTTTCTCACAAATTATGTATCAATTTAAAATCGATTCAAAAATGTTTTAAAATATCAAGACCGATGACTAGAATTAAAAAACATGTACTTACTTTTGTATGTGTTGTGAATTTCTTGTGCCTTTCTAGGTTACATGTACACGGATTTGGCCACAATTTACGAGCGGGCGGGACGTGTCGAAGGTCGTAACGGATCAATCACACAGATCCCCATTCTTACTATGCCTAACGATGATATTACTCACCCAATTCCTGACTTGACTGGTTATATTACTGAAGGACAGGTCAGTGGTACCACATTGTCTTCTTAAGGCATATTTCATCTATTTAAAAAAAAATACATTCGTAATTATGTAATACAACTTTAATGTCGTTTATTGCACTAATTTAAATTTTAATGTATCATAACGTGTCATGTCATATTTTTTGGTGAAGAAAAAATTATTTATATATCGATTTGAATAAATAAGCTATATGTGTACCAAGTCATTCAACAGGTTAGATTTTTCTCACACATAAGTATACAATTTGTATTTTTTATTCAAAATTCATCGAAATTGGTGCTGTAGGTTAGCTGTGAAAGGTCACACACAAACTATTTAAATTAGTCTTTAATTGTATTCAATTCGTTTATTCTCAGATCTACGTCGACCGTCAATTGCACAACCGTCAAATCTACCCTCCAATCAATGTGCTGCCATCTCTGTCGCGTCTGATGAAGTCCGCTATCGGAGAGGGTATGACCCGAAAGGACCACTCTGACGTCTCCAACCAGTTGGTTAGTATTCAAGTATAGTCTGTAAGCATTTATACATTCGGGCAAATACCAGCCTTAAAATATGTATTTCGTCAACAATACTATTTTATCAATAATAATATATGTCGAATTTAGACGCCGAATTTAAGGTCTTTAAAAATAGTTACGTCAGCCTAGCTGACGTCATTTTCTTCAATGTTACTCGAAGATTCCTTTTATTGAGAACACACACACACACAATAAAATCACTACCGTCAAATAATCACTTTTATTGCGTAAAGCGTAACACAATAATAGTTTTACACTGTCCGAGTCCAAATAAGCGAATGTGTCATCTGTTGTAGCGTTTGTCTTTTTATTACAACAATAGTGGGGTAGTAGTAGTAGAGGGGCGACCCGAATACGCGCAACAATGTTGCCTTTTTCTTTTTTTTTTTTATATTTTTTACCTGATAAACCATACTCGGAACTAAACACGTGCGTCTTTTGTACTATAGCGAACCGACGAGATCACATCAACTGAATCTTTATAAATCATATTTATATCTTCATAACGCATAGAATAATCAAAGCGAAATGAGTGTTAATTCTACTGTGATATTTCAGTACGCGTGCTACGCCATTGGTAAAGACGTACAGGCGATGAAGGCCGTCGTGGGAGAAGAGGCTTTGACGCCCGATGACTTGCTCTACCTCGAGTTCCTTACCAAGTTTGAAAAGAACTTTATCACACAGGTAAAATATAAGAATCATTATTGATTATATATTTTTCGATTGAAATAGGCTTTTTTCGTTTTTAAAATGCCATAAGCACACAAGATATAACCTCTTTTGTATTTCCAGAGCAACTACGAGAACCGTAGCGTGTTTGAATCCTTGGACATCGGCTGGCAGCTCCTCCGTATCTTCCCCAAGGAGATGCTTAAGCGTATCCCTGCCGCCACTCTTGCGGAATTCTACCCTCGAGACTCGCGTCACTAAAACCTTTAATCCCCTGATACGACCTTCTGCCCCTTTGCTATCCTGTTAACGGCGTTTCAAACTATTTTAACCGTATTTAATTACTGCGTTCGGTGTAAACCGAAGAAGGCCAATATTCCAGAACGTCACTCTAAACTTAAATCTTGGTTCCGGAGCTGCCGAACTATTTTTTTTCTATAAGAAGTTTGATATTTTCATGTGGTGATTGTGACACGAGACACTTATTGGAATAGGGGCCATAAGGGTTTATTCTTCACATTCTCCAATGCGATGGTGAGCCTGATATTTTTATAATTTATGGTTCAAACCTATTCACGAGATTTAATAAATTATTTATTTACATAGAGAAATCCATATTTATTATTTGGATGTTGCTTAACGATTAAACAGATTGTCGTATCGCGTCCTTGTAAGATATTACTTGTTAGTAAGTTGTTAATAGTTAATGTATTTCATGTGTAACAAATAAAATTATATCGTGTTGATATTTATAGCCATATATGTGTTGCTAGAACGTTTTAAAGACAATATATTTTTCGCTCTATTCAGTTTTTATTTGCACAAAAAGTGGGAAAGCAAAATCTTTGTATATTGGCAGCACAAGACGCAAAGTTTTTGTTTTCTATATTCATAATCGGTATGTGATATAGCTTGGAAGAGACTCGTGTATATACGCAGGAACAAAATGTTGCATTCCAAATTCCTGTTCACTCCAATGCTTCTATTCTATAAAGTGAATTAGGATACTGTTGTTTGAATGGAAATAAAGTATAGAAATTTAATTTTGTTTCTCTTCTCAGTCGAATCCCTTTATTTTTTGCTCATGACACCTATTGAGTAGTTATAATTAATCCTCGTTATCACACGACCATTGCCTTAATCTGTTTTTACATGGCATCATTATATTTATATTGTCTGAACGCGCCTAAACTGATGAATAGACCGAATGCAAACTTATTGTATCCCACTGTTTCACCCGCGTTTAATAAGGAGACCTATACACATAGTAAATCATACCATTACTTTTAATTTTTTTTTTGCGCTTAGAAGGCCACATATCAGTGTCCATAACAAAACCACCTAATTTTAATGCAGATTTTTTATAATAGTTGCCGTAGATGAATCATATTAAGTTGACATTTCATTTCTTAGTAGATATTTTAAAGTTCTATAACACCTTAGAACATTTTATGGATCTATCTATAAACTGTATCTACAGCGCCATCTATCTATACTAAAACTTAAATTTAGTGCTGTAAAAAAATTAATCCACTTGGTAATGCTTGAAATAGGATGGAGATGTTTGCTTGTATTTACTATTTATTGTTTCTGAATCCTGACCAAAATTACAAATGACATCACCCTCACTATCACCTTAATTTCAAATAGGCTATGGTGGCCAAATGTTT
Organism: Pontia daplidice; assembly: GCA_963693355.1. Lineage (NCBI taxonomy): Eukaryota > Metazoa > Arthropoda > Insecta > Lepidoptera > Pieridae > Pontia > Pontia daplidice. The sequence goes on along the minus strand of CAVNZL010000137.1, from coordinate 4,311,784 downwards.
TTTTTTCTTTGCTTTGTTGATTTAAGCCGAATTTACTCTTTAAATTTAAAGCAAATGAAAGGCGACTGACCAAGGCAAGTACAGGTTTGAATAAAAAATGAATTAAATTGTGGGTGGTTTACTTTATTTATGATTAACAATTACAATGTTGCTCATGTAAATTAAATGCTGTTTTATAAGTGGAACTCAATGCTGGAATGAAGTTACCACTGACACAATAATGGAATAAATACTGGATGTTTCTAAATTAACCGGCGATACCAACAATGGCTTCTGAGGCGAAATACTTCACATCAACATCGGGATCTACATTCAGCTTCTCCAAAACAGGTTTTACTTGTGGCTGAATGGCTGCTATATCTAAATACGGCGCCATCTTTTGTAGAGTTTTAGCGACATTGAATCTCACGTTGGCAACACTATCGTCAGCCGTAGATAATACGGCAGGAAGGAGCATTCTAGTAGTTATATCCTTGCCACAAACTTCGGCTAAAACATTGATGCAGAATAGATAAGTCATTCTGTGCAAGTAGTTTTGTTCACGAGACATCGCCAGGACTTTGGGTATGACGTTCGTTTCCGCCCATGATGGACCATATTGTTCAACTAACTTCTTTAAGTTGAGAGTTGCTGCTTCACGGATGGCATAGACATGGTCGAACAGCCAGGACATGCACAGACCGGTGAGTTTTTCGTCAAAGAATTCTTGTCCAAGCTGTCCAGCTAGTAAGGGCATATGTTCAATGATAGCTAGGCGAACTCTCCATTTCGTGTCTTCCGCCAACTCCATGATGGCTGGCAAGAGGGATTGAACTAATTGTTGTATTCCAATCACTTCATTTACACATTCAAGGTTGGATATGATGTTTAATCTAACTTCTGGGCACTCATCTTTAAGCTGTATCAGAAATAGAGGTAATAAGTGCTCAATGGTGTTTTGACGTCCCACTATTGGACTGAGACCCATTATAACAGAAGCCAGGGCAGATTTTACATGTTGGTTAGGGTCGCAGACCAGCTCTTTGATTTGTGGCAGGATCATGTTCATGATGATGTGTTCTTGTTGGGCTTTGTCCAAATTCATGCAGAAATCCTTTACCTAAAATAGATTTATTAAGGCTTTTAATAGCAGTTAGCAGCGTCTAAGCCAAGCGGTATTAGATAATTACTGTTAATTCTGATGTTCACAAATTAAAGTTATTTTTTTTTTCATCTAAAATGCCTTTTTTTATTAACTACATGTCTAAATCTTAACACAACAAAATTTTGTTAGGATATTTTATTACCTATCTGATTAATTTCAAACTACTTGAAATCACTATTTTGAAACACTTCTTAAGTTTTAAATTTAAGAGTGTACATCAAACTTGATACATCATTTTCAAATTTCGAATGTTTGTATGTTTAGGTTTTTGGTAATTCAACCCAAATAAATAAAAGGGTTATCATCAGTTACCTTCCCAGCGGCAGCAGCGCGAACTTCAGCTTCAGAGTCTTTCAGCAATGCCTGGAAAATTTGCGCAAGATCGGATCGTGCAAGTTCCGGTCCCACTGCTTGCTGCAGCTCTACAAACCTATGGAAAAGCAGCAAATAATGTCAGTTAAAGCTAGGATATCCATGAATCCTAAATTGAGTTAACCTCAAATATTTTTAGTACAAATTAAGTCTAAATCTGTCTCAACATTGTGTATACTTAAGAAAAGTAGTATTAGTAGATTGGATATTTAATTTAAAAAATATATTTTTCTTAAATTAAACATCCATTCAAACTACCAAAAAAAATAGAAATCTTATTACCTATGCAACTCATAAATTTTTAAATACATTTTCTATTAATTGGCTATTCATACAGTATGTATTTCTTACTTGTCAGCTAGCATGTATCGCACACGCCACGAGGAATCACCAGCGCGAGCACGTACAGTTGGCATAACGAGTTGCTCGCAGTCTTCAGCTGGAAGCAAGCCTGCTACTGCTGCACAGGCTTCTGCCGCTAGTATACGGACCGAGTCCTGGTCATCCTGTAAAGTGAAATGTAATAAAATTACTTCAACAGACAATTTATCACTGCTGAAAGTTCTGACGTCAAAGTATCAAATAATATTGGTGGTTATATTAACTATATATTTATTATTTAAAATTGATAGTTATGAAATTAATAGGTTTGACTTAATGCATTGAAACATTATTTTATAAAGGCAAATCTTAATCTACTATTTTTTACATAAGTCACACCTGTTTCCCATTGGGTAAGGTAAGCAGAGACCACAGACCTCCTTGTGCTACAATACTTGCAAAAATCCTCTCTCGCTTCTTCCAACCTCATTGAATTCATCATACATTCTCATATGTGCTTCTGACCTGCTCTTTTTCCAGAACATTCTGAATCTGATCCAAAAGGATTCAGGCAGGTCTCCAAGCGCCACCCTCACCATCCACACTCGCCTTATATATATGTATGTCGGTCTTTCCTCATTTATTCTTTTCATGTGACCAAACCACCTCAGCATGCCCTTTCCTAACTTTATCACTACATCCTCTTTCACTCCACATTGCTTTTGTATTTAACTATTTCTTATTTAATACGAACCTGTGCCAATGTCACAAACATGGGTATAAGATCACTCTTAACATACTCCACTTCAACAACTCTTGCAAACTCTCCAAGTTTGTATGCAGCTGCCCTCCGTACCATTGGTGTATCATCTTGACATAGTGTACGGAAATGCTCTCTCAATTCAGCTTTTACTGGTGCTGAGACACGTGGGTAGCACACACTGGAATTATACATATATTTTTGAAACCATAAAACATATACAAGGCGGCAGATTAATTTCTAGATACGAACATTAATTATTTTTAAATCATATATAATTAAGATTATAAATTCATTTATCTAATGTCTTAAGATCAAGGTTCATGGTATTATTCAGTCATCAAGTAGTATATTTGTTTACATCCTTACTAGGTCATTTGATCAGGCCAATTGTACACTATCACTTCCATTACTAAATTGGAACAGATTGGAGTGAAATTATTTTTATTGTAAATGTTTAATTCAGATGTTTTTAGAGCATGATTAATTACAATATAATAAACTTTTACCATAAGAACCTCAAAATTATACTGCAATTATTTGTTAATTAATTATAATGTTAAAAATGTAGGACAGAAATCAATGGATAATTCATAAGATATTTCACTCTACAAATACAAAAATATGTTATCAATCTTAAGCGAAAATTTGAAAATTAGAAACGGTAAAATATTATTGTGTAATAGAATGATACATCCAAGACAAGAATCCAAACTGCAAATCTGACTAAAATTTTTGATATTGAATCAAAACCTCATTTTACAATACATGATCACTGCTTTAGATTATTGTATTTTCAAGAATTTATAGTAATGATATTGTGTTTCTCTTTAAAGCATAAATTTATTGAATGTTATTGAATAATTCTCTAATACCTGAACAGTCCACAAGCAGATGCCCTAGATGTGAACCAATCTCCACCAGCCAAACGCTGAACTAGTGGTACAAAGTGTTGTTCCAAGGCTTGTGGGGAGTGGTGAGCAGCAACAGCACGGAGTGAAGCAACTGCCTTGTCACGGACAACTGTTTCCTCTACTGTGGCGAGAGACTCCAGTGGGGGTAACAGGCAGTGGGCAAACTCACCACCACCAACCAGACTGATAAAACTTCCTATAAGAGTGTACAGTATTTATGAGTTTATTATAAGTATGTCTATAAATTTAACCGTTTTTGAGACTGTTAGTATTCGCCACTCGCTTAACGAGTTATTTTTAATGTGAACAACAATATTAGTAATTTCTTTGTCTTTGTGTATAACAATTAATGTCAACAAACCCAAAACATATAAATAAATACTGTAGTTCGAAATGTAGAAGCTTCATATATATTTGATAAAATATATGGTGAAATAACATATAAATTTTCTTAAATTGACTTCACACAGTTTAAAAAGCATTGAGTAATTACCAAGTTGTTCTGCAAGTGCCAAGAGTACTTCGTCTTCATCGTAAATGGTCTCGGTGAGGAAGGGGATGAGTTCAGATCTGGTTCTTTCCACCCCAAGGGCGAGGGCGATTGTCGATAGTTTCTTTATTGAATTTAAGCGTAATTGTACATCCTCGTTTTTAAGTTCATCAATGAGTACCGCAATAGGATAAAGTGACTCATCCGTTCCAGAGTCACTGGCCGCCATTTTTCACTGCAACTGCGTTTCGTAGACTTTATTTATTATTTTTCTAATTCTCACACCAATCTTTTATGATTTCGTTTCGTTATTTTTAAGGATTTTCTACGCCTTGAGCATAAAATGGAAGCCTGCTTTTGTCTATGGATAAATGAAAGTTTAACACAGTCTTACCAGCTCTATTAAAAAATTTCACCCAAGCGATCCACGATTATATTAAAACCACAGTAACGTTCGAATTTTGATGCGGCTAAGATACGTTTTATTTAAATTTTATTGAATTGTGGAAATATTGAATGTATATAATCAATTATGATATATATATATGTATATATATTAGTGTAATTTGTAGTTTTTTTAATTGCAGAAGCCTATTACACCCTAATTTAAGGCAAAACAGTCCATAGATCAAACTCCGAAAAATGCACACATTTATAGATTATATATTACATACCTATGGATTACAAAAGTTACCATAGATACATAGATGTTTCATTGCCACAGATACTTATGATTAAAGCTGTCATTTAGATGCTAATTGTTGTGTTCAAACTGGTGCAATTTTTGAGATGTCTTTCGAGATTGATTTTTTTCAATTTTTTTTATTTACTTAACTTTGTTATTTTACTAATGTAAAAAAGGTTGCGATGAGCGATAATGACGATGTTAACGCGTCCATTGCGCATATTGTGCTATGCTGTGTTGCCGGGCAAGGTCTTGGCCGCATGCACTCCAAATCTTTTACACATCCGGGCATGCATGGCAACTTCTTCATACATGGCATACTCGGATTTATGCACTATCAAAGTAAGTGATTGTAGAGTTTTTCGAGTTTTAACCGATCTTATGCTTCCTAAAACGTATACGGTTTGAATAGAACTTACTAAACGAATTATAGAGGTCTTAAGAAACTAGATTCTATCGGAATGTAGTTTCGAAAATTCATAATTACATGCCTGCTCTTTCGCACCCTGTTCCATATAAAATGAAGTTTGCAATAGGTACAAAGATTATTTAATATACTACATTGACAATAAGAAAAGAAATCGCATAATATTACTACAGGTGGAAGATTCAATAAGGATTTCAAGTCAGCCTATGCGATCAGTTACGCCGCATCAAGATATCTAGCGCTACCGTGTCTGAATGCCGACTTATATCGTGGTGACGCGGCACTTAGTACCCTCCACCTTGCCTCCGGTTTGATCCCTTTTGCAATGGCTTTGGGTGGAAAAGACGACCAAAACCTGGGAAACTTAGTAATTGCCTGCAATATTGTATCACTGTGCGTGTATTCACACAAAAATGAGCGACAGTGGGGTTGGTACACAGCAGGAGCGGGAGTTTTGGCATATTTTATTACAACGACTGTTGCAAAGAAAATCACTTATCCACTATGTTTGGCCCTGATGGACTATTGTGCATACAGAGTATTTCATATTCATTTTGCGGCTACATAATTAAAATTTAAACTATATCATTTCTTTTTATTAAGATCACGCCCTTATTGAAGAACGTTATTACAATTATGATATAATTATGTACATTTAATACAGAGATGATTCATTGGTGAAATACATACTATTTACAAGAAGTATTTACTAAAAGCTCTATTCTAATGACATTATATCAAACAAAATAATTTCAGCCCCGTTATTCGTAGAGTGATGGTTAAAAATCTTCATTGATAATTAATTGGAATATCAAATACATAGGTAAAAAAAATTAAATCTAAGATCCAAACCCCGCGTTAGCGCTATCCCGTTCAACTAAATAAAGATATTATTTAACTTTACAATGTTATTCTATGTATGGATCTTTATTACCACGCAAAACTACTGAATGGATTTAAGTTATAATGTGCACAAGTCTCAGGAGGATGACCGCTATAGCTAGTTGTTATAATATATCGCGCTACCATCGGAAGATCACAAAAATTGTTTTGAGTTCTATTGCATTAATTAAGGCATACCTAAGGTTTTTATTATTATATATAATAAGGAGAATGTAGAAGAGACAATGAAAATAAAAATTCTTTAAGAAACTTCATCTATAATTAGTGGGATGACATCCCACGCGTTAGCGGAGTTCTCATGACGGCATATTATATTTCTCGACGTAGTCCCTGTAGCTTTAGAACTAGTAGTGATTCTACTGGTTGAAGACCCTCTCCTTACGGTGCAGAAAAACGCATTCCTCCATTAGTAATATAAGCCTAAATTTATTAATTAACTGTATAATTCGGTGTTTTGAATACTTTGCAGCAATCGTGCATAGAGTCAGGGCTATATTATGATAAAATTAATCTATTTCAAAGAAACACAAAACATTTTAACTAGACAGATAAAACAAACGACCTTAAATAACCTAGTATAGAATTAACAAACCATGGTATCACAACCCAACCGTTCCGTAGATAATGCACACAGCGGGTTTACTCTACGCATGATACCAATTATGCGTAGAGCAAACCCGCATTTGTTCTAATATTATAAAGAAAACATTTGCTTTGAAGAGGTCAAATGTTTTATAAGATTTCAGATAAATAAATTATACCTAATATTTATTACAAAGATTATATTAAACCGATGTTCGTACAAATAATAGAGTGAATAATTGTAGGTTAAGCAAGTTACTGCTACTTGGTGTTCATTTAGTAGATTTATTACAAAGTTTGTCATATAAAATTCAAAACTAATACCATATAAAACTTATTATTATTTTCCTCTTATACTATCACTTATAAAATTAAATTAGAAAATAATCGTAAAAGGAATTTGAACAAAAACTAACAAGCGGGAAATCAGGAGAATGTGTGTACTAAAAAAGTAATATAAAATAACTTTTCCAGCGAGTGAGCATCGGGTTCAGACCGCGAAAATTAATTTTCCGATATTGTGAGCAACAAATACAAGTGTCGGTTACTCGTAATGGCCGCCGGAAAACGGCATCTGTTGTAACTGATACCACTCGGTTAATTGTCAACGATTTATTGAAAATGCGGTTGTTCTATGGTACAATAAGGTATGCTTTTCACAGAAAATTATCTGTAGTAAACAGTCCGGTGAAAAAGTATACTTTCTATTAATATTGCAATAACATTTCATAAAAAAACTTTGCTTATTGACAATTTTTTCTCCACTAATCAATGTCTCATCTCGTTTGTTACGTTCCATGCTGTTTGCAATAAGACATTACGAAATCCTCATAACTTACAAGTATTATCATATAATCACCATCTAGCTCACATAATAACTCGCAGACACTCCAAGCTATTACACATGACTGTGCCAGCTGAAATAATTCATTTCGCTAACAGAGGTATTACAGTCTAATGACATCCTCGGTGTTCCTAATAGCTGAAACCAGGCGTAAAAATTTGTAAACAAAACTCTTAAATTCATGCATAATAGGTCTTGTGTTTCGTATGTGGGGTAATGTTCTTTACGTATGAAGGGTTCATTTCAATGATATGTTTTAATAGAAACAAGAAAAAATAACAGGGTTGTTTAAAGAACATTTTAAATTTATTTGAAAATAAAGATACCAAATATTTGTTTGAGCATTTTCCAAGTAATAAAACTAAATCTGTTTGACCGGTCACTTGTCAGACTAATATAAGAGTAATCCGAATTCCAAGACTAAAATTGATTTCAAATCCATACTTAGTTTCTAATGATTAGTGATAATGCACCCGGTCTAATTGAATTGATGCATGTTTCTAATTCGAGTCTTATTTGAGTTTAAATAGGTTTAAATTTGAAGATACCAGCGGAATGTAAATCTTGCGTTGATATATTTGTTCAAGCGAAATGTTTGGCATTATCTTCCAGTGTCCATATTAAGCTATAATATTGTTAGAAGTAATTATCAAGTAAGTATGTACATAATGTAGCTTATATGTTATAGAACGTGACTCTGTTGTATAGATATGTTTTTAATAGGGAGGAAAGTACACATGAAGGCGGCAACCGCGGACCAGTAATAAATATCCTAAATTACAAAATTTTGTAGGAATACAAATTATCAGAACGATTGTTCTGAAGGTGTACGCCCTTTTATACGATTTATCTTTAATTATTATTTAATTATTTTTATAGTTAATAGAATCAAGCGTTACTTTGCGGAATAGTATGGATAGTGTACAAAATTCTATTAATCCAATTTATTAGCAATATTGTGCGAAAAATCCCTCAAACATTCGATGCAGGTTTCGCCCCGGAGCATTCTCAGGATGATATCTAATAGAATCGTGGGTCTTTTAGAATTGTATCATAATTTTCAGTTGACGAAAGGGACTTTGTAGTTTCGAAGCAAAATTATTTGTGATCAAACAAGGCCGCTGTGCCAGTAAATGAAGTTATACATCAAAACAGATTTGATTTTTTTTGAAAGATGTACCTAAAGCCTCTTTCGAAAAATCAGCTGTTTGCTTAGTTAATTTATTATTGATTTGGTAGTTACGAAACGGTGTAAAAGATAAAAGGCGATACTATAGTAGAATGTTTCAAGCGTTGGAAGCATGTCTTAACTGTTGAGTTTCCATACTTCGTATCAAGGCAAATTTAATTCAATTTGGTATATTATGTATAGTTTTATTTCATTAAAGTATAAAACAAATAAAAAGGTATACAATATTTTATTGAAACACACCAAACAAATTAAAAAAAATGATGTTTTGAAAATGTTCTGGGTTATCCTTCTCGTGTGAACGACCCGCAATCACAATATGATGTTTCTGTTCTTTCTTATACTGTTTTGAATTTTATTCTTATGCTAATACGCCAGACTAATGATTAAAAGATTACAGCAATTAAACAGTCAGTTTATGCAGATTACATGTTTCGTATGCGACTTCATTCGCAGCAAAACAGATTCTTCATCTAGTTATTTGCTTTATTCAGTCTAGTTTAAAAACTAAACGGCCAAAGAAGTACATATAACGTATTTAATTATACGAAGGCCGGTTGGATAAAGTATAATTTTTTGAATCTGTTCTCAAAAATATTTCACCCTAATTGTAATTCTGGCTGGAATGATAAATTTGGCAACACTGTAATAGGATGTCAGGCTAACAAATGATCGAGTTTAATATGAACCCATTTTACCGCATTTAACAACAGTTTACGGTACATGAATTCCCTTTTGATAGCTTTTTTCTCAGCTTTTTTTAAAGTGGCTCTTAGCTTAGTTTGTCACGCCTAGCACGACGGTTTTTAGGCAGAAGGACTTGACTTTTTCCTTCGTTTTTATATGCTAAACTTTGATTGTAGGTAAATTTTTACTAAGAAACTTTATAGAACTTTCAATCAATGAAAAAAATGTAGATAGCATATCTTTACAAATGTTGATATGCATCTGTTTTTTTTTCAATTTATCATATATTTATTAATAATTTATCATATATTTATCGTATACTTGTTATATATAGGAAATTTTCTCAGGACATTTGTGAAAGATGGTGATACTTTATAGACAAGCAATGAACATCTAGGAATATCTATTATAAAAAAACAGTCTCAAGAAAAAAATTGTCTGAAGCTAAGCAAAGAATAATACCTATTTCTATTCAATCCAGTGTCCTATGGAGACATTATTGAATCACATCTAAATTCAATTTGTTTGCGACGCTGAAACTATGCCTATCGCTCAGACATAATGGGCCATTCACCACAGTTTGTAATCGGTCATTCACCCCACATGTAGGCTGCAAATTCGTGTGGAATTAATTGTTCTGACCCCATTGTGGTGTATCGTATGCTGGACATTATATTACTTACATTACTATCATAGCATCTCGTGAATTCCTCCCACACTTAAAAGCATAAAATATAGATAATACATCAACAAAAATATTCTTTTGTATAAGAAAAAACAATGAGTGTTTCATTGCTTTGCTTATGCAAAATTTTATGCATAGATGGTAAATTATTAATATATTTTAAATAATAATAGATTTTTTTTAAGTCCCATTATCTGCATAGGTCAGACTAAAAATTAAAATTTTCCAGAATTGGCCACTTACTTGCCGGTTTAGAAGAAGGCAGAAACGCTTTTTAATTGCAAACTTTTTTCAGTTTCACCAAATTGAGACGATGACGGTTGGAGCTGGGATGACAATTACGCATAGACTTATGACACTCTTTTCAGCTATAGTACAAGTTTAACGCATATTAGGCTTTTGGCCGAGAGGCGTATACAGCCATCTACTACATGCGTAACCTTCGTCTAATGTAGGAATTTTTCTTAAGTCTGACTCGCTGACAACTGAATGACAATTATGCTATAGAAATGGTCAATGGTAAAAAAAGAAAATTCACCAAGAATCTATTGACAATAGATCTATACCGTAAAATAGAAGAGCAATTGAAAAAATTTGGAATAAATTATTTTAAAAATAACAGCTAAAGGCTGAATCTCGGAAATAACTTTTTCCTAAATTGAAAGGAAAACAAAAAGGTTTTCCTTTCCTACTTATCAATTGTAGTAAATACCTATCAATCTCGCCTCGCCATGGTCGCCCGTCCACGGACGTCAACAACAAAAACATCGATGCTGTACGCGCTATGACTGAAACAGGCAGGCATGTTACCTAACATGAGATTCGCATATCCTTCGAAATTTGCATGAGTCAAGTACAACCCTCACAAACATTTTGAGTGTCAGAATGTTGTGCTCGCGGTAAATCCCACACATTTTGACCGGTTTGCTTATAGTACAAGTGATGAAAAATGCAATTATGTCTCGAGCAAAGTAGCGCAAGTGAAAAATACGTCTTCGCGGATTCTTTTTTTTTATAAAATTGACACGTGGCTTATCACTGTGAATACGTCTATATGACCATTTGTTATCTAATTTATTGACAAAGACCGTAAAGATTACCGTAAATCGGTAAACGGTTTCATCTAGCGATGCTCGAATAATAATAATGTTTATGAACAAAGACGAAGACGAGACAAACGTAGACTCATAGTCAGCCTATAAACCCGTGACTTTCTTCTGTGAATGTCTTCTGTATCCAAAAATTAAAAAAAAACACCCTTGCGGCACAGAACTTCTCAAAATTAGTTTAGTCAAATAAGAAATCGCAATAGAAGAATATTTTGAGAAACAATAAAGTAACTTTTGGCAATTATTTTTTAACTTTTATCGAGGTGAAGTACGAATTACACGAAATATCGTGGTACAATAATTGTATGCAGAAGAAATATCTTGTCTCACGATATTTGAAACGCACCAATAAAAAAATATGGACGCCCCAGCTGACATCAGGAGATTCCCTATAGGAATGTACTTTTTAAGTTTAAAAAGTATTAATATAAAAAAATCTTTACTGTGTACTGTACGCGTAAATTACAGTTCATATATTATTAACAAACTATTGACAAATTTAAACATTTAATATAATAAATAAACAAGTAATTAATCGATGGCCTCATATAGTACCTATAGTATAGCTATTAATAGTTTTTGAAAAATCTTAACGTAATATTTAAAACCTTTATGTTTTAAAAGTTCCTTCGTTGTCAGCTTTAAAAGGTAGCGAGTTGTTATGGCCTCGCCTAATGGGCAATACGCTATTTTTATTGTGTTTGACAAACCTTATTTTGCAATTTTCAAGTCGTACTTTTTAGTAATATTAAATATTGAGAACTAATGGAAAATAAAAATATATTGTAAAAGAGGGAAGCCGCAATAATATTTGAAATGCTTCCAAAGCTCTTCCAAACATTTATACAAGAATCCGCTCGTTATTCTGTGACCATATTAATTTAAATCTATTAAGGAACACCGCCGAAATCCTAGGAATCGAACTGACAGGTTACGGAGGTGGAATGAATCCGTACATGCGTACAGTGAAAATCAAATGTAGCTTCACTTATACGTTATCTAGAGATAACGTAACGTAAAACTAATGTTTTACGTTACTGTCTCCAAGTCAAACAATTCGTAGATATATTCAATTATGAAAGGTAAATTCATAATGGCATAAATATATCTACAAAAATGTTTAAGAAGAACCGTTTAAGGTAAGGTATGTTGTAGGTATACTATCAAATCATACTATAATACATATTCTCATACTGAATATCAGTGTTCTATCTACTCTCAACACTTTGCCCGACCTGTTTAATTAATCAGGGAATCCTTCATTCAGCATACCAATAACACTTATTTAACTGAAAGCCGGTGGGCCAGTACGGCCATTAATCTTGATCCAAGTAAACACATTCTATATTATTGTTAGCCACCAATCTGTAAAGGCGGTTTCGTAGACGTTATAAAGGCAAAGTCAGCATCTCTTGTACTAATTCCGTCGTCAGAGGTCTATGGGAATTTTATTACATTATTCCTCTCCGATAATAGCATTAGTTTTTTATTTTTGTATTCAGAACAAGAATAAAGAGGGAAATAAAATGAGATTTTTCGTTACCCGCATATGTATTGTTGTATTGAATGTTCACTAATATTTGTTTCTATTTAATGTACAGAAATAAGTTTTAAGAAAAATGTAGTGTGATAATACTCGCAAATTATTTTCAGTATAGTCATAGTGATGCCATAGAAAATTTAAGTTAAACGAAAGTGAGAATATCCAAATTACTTGGGATCGTTATAAATTCAGGCGAGTTATTTTTAATTTGATTTGTTTTCGCTGTTAACGCGACATTTAAGAATCTAAACTATTTTAATTGATGGCAGTTACTGTCTGATGCGTTTTCTTAAAAGATAAGTGAAGTTTATTATTAGAGTGTTTAAAAATAAAATTAATAAATTAATATAAATCTATATTTCATTTGATTAACTAATATTTTTTTTATTTTATATATTTTTATTATATACCGTTAGCAAACGTTTTTTTTTTTTTTTTTTTTTTTTTTTTTTGTTGTTTTTTTTTTTTTTAAAAAAATTTTTTTTTTTTTTTTATTTTTTTTTATTAATAAATTATTATTTTTTTGGGGGGGGGGGGGGGGGGGGGGGGGGGGGGGGGGGGGGGGGGGGGGGGGGGGGGGGGGGTGGGGGGGGGGGGGGGGGGGGGGGAAAAAAAATTTTTTATTTATTATATGTTTTAGGGTGGGGGAAGGGGGGGGGGGGAAAAAAAAAAAAATTTTTTTTTTTTTTTTTTTTTTTTTTTGGGGGGGGGGGGGGGGGGGGGGGGGGGGGGGGGGGGGGAAAAGAAGGGGGGAAAAAAAATCCCCCCCCCCCCCAAAAAAAAAACCCCCCCCCCCTTTTTAAAATTTTTTTCCCCCCCCCTTTTTTTTTCAACACAAAAAAAATTTTTTTTTGTGGGGGAAAAAAAAAACCCCCCTCCTCAAAAAGAAATTTTGGCTTCTTAATGGTTTAAAAATTTTAGTCCTTAATTGAATTGTTGTAGAGTTTACCATAAATCTGAAATAAGTTTTAGTGAAGATTTGAGAAATATAAATACGTAACGTTAAACAAAACGTCATAAACAAAATTGATATTTATACTTCATAAAGAATTGCTTACAGAGCAACAATGAATGATGTTTTTAAAGAAAATCATAACTTTGGCTATAAAACGCTGAATACTTTGGAGAATTCGAATTTTGTATGGACCAATGCAGCCCATAGTTTCGCTTGAGAATAAATCTATTCTGACTTAATAATTCATAAATTAAGGAGGCTCTAAGTTTGATTATAATTGTTACAAATAGCCAGGCAGTTATCGCTTAACAACACGTGATACAACCTCGCCATATCGCGACATCTTAGCCGCTTTGACCCCGAATCGTGGGTACATATGATAGAACCCTCATTACAATTTAGCGCAAAACGCGGGACAGTTAGTTTATCTAAAAATCCTAATACGCTAGGTCCTTTATTTTAAACGTATTTACTAAGACGTTATAGCAGTTCGTTCTATAATAAAGGCTTATATTGTATTTACTCAGTATTTACAAATTTAAATTGAAATAACGAATTTTTTTCTAAGCAATACTGGAGATGTATGCAGACGATGTTACACCTTTGCCTTTTCACTAACTACAATGTAATTCCTTTTCTGTATGAGACGAAACGAAACTGAAATTACTTTCAGTCTAAACGGTTCAGTAAAACAGCGCTTAGTGCTGAAGTTCAAGGCCCTCCCGGATCAGATGACATCCATCATCCGCCAGACAGACGGCTAAAAGGTTCAAACTGGGCCAGATCTTGGCCTATCGAGGCCCCGTTCAAGAATATACGGTTTGCGAATACCAATAATAAGAATTATAAACGATCAAAGTGCATGGAGAGTTTTGAACATAAGCAATATTTTTATAATATATATATATATTTACACAAGTGTCTCTTGACTACTTTTTGGGAAGCCCCGGCAACTTAATTGTAAAGATTTACTGGAAATAAATACATTTTTTTTAATAATAATTTTATCAGCAATATTTTGTGTTTGTATCGGATGATGTATTTTTAATGTTAGGTTTCTATAACCCGTAGTTATTTAACCATAGGGCTCTGGATCTCTTCAATCTCCGCTGATCATCTTTTGCAAAATTGAAATGCAATTTATGTATTCCCAGCACCACCAAGATACACCACCATAAAATTAATGACTATTAGATAGATGTTAGTTATTAGACTTATAGATGATTTAACAAAACAATGCTGAAAACCAGTGGGACTACCTTCCATACACTAATCTGGTCCCGCATCTAGGGAACTGAGATTGATTCAGATTCGAAAATATTGTAAGTTTAAGTATACACTCCAAATATGTATGGTTTTACGTAACACGACGGCGTTATTATCAAAAATAATTTAAGAATTTTATAGAATTTAGTTAAACTAAATCATTGCAACATTATACAACATGCTACATACTACACATACTATTACTACTATTAAAGAAAAAGCGGCATTTATTTATTAGCTCCAAAGTCATGGAAGAAAATCTTAGTTGGAGGACATACTTGTATTTTACAAGTTTGCAGATTATTAATGAACGAATGGCTTTAGTTATCACACAAAATGTAAAATTGTCGATGTAACTGACTTCTGTAATACTACAAAATGAATCACGCATGTATTAGGGTTAGCGTATAATATATTAAATTAATGTGGGATTAGCGGTATTAGTTCACTAAATGATTCCAGTTATTCATGGCAACGGATTAATGTAACTAATTCTATTGCGGAGATATAACAGATTCAATATGAACTGATGATCATAAGATAACACGACTTGTTTCTACTGTAAACTTGCGGCTTCAACTATAAATTACAATAGTGCCTATATTTTATATTACAGTTGTATAATCTTAGGAATTCCATACAAGAACTTGTTTATTATTAAGTATTACTACACTTACTAAGTATATCCTATATACACATTAAAAAAAACTAATAATTATAAATAAAAAAAAACAAATTAGTTTTTACTCTAATTAAATTCCTTTAATTAAGATTCCGCTGTTTAATACCCTAATCATTTCTTAATATTAACATGCTATAGAGATTTTATTAATTCAATTACAATACTTAATTGTTGTTTCATGTCGCCACTTTTAAGTGCCTTTTTATCAATAATGTATTGAATACAATTATATACTTGGATAAATTTTGCTTACATATGGCCGGTAGGACTACACAGGTGAATAATTTATAATTTCCAGTAAATAGTAAGTAATAAAACAGTAAACAGTTTTCATCAAGGCCCGCCACACTTCTACTAATAAAGAAGAGAGTCCTCAATGCATCAACAGACTTGACAACGAATAAAAAAAAATAAACATCCAATACGATTGAAACAAATTCTAATTATTTTTTGTCACTTATGAAATCATTTGATATATTTTATTCTAAGTCTGGAGAGCAGCGGTTGATAGAAATACGTTAATCGTTCTTCAAAGTATCGGATATGAAGAAATCCCTTCAAGGATTTTTATTTCATCTTGCCTCAGACGTCACGTTACGTATTTTATAAATATTGAATGTAAATAATATGGACGCGCATATTCAATAGAGAACTATATAACTCAGTCGCTATAGATCTATTAATTTGTATTTTCTTTCAAACTTATAGGAAGAGAATTACTATTCAACTGGTTTTTTATTTATATATTTATTTTATATATTATGCGTGTATTTTTGAGATTAACTATTGAGATGTCAAACAATTTTGCTTGCTTAAGAAAGGGTTTCGTAATGTAATGGATACTATTCAGGATATAACCTCAAAATACACTTAATGACTTTAATTTCAGTAAGTGGACAACGACACATTCGCGAAATAAGAATTCGCATTCCCAATTTATAATAATCACTACGCGTATAAAATATATATTATATTGATGAACAAGTATGACTTTATAATCAAAGTACAACTTAAATGTTAGAGACGCGAGTATACCAACATGTTCGATAAACATTAAGTACGAAATATAAGTCTTTGGTTGGCTTCGAGCATTTGTATTGAAAGTTGCATGATATATACGTACTTACTTGAGATGAAGTAACTTTTAACGATCATACATTGAACCCACATTTGAGGTTCAACAAAACCTGAGGTCCAGGGTTCGGTAATCGGTGAACAAATATTTTCGAAACTTAACCTGTTCTTAAAAAATACCATGTAACAGACGCATAATTGTGACTACTCCATTATCGGGGCTACATCTATAAATAAAGAAAATATTATTTGCAGTCTGTAACGACTCGAATTTCATAATATTTGCGCAATATGAAATGTTAGTTCATCTGTCAATAGCTCTGTCCACATCTGATTGATCTTTGTTGGCGGTTTACGTTCTTTGTGTAATTTATTTTAGTTTGAAAAAGACCTTTTGTGTTGGAAGTATTCGTAGGTTGGATAAAATATTAGCTTATGAAACTTAGGATAGAATTGTATTGCGTAATTGTTTTTATAGTTGCAAAGGTTCATATCCTACTTTAACTAATCTTTTAAATTCGAGTTCGAGTGGGAGAATTCATTTTAAATATATGTAATTGCCATCGTAATAGTCTTGCATTGCTTGGTGTAAATCACGAATGTATGCTTATAAATAATTAAAACGTGGATAATTTTTAGTGGAATTTATTATTATTATTTAAAATTTAATCAGAGAAAAAACAGAAATCATTCAACAAACTCTACAGTTGGTTTAAATAAATGGTAGTGAAACAAGCTAATATAAGCGTGAATACAAATGCAGCAAAGTGCATTTGCAAAATGCAATAACGTTTATCACGTGTTTGATTGCTACTGAACAGAGCAGGGATGGATTGGATGCACTGAATGCTATTTGAAAACATATCTGAAAGCAATCTTAAAAGTTTACATTTATCTCATGAGAAGTTTGTATATTGTAAAACGACAATACAAAAATGTGTCAGGTTATTGACTTATCTAAAGTTAACCTTCGTCTCCGGAATGAGACGGTAAGGCCCTATGACTTCATTGGCTGGGGCTCCAATAGTGCATGGTCCAAAATTGGGCAGTGACGGAGGCATACCTGAGCCCGCAAAGGGGTTTGACCGCAGTAGACGGCACCAGGTACGCACGAAAATTGTGTGTACACAAATTTAATTTATTGTTAATATAATTGATTTGAAATTAATATATTCGTTTTTTTAGTAGCCGTCTATTCTTTAATATAACCATTAAATTCTGGGCTAGGTTTATTGAAATGATTAAAGAAGAACACGTGCTTTTGAGGCCCCAATAAAAAGTACGTCCAATCGGAGCTAGAAACACGAACACAACAGACGTTAGAATTGCTCTGATGAACCAACAATAGTTTGTTGCATTGATAAACAGTACATTTCGATACAAGGTTAGGTTATTTGGAATTAAGTTCATTTTCTTTCCTCGAACCATAGCTTTGATTGTGTACGTGGTTATAGGTGGTACATCGTTGGTTAAATACAAATTTTAAGATATAATATACATTGTTCCTTTCTTTTGTATCATATGTTATTAGTACGTTAAAAGCTATCTATATATAATCTATTAGATTGCAACACAAGTTGTTTACAAGAAATTCCAAGCTGGATTAGGCTAATCCTCGAAACACCGTCACACCATCGCCAACTGTTTTGAAATGCCTATCAAATTTTATATGGCATCTATTATTCTATTTTGATATGCAGACATTTCCAATTGTTACGACACTACGGTGCCGTTGAAACATATGGGACCAAATATCAGGCTTACCCAGTTACTTTGCGATTAGATTGAGTTTTCATGACATCTAAAATTTTTATATTTTACTAGCTGAGCCGGCAAACGTTGTTTTGCCATAGATGTGATTTCAATTTTCAATCCAAAAGAAATTAATATTTTAGTTTCAAAAACAATTCGCACCTGAAAGAAGCCGTGGAGCCCGAAAATATGTCAATATCTAAGAAATACTTATTATAGGCGTTACACATTCTGTGTATTGGCGCACGCAACCCCATGTTAGTCCTAGAGGACAAAAAAAATTTAGGGGTGGACTACCCTTAAAATTTAGGGGGATGAAAAATAGATTCTTAGACCTATTCAATACGCTCACAAAGTTTCATGAGAATCGGTCAAACCGTTTCGGAGGAGTTCAAGTTCGAACCCCGTGACACGAGAATTTTATATATTAGATTTTACAGACATTGAAAAACCTAGGTTTCGAAATCCCTACTTGTGGTGTAGCGAAGTAGCTCACTTTTCACTCTAAAGGTGAATGTTTCAGGCTACATATGAAAAAGAAATAAATCAAATATTATCTCGTTATAAAGGCAGTTAAGTTTATGGCAGAGAATTATAGTAACGTTGGTTTAATGTTGCAATGTAGTTAATAATGTTATTAGAATTTTAACTTTCAAATTAAAAGAATACATGTAAAGTAATCACTTAGATAGAAAGAAAGTAGAGTAGATTGGCATGAGGTAACGGACGGACCTGCCAACTTGCCAACTGAGCTGATAACGAGAGACTAGATTTCTGCGGCTTTTTTTTACAAAAGCAAATCTTTAGAAAATGTTCTACGCTAGAAGTTCCTTTACATAATTACAAATGATATTAAACATGACGCTTTAATAATATTAAAAACCGATTACAGAAGCTTTACTTCCTATAACATTGCTGCACATTAATATTTTAGGCATATCTATTAAACCCATCGCGACATATTTATGATGCCGCTCGGCCCTAGTAATTCATTGAGGCGATCATTCATCATGGTCTAATATATTTTTAGCATTGCATTTCAAACGCACTTAATATTAGTGGAATTAAAGAACACGATAAAATTATTTAATTGTTAGTAAAAGACAAGCACTTTTTACATTTTCCCTTAAATAATTTAATACCGAAACCAGTATTATTTTAAATAGAAATAAGTCAAAGAGGTTTATATTCCCGTGAGATGGGTCGTAAACATGATACCTAATTGTGGTGGTCAGTTTGTGAGACTATATTACCCGTCAATTAGGAACGTTCCAAGACTATACAACGCAATTGAACTGACATTAATGTTAAAACAAAGTCGCTGATAATAGTAATACGAGGGATAGTTAGTTATCATTCCGCCGACAGCTGTCGCATTATATTGAAAGTACGCACAGACGCAGCCGCACGGCTCATTGCGTCTGATATTCGCACGCGCAGCCAAGTCCCACCTGCTGTTCTCAATATGTCTTTGATCTGTTGAACTATTAATATAACGCCATTAAACTAACAGATTGTACACTTTACATTTAAATCAGAATTTTAGTTGCCCTGTATAAGACTATTAGTTTAAACCTATTATAAGACAACTAAAGTGAGATGAGATGAATATATGGTGAGAGAAGTTTTTGTTGGTTGTGAATATAGTTTACAGGTTGAGGTAACTAAAATGATCTGTGTCAATCATTATCAGTTTCTACCACTGCACATCGAACAAAGAAGAAAATGCGAAAGAAAATAAATATACAATAAATAAACAATGCGAAAGAACATAATGGAAATATGAAAAAAAACTAATTGACAAAATGATAATGGTACGTTTTTTACGCGCATCACAAATTCAAAATGATTTTACTTAACCTACTTTTATGCATAGGGGTTTAAGTATGGATTTTACGCTCTGCTGGTAAGTGCTCTGCTAAAATTGCAGACACTTTAGCTAGTCCAAATTGTTTGTAGAAATCGCATTATCGGCATAATTTATAAAAAATCAATCGTTTCAATTTGAGTTTTTACTAAAGTATGTCGCAAGGTAAATCTCAGGGCTGATTTAGTTCTATGGATAAAGCCTATGGCATATTACATCGTTTATAGTTTATATATATTCTATACACATGCAAGCTAGTATTGTATGATATTTACAATTTTGATCGTCTTAGTTATTCCAGAAAGAAAAGAAGTATTAGTACTTTTCAGGTAAAAAAAATAATTTATTGTTTTTATCATACTTTGCGTAAATGCACTCTTACATTAGATTAAAACAATTTTGAAAACTTTGTGCCACTCCTTAGGGGTGACCACAGAATCGAGCTTTTCACACTCATGTTCCATTTTCAAATTTTGTAATTACTTTTTAAATATTGTTTATACAAGTGACTTATTCCGCAAAATTTTTGTGTGACGTAAGAGTAACTATCACTTATTAATTGTTAATTCGCAAAAACATTTTTCCTCGTTTCGTCAGTTGGTCACGAGAAGCGGGCAAGGTCACCTATTTGTGAATGATCTTGGTGAATCATTACAAAGTGTATTATTATCGTCTTGTATTATATATTTTCAATATTTTACATTAGGAACTGTAACTTACGTTACTACACTTTATTACTAAAGTATATATTTTTTCCTTTAGTACAATTTAATAATTTATAAGAAACTAACTAAGGCATCAAAACATGGGGGTTTGCACCTGCAGATCATACGATACATTATATATGAAAAATTAAATATTGGCTAAATAAATAATAATATTGAGTAAAAATATATATATTTATAAGTACGAATAATAATAAACATGGATAAGATCACTTAACTTTACAGTACAATAAACACAGTGAGAGATTAAATTAATTGTTAACAAATAAACGAATAGATGATTTAAAGAGTCAAGCAATCACATCCCACCAGAACTTTCAAAAAAATCCTTTTAAGGGCTCTCCGGTGTCAGGCTAAGATTAGGGGGCAAACAGTTAATAAGGCAAATATATTGGTCTTCTACTGAAATTTTGTTTTATTTTTCTAATGAAAGGACATATTAACTCAATTTTTATAACATCACTATGAAATAATAATAGTATATAAATGCTTAACGAAGGAGAAAACTCCATTTACATTAAGGTCCAAAGATTTCTATAATTATCTATTTTATTTATTTCCACGAAACTCTTAGATTACGGTTAAATAATCAATAAAATAAAAAAATAAGTAAAACTTATCATTTGATGATTGCGCGAGTTCAAAATACAACATTGACAAAATAAATGGAATTAATTTTTCCTGCACTGTGGGAATATCGTACTCGTTTCCTGAAATTCTGATTAAATCGTGTGTCATCCTTAAATTCGCACACTAAAATTATAAAAAAGAATGGCTCAGCAGTCCTATTGTTATCATTGCTGCTTCCTGACCGATTTACGACACATTTTTTATAGATCTATTTATACTTTTGAGAATAGAATAGAGTAAACGAAAAAAAATATGGATTTAAATTAGGGCACCAACCTTGCACACTAATAACGCAAATGTCACTATTCATGATATTTGGAGGCAAAATAGTCAAACATAGGGTCAAACATACAAACATACATATTTAAATCTTAAATATTTAGTTTGGCAGTCCGGCTTGGTGACCACTGCGCAAATTGGGACGTCAATCACAGTCAAAGGAATGGAAAGTCGCTATATTGCCTTTTATTTTGTTACTTTTTTATTTTTAAATCCTAAGATTAAAGTCAAATGACTCAAATCATTTAAATGAAAATATCAAAATTCTTATTTAGTTTCGTTACATTAATTAAAGTGACAGCACAATACATTATTGTCCGCGAGCAGCTCAGCCGGGAAATTGGTGAACCAAATCGGAAATCTGATTTATTGCTACCGACTCTGTTTGGGACTTGCTGTATGAAACAGTCACAAACGAGGTAATTTGATAGATATTGCGTAACTATTAGCGTCTAAGGGACAATTGTGAAAAAGCCTGTACAACTTTCCAAATCTATACAAAAGAAGGAAATAACACTAAATTCATTCTATAATCATAGTTCATTGCACAAAATCAATTCAAAGTCAATAAAAAAATACTTTATATAAGGGACGTGAGTGTTTATAAACCATATTATATATAAAGCTATATTATTTATTTAAGCTACTTTATATATAAAGCGTTATAAGCCTCCTAATATTTATCTTTATTTCAAAAGTGATAACAACGAAACTTTCAATCATCTTGAAGCTTAAAGTTAGCCACTAAATAAATATTTAAATAAGTCTACCATAGATCAAGTAATACGATACAGACTTTTTCACAATTTTGTAAATCTGCTTTGCTAAGTAGAAACGATCTCATTTATATAATTAAAATAAGCTTGACTAATAATTATAATATATGAAAAGTTTATTTGTGTGGTTCAATGCGCTCAGGAACTTAAATTAAACGTTTTATAAATATTTACCGACGAAATCTTTAGGCTATGTAATGCAAGGGTCTCTTAATTATAGTACACGTATGTGAAACCGCAGGGAACAGCAAAAATATAATTATAAACCTGGTCATGAGAGATTATTTTATGGACACGGTCAAAGGCATTTGACCACAAACATGGATATGACAGTTCTAAATAGAACACGTAAAAGTTTAATATTTATTCAAATTAGGACACTCCAGAGTGACCGTGGGAGCATCACTAGTAACGCTTTCAACTCCCTTTATTTAGTACATTACATTAGGGCTGAATATTTGAATCGGGCAATATAAATAAAACACAGCTACAGCATCATTTCAGAAAAATCTATCAAAAATAATGCATTAATAAAATAAAAAAAATTAAAGAGCATTAATGCAGTTAGGATTTAACTAGTATTTTATACGAAGCAAGTCTGCGATATCAAACTTGAAATAGGCTGGCAAGGTTAATCTTATTATAGGCTAATCATCATCTTTTAAGCATGATAAATTGAGCAAGTTAGTAGTGTAAGGGACGCGTAAATATTGCAAATGAGTGTCAGCCCTATCCCATTTATGATTTACAAGCGTTTCTATGTTCTGTAAAACGTGAACTTTGAGATAGAATGGGGATGTTGACACTAATCACAAATTCATGTTTCGTGTTAATTTAATTATAGTTTGTATTACATATACATTCTTTAAATTTAATATATTATTTTACTAAATTTTAAAATGTATGCAAAAACCAATAATGTACATAGGTTTATCTTTTCGAATACAGAATAGTCTCGAAGAAAACAATTTCACACGTCCACACTTAAATCTATGAACTCAATACGTTTACAATCTAGTCGCTAAGGCTTATTCAATGTACAAACTTAGTATTTTCTTCTATTTGCTTTTTCACTGTATTGTACATAATAACACTTGTATATTATTGTCTCTTGATTGAGGCAAATCATTAAACAAAACAATGAAGACTTGATTTAGAGTAGGTAATTTACAAATAACTTTAAAATATCATTCATTGATGATGCAGCATGTTATATGTTGTGAACTATATATTCTACAACTACTCCATATAAAATTCTGTACTAAAACAGTTAGGCATATTGAGACCGGTAGTAATAATTCATTTAACATACAAACTGAAAGGTAATTAAATCGTGTTAGCATGAATTGAAACTATGTCAATTTCAAACTTTATTTTAGTTGTTTCCTCTATAATTTGTTTTATAAAATTAGTCTTTTACCTGAATATCAAAAGAAATTAAAAAAAATTTTTTTATTAAACAAATTTTTTTATGTTAATTTTACAATTATTATGAACGTTTATCGACCCTTGCGTGTTTATTTAAATAATTTATAATAAAATTGGCATTTTATTTTCTAGTTATGTATTCCATTACAATATTTGTGTAAAATTAAAATAAGAAATAAATAAGCTAGCTGTAGGAATACTAAGAATAAACAAGGTAAACCGTGACTACGATTATATGGAGAGAGGAGGAGTATGTTGTGCTGTCGTAGCTATTGTAAATAAATGAAGTTAAATTAAAATTGTATTTAATAAATCCCAAATTTTGGGGTAAAGCCAGTGAAATTTAGTATTAACTTGGTTTTTTTATCCGAACATGTTTAATATTAAAAAGCCAAGTTTTGCAAACGTAACGAGAAAGGACAAAGGCTTGATGAAAATCTACTGTATCGCTATTGTGATGCCATCATTTCAAGTGTGAGATCAAAATTAATAAGCGAAATCTAAATAGACTAAAAATATTTTGAAAAGGAGTTTGTGGTCCCTTATTTTCGCTTACAAGGTTTTCTGTATTTTAGATGTGATGTCTGTCGGCTTTAATATGTTTACGCGATTCAGATTTAGATCGTAACAGACAAACGGAATAGAGATTGCATCATGGGAATCCCTTTGAAACTAACCCGTGACCATAAAACATGGCACAAAACAAGACCTGTATAAATAACGACTATATAGGCTGTTCAAAATAAATGTTTGTTTTATTTATTATAGCAGTTCTAGAAACAAATCGGTGTTAAAAATTCAACGTAATCTTCAAAAAGATACGAAAATATACATGACATGTTAGTTCCCATATGAATATAGATATTCTAAGGTAAATCTGAACAACCTGTAACCTAAAAACTATCAATGGACGTAGCATGCAATATATCATAAGCATTTTGGATTATTTAGTTTGATAAATTGCACGTTTTAAAACCCCATCAGTTGTGTTCTTTGATCTACGATATGATTAATAGTAGGGCGGATTCTATAAAAAAATGTTATCTACTATTAACCCTGTATTCGATTATCTTTATTAAGTGTTAATCGATTTATTAGGAAAGAGATTGTTTTATGAAATTGGTATTTACGACGCCTTATACACATCTGAATATTAAACAGCTTATTTGATAATGGTTCACGTGTTTAATAAATCTTATACATAAAGTGTTTATTATGCTTCTTAAATATCTGTTAAAATACGGAAACTCCATTAAGTATTAAACAGTAAGCACATTAGTGTCTAGAGCGATTCACTAATTAATGGCGCGAATTTGGCGGTGATTGCGTTCGAATTGATGCAATTAATATCAATCTATCAACGTTGGAGGCACTATATAGACTACGTATAACTTCTAGAGCTGGCTAGAGCTTTTGTCTATGAAAAAGTGAATTACTGTATAACACAATTTAAAATTAGAACAGAATGTCTATGATGATAAGGACCGATTATTCTTCAATACGTTCAATTTCAATTAAATTAATTTAAATAGTTAATTAAATTCTTAAATTAGTCTCCGACATGCCAAATTCCAAGACTTGTTAACAGACAGATATTAATGAAGCGATGCCTCTGCTTCCGAATTCCTTACAATTTGCCCTCAATGTTTGGAAGTAATGACAGGTATGTACTGAGGTAACGAAAACATCTTTAGGATATTGTCATTTTATTTGATGTCAAACTATAGAAACAAAACTACATACGCGACAATTGCCGCCAAAAAGGTCCCTCGCTCATGTCAGGAGACTCCAAACCTCCCCGCAAGGGCTCATTGAATCGGTCAGAAAATCGGTCAACTTTCGGGAGGGCGGATACGCCCCACTAAAAATAACACCGCTGTCAAAGGGGAAACTAAAAATCACTTTCGAAAATGACAAGAACAAACAACACACCCTTACTTCGCTATCAAAAGTCAAAAACCTGAAAGCCGAAGAAGAACGCAGAATCGACCCAATGATACACCTCAAAGGGATAGACATACATCCCCGAGAACGAAATTATCCAATAAGACCAAAACCATTCCTTACGCGACGAAACCTTTAATATAAAGTTCCACCGTCGAAACAGAAATGAAAATCTGTATAACCTCGTTCTTAGCACATCCCCAAGCCTGGCGCAAATTCCTGGACATTGGCCGAGTAGCGATTACCTACCAACGTTATGCGAAACCTTTTCGCCATTTTTACAGTGCCGGAACTGCCAAGGATTCGGCCACACCAAAACACGCTTGCCAACTACCTACTTGCGCTAAATGGTATACTCACCCAAATCCGAATGCAACAAAAATGAAAAGATAAGGCTCGTGATCAACTGCCATGAAAGCAACATGCATACAAACTAACGCATACCAAAAGGCCGACAGTGACAACTGCCCCGGTCCAGCTATGCCGCCAGAGTCGAAGCAAATAAACTATGCCTAGATCAAATTCAATCACGATACTACAAGCGAACCTCGACAGGTGTCGCAACGCACTCCACGAACTAAAATTACACCTCTTTCACAAAAAGCAGACATAGCCTTAATTCCGAACCTTACACTGGAAAACACAAAGCTCACCACAAATATCAGGCCTCAGAACATACCGCCACGAGAAGGAAGAACCAAGGCTTGCATCATCACAAACACTAACTTCAACCTACCTTAATAACCCAGCAACACCAAAAACATAGTAACCATTCTCACCCAAGCGCCCAGTTACATGTTCATATAATCGAACCCAGGACGACCCTCGCAAAATTGGATTCACATTTTATCATCACACCAGAACTCCAAATCATGTGGCGAGATTTCAACCCTGGCATCCACTTTGGGGCGGTCCGCTTACGCGGTACTAACCACAGAGGTCAGACATCGTTAATACTAGCCGCCACGAATACGCACAAGTAACGTTGGCTTTACACCAACATTCGAAACAACAGACGGCCAGAAACGATTTCCATCATCGATCTCACTCTGTGGGCTTATCACAACAAAATACCGATTGGGTCATACGAAACCTCCTGCCATCCACGCAACACAACCCAATAATATTTATTACACACGTCAACGCAAACAAATAACAACAGCACTTTTAAATTTAATACTACCAACGCCAACTGGCAGCTCTTCAGAGAAAGCCTCTACAACAATATGCACAACAGCTCACTTTTAGATGTCAACATTGCCTCCATTTCGGAACGCGAACTTGATTATTCGTTTCTCAATTAACCCAGACAATTGATGCAGATGCTTGAAACGCTCCCGCTAAAATCAACCTCATTAGTGCCTCCCTTTGGAGCAACGAACTTCAGAACCTAAAAAACGAATGCATACGCCTTCACAGGAAAATACATCGCGTTTCGCGTCATAATAATCACCCGTCCGAAGAGATTATTCAAAAATACCAAACCACCAAAGATGGCCATGCGCCGAACCTCAACAGAAAGCTTCCGAGCCTTCTGCGAGGCACAGGGTAGGGAAGCGGTGGTCGGTCACCAACAAACTCTTATAGACGGCCAATTCGCACCCGAGCACAGTTAAGATCAACAACACATACACCAAAAATGAACACGAAACAGCCCAGGCACTTTTAAATCATTTTTATCCCGATGACACACCAGACTCACTCGAAGCTCATAAAGAGCTAAGAAAATCCGCGACCAAACTCCCAAAACAAAACGAACCGCGCTTCACGACATGCGAAATTATACATGCAATCGAATCAATCGGCAAAATTAAAGCCCCCGGTAACGACAGCCTCACAAGCGACATATGCGCCGTCTTCGCCCGAGCATTCCCTGAGCTCATCACGGGTCTATACAACCGATGTCTCGAGCTCACATACTTCCCAACCCCTTGGAAGGAAGCAATCGTGAAAATCATTCCCAAACCAGGGAAATCAGACTACGGCGAACTCGGCGCATATAGACCAATCGGCCTCATACCAGTGTTCGGGAAAACACTGGAAAAATTATTCACTAAAAGATTAACTCACAACGCTCACTCACAAAACCTACTAAACAAATCCCAATTCGGCTTCACCGAACAAACGAGCACCACAATGCCATTCAGCAGCCATCAACACAATATCCGCCGCCAAGGACAAAGGTCATTTAGCCATGCGATATCACTCGACATTAAAGCCGCATTTGATAACGAGTGCCGGCGGTCTACGACGGCCTACGACACATAAACTGCCCTCAAAACATTTTTAAATTAGTCAACAGCTACCTCACGGATAGGAAAGTCACACTCACACTAGGAAACACTACTATCACGAAAACAACTGAAAAAGGCTGTGTTCAGGGATCCGCCTGCGGCCCCATTCTATGGAACATCATACTCAACAAATTACTTAACACCAAGCTACCGGACGGCTGCTACTTACAGGCGTACGCAGACGATGTTTTACTCATATGCTCTGCACCCTCCATCAACCACCTCCAAAACATAACAAATACAGCCCTCGAGTTGATAAGACAATGGGGACTAAACACCAAATTATCCTTCGGCCCAGACAAAACCCAATGCATAGCCTTCTCTAAAGCCGCGACCCTTTGCCAAATAACATTCAACACCACAAAACTAAAATTTTTCAATCACATTAAATACCTAGGCCTGATCATTGACAACAGACTCAACTTCAACGAACATATAAAATACATCACCACCAAAGCCACTAAAATCTTTAATAAGATAATTTTATTTACACGGCCCACATGGGGACCTCACCCGGACAACATAAGACTCATATACAACAGAGTCATAGAACCGATTATAACCTACGCCGCCGGTATATGGGGACACGCGGCTCACAAGAAATGCAATAAAAAACTACTCCTCAGCATTCAACGACTCTTTGCCATCAGAATAATCCGCGGTTTTCGAACGGTATCCACATGCGCTGCGATAGCATTAGCAGGGATTACCCCACTAGACCTAAAAATATTAGAGACACACGAACTAGAAAACTTACGCATCAACAGAACATCCACCCGTATACCCAGCGATATCCCGGTTGAAACCCCCACATCATTCACCGAACTCATGCACCCAGCACATAGGAAACCCATAACAATGCTCACTCCGGATCTAAATCTAGACAACTATACACGAATTTACACCGACGGCAGTAAACAGGAAGATAACTCAGTAGGCGCCGCGTTTATCATTCTTCACCCTCCATCGAACACACCAACCACCAAAAAACTGTTTAAATTACACAAAACATGCTCGGTATTCCAGGCCGAGCTTTTCGCGATACAGCAGGCTCTCACCTACATACGTAAAAACAACATAACAAATGCCGTAATACACACTGACCAAGTCATCCCTCGCCGCCCTCAAGCAGAATCAAACAACACCCGATTGTATCAAAAATACACACGATTTTACACGAAATCCAAACAAAACACGAAACTGGCAATATCCTCTTCCAATGGGTCAGGGGACACACCGGTGACCCTGGCAACGAGGCAGCCGACGCCGCGGCAGGCAAAGCTGCCAAGTTGCACCGCACACCAGACCTAATAGCAGCCCGATTTCTCATCTCAAACTCATAATAAAGAGACACATCAAGCACAAGATAGGTACTATCGGACACCACAGGCCGACGAACGGCTAGTATTTTCCCAGACATTAGCAACATAAAAGAATTTTTCAACTCTGCACCCATTTCATTTCAACTAACACAATTCCTCACGGGCCACTCTTTCGCTAAGGACTATCTGTTCCGTTTTAAAATCTCACAAAACGACAAATGCCCATGCGACCCACAAACAACACAAACTCTCAGTCACCTAATAAAAGAGTGCCCCAGATTTGCCTCCAAAAGACACGACCACACCCAAAGATACACAGCCTCACATTTAGATCCATATTCTCCGATGGATGCACTAAAAGACCCGGACAAACTAGATTCACTATTAAAATATATAACACACATCATCGACAACCTAAAAGAATTCAACGCACAACGCCATTCATCGGCAACACGTCCAAACCCGGCATAAAAATATTCTCATAAAATAAAAATCATCTCATCAGCCCCAGTAAAGAAACTGCACATGACCATAATCTCAAATTTATGCAATAAAGGCATCTGCGTATGCCAGTATAGTTTATTTAGTCATACAATGTCAATACTCTTACTCTCATTTCCGTCTCTAAATAATAAAAAGGCATTTTTTATAGCATCTGCGAATGCTAAGCCTAATTAATATATCACCATCTGTGATTTTTTTTCATTAAACTCAGTATTTACATTAAAGTAGATAAATTCACGGGTATCTGCGAATACCAATTAAATTCTTAATGTAAGATAATTTAAATGTATAAACTTAACATATTTCTGTTCACCTCATCTTTTTTCTTTTTGATTCTCTAAATTTAAAATGTATAAAAGCATCTGGTAGCTATTTCACTAATTCTTGTTTAAATTAATAAACTCACTTTATTGTATAACTTTCTTTTCAAACAGGACTGCGACTCCTTGGTTAAACACCATAGTAAAAAACTACCATACCAATGTAAAGGAGAAGGAAACAAGAAGGTATCAAATAGCCGCTTTTTCCTTCTCCTCCACCCTAACGTTAAACAATGTATACCACTTATAAAACAAAGCAAAAAAAAAAAAAAAAAAAAAAAAAAAACTATAGAAACAGGAACATATTTAGATATAGAAGGGACTATCATAGTTAGTCATAGTTTTTTTTATTATCATAGAGGATTATCACTATGATAATAAAAATAATAAGTTATTGTCAATGACAGTTAGTGTGGTTGACTTCATGAGGTCCCATAATAAAATACTTTCCTCGGAAGGGGTAAGAATAAGGTCGTTTCTAACCAGCTACTTAGGCTTGCTGTATTTATTATAATGTCAAAACTAATTTCGAAATATCAATAGAAATATATATTTTACTAAGAAAAAAAAAAAAAAAATTTTACAATAAATTGTAAAACTATTAATCTTATAATTACATTTCCTTAATACTGCTTATTTCAAATGACAACTTCGTCCTGGTAATTTATTTAA
Organism: Pontia daplidice; assembly: GCA_963693355.1. Classification (NCBI taxonomy): domain Eukaryota; kingdom Metazoa; phylum Arthropoda; class Insecta; order Lepidoptera; family Pieridae; genus Pontia; species Pontia daplidice. The sequence continues at coordinate 4,280,639 of CAVNZL010000137.1, read as the reverse complement.
TAACTCAAGCTTTTAACTAAAACTTGGCACTGAAATTTGATGCCGTCTTTGAAGCAGAAAATGCTCGCCTCGTTTTTGGAGAAATTTAACCCGAGCAATAATAATCCTCCGTTAAAAAAGTCGATAACCCAAAAATACCGAAATCTGGGAATCTGAAATTGAAATCTCCGGCCCTATTATTTTGGAACTTATGATCACTAAATTGTGACGTTGCTCTAATAGAAAACATCGAGGGTAGTACATTTGGTATATTATGTTCTAACTTAATTGAGTAGATAATTCGACTCAATATTATTAAAAATAAAGGCGCTCTCTGTCGGCAGATTGTCTTACATCTCATTCGAGTGTATTAAAAAACCTACACCACTTAAGATGTTTATATGTACACACATTTTGCACATAGGTAACGCCTTGTGCGTGTTCGAAATATGAAAATTCGACCGAGGAAATTCCTAAGGACGTCAGTTGACGCGCGGTACGCGTGCTGTTTAGTTGTGTCTATGCCGATCGAAGCAAGTTTCGCGCGTAAAAGTTCACGCTACTAATTTCCAAAGCAATTGGTAATTGAAGGTGTATTATCTGTGTTTATTCATTCATTTGTGTTACATTGGAGTATGTAAGTATATTTAAAAAATATAAAAGTATTATCACTTTATATTTCTATATTTTATTGAATTTATAAATTTAATATTTCACATTTGTCCGGTTGTGTCGTTATGTTTTAACATAAAAAAATTCTTCATACTAAATAATTATTTATTATTACTTATTTTTAATAAGTAAATCATAAAAAGCTAGAAAACAGGAAAATACTATAATCAATATAAATAATGACCTGTGCAATGAATATACCTTATTTAATATAATGTCGTTTATATGACCCGTTTAAAAAGAATAACTCATTAAATTCATAAAAAAATAAATCATACTGGTCGTTTAGTATTTTACAGTATGATAAAAGTGTGCGATCATTAATATAATAATAAAAGACCTTCAAAGAAAACATGAAACATGTATTTTAAATACATCGAAAACGAAAAACATAACGTTTCGTAGCACCCACGTAGAGTTCTACAACCTTTAGCTGAAGCTGTTATAACATTAAATAATACGTATAAAATACTTGAATGCCAGTTCTCTATTATAAAGAGCAACTAATCCAAAACTCAGTAAGCAGACACTGAAACAATATTTCATTACGAAAACACTTTATAGTTGTAATAAATAAACTGCTAAATTGAACCGTGTAAGATTCCACTTTTTGGATACGACTAACATATCACTTTTTTTAAATTACTTCGCGTCGCACGTGACAATTTATTACGTTAACAACGTGAAAAATAGACTCACGCGTAATACTGTTACAATATTGTATTTGATTTACGCGAGTATAACACATTTAAATAAAACTTCTTTAGGGGATATAAAGCCTTATTATATTATTAACATAACTCTAGGTTTCGAATGCCTTGCGCAGAATGTACTCAGCAATATTTTTTGGCATATAAAAAATGAAACGAGCAAGTGATGGCGACTTCGATTACGTTAGAACTCTTACGATGGGCAAATATGCTATGCCATTATTCACAATTCGGTGGGAACATATTCGTTATTTACGGAATAAGCTTTTTGTTATTGCGAGAATCGAACACAGGGATGGGTTTAATGTTAAGCTCAAAAGGGAGTGCTTCAATATGTCGATAATTTTCTACAAGTTTTCGTGAAGAACAAAATATCTTTTGAAGGATATGTTTGAACATCTTACAATCTCAGTCCGTTAATACATTTTATCAAAATTAATTTAATTTTTAATTAATGATTTTATTGAAACTTATAAAACACATTTCTTGTGTTTATTATAGATTTCATAACATGCTCACCTTTAGACATTTAAAAAGCTGACTTAAAAAGCTCATATAAAATAGACAAGTTTGAAAAGGATATTAAAAAAGGTTTCCTCAACCACTTTTCACGGAGCGTGTCCTTGAATATCGTTTAGCTTTGCGAGCAAAAGTTATTACAAAGTTACACTAATATAAGCCTATTTTCCGAGACAGGTTGTTGACCTCTATAAAGTTAGATTACTTTTTTACTGTTATGGTAATCTGTGGGTTTAAATGGTTCTACCAATTTTGGAAATCGAATCAGTATCAGTGGCTATTGAATGAATCATAAAAAATACGATAATATTGTTTGACAAAATAGTTCTTATGAGGTTTTTGATAATCGTGTTTTCGGTAATTTAGAAGACATAATGCACCAAAAAGCATGGGCCCTATATTCTGTCTGTGGCTTAACATTAAATCTAAATTAATTTGAAATAAATATAGCAAAGTACACTTTTTTAACATTAAATAAATGCAAATATATGTTGCAAAGGTTTTGGTTGATGATACTTAGATGAACCAATAGTGGCTGGTAGCATGATAAATCATTTTAATAATCGCATTTAAGCGGCACTTTTATGTTTTTAATGTGCATTTCTTTACACTTTATTGTGTTTTACTACTCTCCTGCTTGTATGAAGCAATGGGCATACTAAATGGCCCAGATCTTAATATAGACACAGGAAGAGGGGTCACTCTTGTCTGCCAATCATTTATTGATCCTACAGCATCTAGGTATACATAATACTAGCGATATATTTATCGTATCATGATAGTCAGGTGTAATTGTAACACCTTTAATTAGTTGTCTAGAAACCAGTGAATTCATTTTCTATACTTTTCACTAGCAAAAAATTTAAACCATTATTTTAGATATACTTGTAGAGATATAAAAGCCGCGCTGCAATCACATCTCTTTGACTATACGAGAAATAATTGTCGTCTCATTTATTTTAGACTTGTGATCTACTACGCGTAGTAAGAGAACATAGGTTTTTAGTTGTTGAAGAACTCATCTCAGTAATTAGGAATGCTTTGTATAAATTATAATATATTTCTGTTGTGTAGCTTTGTATGTCTAAAATGAGGCCATATTTCACAAACAGCCTGACATCAAGTATATTTGTTTGGTCTTAAATTATCCTCTATATGCTGACTATATAAATTTTTATATATATTTTAAGTGATCAGCTTTCCGTATGACAATAATGTCTACGGCACCTTTTAACACAGGTTTTATGGGCTAAAGAAGTTGATTATTAGAACCTCTGCACTACTTCTACTGAATTGCAGACCCGGTCCAGACTATATTATTAGTCATAAGGAAGCTTCATCATTCTTACGATGAATCGAATCTTACGAAACCAACCTTTATACATTTTTAAGGATTTATTTTTACAACAACTTACGAGTTCATTGTTTCGGGTGAAATCTTAAAACAGGAGTTAAACACTGGAATCATAATATACTTGTAACATTTGGTCCAGTAATAAAATGATTAAGTGCCTTAACGATTTTATGTTTTTCGTTTATTTTTACGAACGCACAATTCCGTGAATTATGCCCGTTAAATACTTCAATATAAGCTTGTCACGATATAATTTGGCCAATCATGAAATGACTTATTTTGATAAGCATGGCGTAATTATTGGGAATATAAAACTATTTATCAAGGAAAAAGATCAAATTCTGAATCAATAAAAATTAAATTATAAATATATTGTATTTCAATACTATATAAATATATAAAATCAAGAAAATCTTCAAATTTGTATAAAGTCAAATTTTTTCTAAGAGTAAAACTATAAATATTGGCGGTGGCCACTAAGATCATCTAACTCGACAAATTTAAGATTTATTAGTTGTTGAAATGTTAAGCTGGTGATATATTCGCCACTATATCAGCAATATGTCAGCGGAATATTTATTTCAATGTTCTTCAATAAATCTTAAAATCCGTAATCTCAGGATCTTTAGATCATCTGTAGCGTCACACACGAACGTTTTAAACATTTATTATTTTGTTGTATGAGGGCTGAATTAATTTAGAGATTAATTTAGCGCTAACATATAAAAGCTTATACGAGGATAATTTTATTAAGTTTCTTGCGCGGGTAGGACGGATTTTTTCACAGAGCTAGAGCGTAGAGTTCAAGTACAGATGTCGGTCAATTTATTCCGTCAATAAGCAATCACATTTTATTTAAACAGTAAGCTTACACTGTTTAAATTAATTAGATTTGTGAAAAAGGAAAACAACATGTTTTTTAATTAAGTGTTAGCATAGGTTTGGTCATTGCCAAACTCTGGAAGTTGTGTAGAATAATTAAATGAAAAACATCAGTAATGCACATAAAACTCATTCTTATATTCATCATCGCATTAAACCAAATGAGGAGGTGACAAGTAAATTGTAGTTAGGAAAAGAAATGTTGGGTAGTTACGTGCCTACCAACGTAGTTGTAAGGTTTCTTACAAATATCTCAGTGTGTTATATCATACATTTTTTATAATATTATATTGTTATAGTTTTATTATCCAAGATGAAATTTTTAATGCATTTATTGCTTTGATAAGTACACAAACTTTCTGGATACTCATAAAAGTTTATGCAATAGTTTTAATTTTAATAAAATAATAGTCTCTTAAATTAATAAAGCAATAAAAGTCCGTTTTAATATAGTTCATAGTATGTGAAATGAATGACAATAGAAAGCGTTTAAGAAGACGAAATAATATTTAGAATCAGAGACGGAAGTTAAATCGAGTTTGCTGGTACGTACAAAGTTTCGTTCTACAGTGCACAGAATGCAAATACCTCATGAACTACGTTTAGTTGCTTATATACAGCGACTAGGATATAGTGTTTGTTCTTTTATTCGTCTCAAAACACAGCTGTTTAGACGTGTAAGCATTCACTTTATATAAATACTAAATAAGCCACGTTCCTTTTTTTTAAATAAGTCAAAATATAGATCAGAACTGACTAAAAATTTATATATATTTCCATAATGATTCTTTTTTTATATGGAAAATATGTGTTCTTACTCATTTTTCAGTAGAGAGTGAATTATCGATAGTGAAATCTTTATGAATTTTGTTATTTGGATTTAAAACGTGAAATATATTCAATTTGAAGTGCTCTTTGTCTGGAAACTTTTGGGTTGTAGGGAAGCGTATTTCTAAATACATTAATAATATCATAGATTAGTAAAGCACACTTGACAATAATAGTTTCAATCTTTCTACAAATACAAAAACCTATATGTTTTTATGACTCCCTGTTTCCTCTTCGTTTTTTGTTAAATTTCTATGTCATTCTCGAAATTCTTTCGTCGTAATATATATATATGTAGTCTGTGCAGGTATAGAGTTCAGTTTTACAGATTATATTATACGTTGTAAATGAATTCAGAAATCCGTGTCTATATCTTGTTTGTATCAAATCGGTTTTGCATATATTTCGCAATTTTCAGATTCGATCAGACTGAGAATGAACCCGAATCAGTACGATATTGAATTCCGATACGAAATATGTTTTTTACTTCGATTCTCTGAGTGTTCATGACTATACATTTTTATAAAATGCTTGCTTGTATATATGTTTCAAGGTAACTTTTTACTACTCTCGTGTTGCCCTATAAAAAGGAATTTTAATCAAGTAAAACACGTTATTACGAGTACGTAAAGTAACTATTATCAACACATCAATGCTTACCAAACGAAATTTTATTTAACATCGAACTAAATCGTTAGTGCGTAATAATAGAGCAGACGATATACAATGTTTAATTTTAGCTACAGCTATACATTAATATCTTATTTAAAATATTTTGAGGACATATACCACCGCTACATATATCGAAGCAGATGCCAATAGAGGTTGTAGTGGATGTAGATAAACACTAACTTATTTTGGATACTTTTAATATAAATTACAAATATAATAATTTCTGAACCAATACAATCAAAAAACTATGACATTTTGTTTGGCATTGTTAGTGTCCTTGGGCGGCGGCATATGATTTGTTAAAATTATTTAAAAAAATAAAGAAAATACATTTTTATTTACATATCGCTGAATATCTTCGTAGTTGTGTAAAGAAGCAAGCAGTATGAGAATTTTTCAAAACTGGGTAAAAAACGTTAAAACAACATTAGCAAAGGAATTACTTGCAAGTGTTATCGCTTTCTTGCGACATTATTGCGATTATCTCGAACGAGTTTGTGAAATACACTCAAGGCAAAATCACCTCTATTGCAATTGGAGAGAGATTTATAATCCTACAAGGGTGTAAACGTAAAATGCCCGATGTCGATAATTATGTCCCTGAAGGAAACTTGGAAACGCTAACTGCGATAAGATGGTTTTTCAAGTAAATACTTCAGGTTTGGGCCACATGGAAGGGCTTAAGAAATTTTATGATTGTTAAGACGCATTTTTTAGTATTTTCCATTGTGCATATTTAATTTGATTTTACGTCATTTGGACATGGACCTCATATGTATAGGATAAGTTACAAGACGTCGTATTAAAATCCGAAGCGCCTAGTCTTGGTTCGTTAGAATTCCGGCTGGATAATGGTTTCATCATTTATGTTATGGGGAAGATTCACATTCTAAATTTGTTTCCTTGATTGTACGGTTCATGTAATCATCGTAAATAAATCAAATAGTTTCATTAGAAATTCAATGTTAGTTGTTATGTAAAACAGATAGTCTTGGGTACATACATATATTGGTACACAAATAATTTAAAAAGTTGCATTTCATAATTTTTGGCTTAGTATTTATGTTTAAATTTAGCCAATCTCTCTTAAGTTACTGAGATTTCTTAAAATATCGAAGTTACCATACATTTAAGGCATTTGTCAATATTTTTTACTGTTGTGGCGCTGCATATGAATGACATTATTGAAATGTATTGCCCGTAAAAATGGAATATATATGATTTATTAAGTCAGACGTGAGTATCAATATATAAATATTAATCTGCAATCTGCAGCTCATATACAGGTTTAGAATTATTATTACAAAGTCGTATCTCCGTAAAACTTTTTGTACCACCACTTTATTTACTCATATTTAACAAGGATGATTTTGTTTATTCCTGTCGAACTACTCTGAAATCCCGTTCAAAAAATCAAAGTTTTCTATAAAGACGAAGGCCACTTTTAATTTACAGTAACGCATACAATTGTGACCGTCGAAAATTCAAAATATTATTTAAACTTTAAAAAAGAAAAAGGAATCTTGTCTTTTGAGAAATCTTTGATGAATCTGGCGCCTTTATCTTAGCTGTCCATTTGATGTCACTGGTATAATTAAAGGGAGATCCAAAGTAGGACAGTGTAGGAGGGATATTTGCATAGAAAATAGGTAAATTAGAAAATAATTTTTCTTTGCCAATATTTAAGTCAGCCTACGAATTTTCACTGTTTATTAGAAACAAATTACTATTTATGGGATTTTACGAGTTTCTTTTGAATTGTGGTAATTCCTTATACATGTAAAATTTTGTTTGTTTAGCAGACGGCTGTCGAGTCAATGCGCCTATAAAATTAAGTGATATTCTTGTTAAATGTTGACGTTTATTTTATTACGTCTTCACGTTTTATGTGGTAGGCGATTGACGAATATGAGTGGTGTCTTTATTATGTGTTCATATTGTTTTCAAAGGTACCTATTTATCTATGTAACAACAAACCATGACCTGACAACATAGCCAAAATTAAAAATATTTTACTATAAACAGACGAGCTTGCAGCAAGTTAAAAGGTGACAAAATAATTAATTTTAGAGTGTAAGCGGTAATGGTAAAATTCCAACGAAGGTGCTTGTTTCTCCATTTAGCCAAAGCTAAATTTCTTTATTTTATAACGTGTCTCATGGTAACGTTAGTTTCTTTAATTTGTTTCATACATTTTTCTATAAAAATAACTACTGAAAGACAAAGTGTAATTCAAGTATCTATTCTGTCTTCTGAAGTCTTCAAATAAATCAAAATATGTTTATTCACGAGAAAAGTTACGATGATACCCACATCAAACTTATGACATCTTCATTTTTCCTTTGGCAATGTAAGATCTATATTTTCATTTAATAGCTTTAAAACTTAAAAAAGATTTATTTAATGAATCCATAAGAATCCCATTCTTAAGATCATAAAAGCAATTCAAAACTTGCTCTCACGAAGCGTCGGATGTTAAATGAGGTTCTCCACAGAACTTGAGCTGAACTTAATCCTAAATAACCCATTTTCTTTGGCGCACTTTCAAGTCAAAGCCTGAAATAGACTTTTGTTGGTTGTAGGAAAAGGAATTTTAAAACGTTGTAGATCGTAATATGAAATGTAGGCAGCCCTTAAACGCGGCCATACAGAGTGTTATATGTTTCTAATAAAGTATAGCTATATTAAGAAATCTTTAACAGGTTTTAACTAAGTGATGTCTGATTTCATAAGGATGCGAACGAGCACTAGTAACAAACGTGTAATACTGAATTAAGTTTATATAAATAAAATCGGTGAGATATATATCGCTCTTTTTTAGTTTCGTTGATTGCAAAACATTTACTTACTTTATTCTAAGACAAACGTTTAAATTTCTTTAATTGAATTACAAAACATATTTTCAGAAAATAAAGATTTTGTCTATAAAGTTTATAAATTAAAATAAGGACCCTTCATACAAATCTGTAAAGTGCAGGTTAAAAACTTCAGCCCCTTTTGCGCGGCCAAAGGCTCTAGAAATAGTTTGCAGCAGGCTTGACCCGCTGACGCTACTGGAATTTGTATGGATATCGTCACGTGATAAGAACTATCGTATGAACACATTTTTATCATTACAATTTTATAGGTTACGCCTGTCGCAAAAGACTTTTATATAAGGCTGAAATACATTTTTTTCGAAAGGGTACGAAATTTTTACTGTGGCATTTGGCAGCTCTTGTTGCGTAGTAGGGTTTGGCGTCTTTCATTTTCTTTGTCTTTGGATTTGTCGAGATTATATAGTTAAACAACAACTACATGTTCATATATAAATTATATTCAGCTTTGAACATAAAACCGTATAGTGCAATAAATTTATTTAAAGGTGTAATGTTTTTGCTGTATTTTATTAATAGTAAGTATAATTTTATTAACCTCCCGATAAGTTCTTGAGTACAAAACCTGGTATTTTCAGATTATTAAGCCACACTAACGCAATGTACACATCTATATTGAGTTAATATAATTATAATTGTTTAAATCGTAAATAACTGTGCTAATATACAAATATACAATAATATTTTGTCAAACACGTAACGGTTGATATGAAAAACTTAAAAAACAAAATAACTTTGTCACTAGGTACGAACGTATACGTAAAGCGATTACAAACATTTGATCAACTTAAAGGACACAAGTTCATAAGTCAATTTAGAGAGTGTAGTTACAATTGTTAAATGTTCTTTCTATTCGTTCTTATTCCGTACGTCTCGCGATCTATAAATAGCTCGGGTCAAAGGACTGAGGTATTACGAAATAGAATATATTAACATAATCTGTCAAATTATGCTAATATAGTCTGTTTCTTATCTTCGATCTTAGTATTTTTTATCTCTCTCTCTCTCTTTATTAATTTTATAAACATGTGGCAAACAATGTATCTAATCATAATTAATAACCGGTGAAATTTATATTGCCTTAACCAAGTATGTCAGTTAAATTGAAATGTATTTTGATTTTTGTTGTAAGTACCAGGAAAAAGAAGTTTTTTTAAATAAAACATAATCACTAAACATCGAAATGTCTTTATAAAATGTTGTTATTTCGACAAGTTTGAATAAATGTACATGAAATCATAGTTATATTTCAGTCACGTCAAGAGAGCATTATTTAGCTACAACTAGCAAATTTCGGTGTGAAGTAAAGATGATTCGTTAAATAGCATACACCTGATTTGACTCAAGTAATAGTGTCAGCGACGAATCTGCCAGAATCTCGCAAAAACTGTGCAAATAATTCATCGGTCAATTTGACGTGTGTGACGCAGGTCCATTAGGTTTATTATTACAGTGTCATAAGTACGAGCGGTTAACGTCTACGTTACAATTAATATTTGAGACTCGGTAACTAATATAAAGTACAGTCAGGCACGGAATTCGTGACAATAGGTTCATATTGACGATAAAATTTCAGTTATCTTAAAACATATTAAATGAAATGTCGCTTTAAAGATATAAATTTATTAAATTCACAGGACCTATTTATAATTGACTTATTACGATGGTAATTCAACAGTATGGTTTAAAATTCTATGCAAATAATCTCTGGTACCACCAAGTATCTTCCTATATGCATGTTTAAGATTCAGTTTCAATTATTATACTATTATAATTAGTATATAGGTGTTTAATTGAACATCCCTTTAGTAAGAGCTCGACTGAATTTTTTGTAAAATAGAAAAAGCAATTTGCAAAAATTTCACAAATTAGGCAGATGTCTATCACCGGATATCCGGATGAAATATCAAAACAAATCCATTAACAACTTTCAGAATATTTCGTACATTATCACTTATCTATACGATTGTACCTCTGGCTCCATTCCAACCGTTTGATGTTGGACAATAATCTAGCCAAAACTAGTGGATATTTCGTGGAAATTCCCTTTTGTACAACTCGTTAACTGTTGTTTTAATAAATGGTGGCGTGGGCCTATCTTCTATCTAGCTGGGCGACGTTTACCCTTGTACTTTATGTCTCAAGGGAAAATGGTCAGACGTGTTTTGGATAGGTTGTAATCAAGTACAAAGTAATGTTCTGAAGTTAATATTGATAAAGATATAATACATATTAATATATGTTAAATTAAAAAAATATATTATTTATAAACAAACAAATAACGAAATTATTTCACAATTTACCTTAAGTTTTATACTGTAACTTGTAACCTAAATGGGGGTAATTAGGCAAAATAAAACAATGATGCTTAGTTATTAGACGATTAGATTCCCTCTTCTATCTGAGGTATTTGTTCAGACAAAGAATTATCGATCCAACTTTACTATATAAATAACTAACTCCTGAACAAATCATTTATTTCAAAGCTAAAAAAATAGATTAATTTTATGGTGTCACAGTAAATCGGCCATGTTTCCATCGAGCTTAAGTGACAACTGACAACTGTCAGATGACAAAATTAGTTGAAATTGAGCGGGAATTGAATACGGAACTAATTTATCTAATGTCTACTATATTAACGAGTCCGACACATATGACAAAATGGGGCATATAATTATATATGGAAAACGACAGTTTAACGGCCGCATATATATTTGAGAATTGCATTATGATGATGAAAACTTCTGAAATAATTCTTCATTCTGCGGGACACAGAATTAATAATTAAATTTGAAAATTTCCACTAACATTTATATATTAGCCCTTACTCGTCTATAGGTATTTTAAAAAATACATTAATCGCATAAGCGTCTTTTTATTTATTTACAACGTCAAAGATGATACTACTTCACTATTTATATCGGTACAATTAGTAATCCTTTGTATGCATATAACCCTCGATATTTTATACTTTGACATAATATATTGACAGTGAATGTTTGCACAATGGTAACTTTAAACTCCATATAAAGACTACTACATACAAATACCGAAGCCGCGGCATCAGCCAACAATATAACGCTACTTGCGTATTTTTCGAAATCGTGTGAATTTTATGGGTATGTATACATTTATCACCCTCGGTCGTCCGTATAATTACTCAATTCATGGTAATTAATCAGCAACTCTTTAACTTTGAAACGTCTTTTGAATGAATTGACATTGTTTCGCTAAAAGCAAAGCCGCTGAGCTATTGAATTGGTTACGTATTGATTATAGTCTTTTTAACTACGTTTTTTCATCTTATATAATAAACATATTATTATAATAAACAATTTGGTAACAGTTTGATATTTTAAGCCTTTAAACGAGATGCTATGTTGTGCCTGGTAAGCCTTGTATATGCTTAAGTGCTCTGCCTTTAGTCGCATTTTATATTCTGGCACTGCAGTTGTATTGTCAGGAGGGAATCGTTTATCATACAAAGCGGTAAGAGATAAGATCGAGGATCTCACCAATTGATTCAATTTTGTCACGGAATTTAAAACACGAAGGTTTATTCAGTGCGACCTTTAAATGCATGAGTTTAAAATGTTTGGATCAAAATGATATTGGTTCATGATTATATTCCATTATTAAAATTCAAAACACAAAATATTAATGGTTTATTAAATTTTAAGTGTATATTTTGTCATGATGTTTGGTAGAAAATATTAGTTCTATGTTGATAGCACTGGCATCAACCATCCAGTATATAGCATCGAGTATGGGGGAAGAGTTTTCAAAGGTGGCGTTCGATAAAAGGACGGCCAACTTGTAAGAAGGGTGTTGCGATTATGGAAGAGTACAGTGGTTATACAAGCTAAAAGATAATTTTTAATTTTATAGATGTAACACTATGTATATAGAAGCTCATATGAAAGGAATTGAGGATATAGGATATATTCTGAGGTAGTAAAAAAAACCAAAAATTTAATAATCAATATTTAAAATAAAAAGTTTTCTTATACAGTCTTTGTCATTTTTTCAGATATAAGCTAAAAGTTACCTAACTCTTAAGTGCTTTTTTAAAAAATTATCTAGAACTAAAATTTTATCGCGGCTTAAAAAATGTATTTTAAAGTTGTGTGCGATATTCAAGTAGCGATTTGATTATCTACAGAAACGAGGCGTTACTTTACTGGCCAAGGGTTACTTGACTGTTTGTTTGGAAAAAAATATCGGCATTAAAATTTTCATTAATCACCTGTCAACGTGATGTGCCTCTTCTTCATACATCAATAGTTGATGATTAATCGGAATGTCCATGAGAATTGAATTGGTGTGGCGCGTGCAGGAGCCTTAACAGCATGCTCGCGGTGAAAGCTAGATTGCCCCCTACATGAGTCTCTGTGTTGGTATGCATGTATGCGTAAGATAGGAACGCTATGTGTGCGTGATTTGTTGCGGTGATACATGTGGGGTAGTACATTTAGATTTAGAGATGACATAAATATTGGTAATATAATTTCTAAGACAATATTGTAACTAACATGAGGGCTATCACAAAGTATTGTACTTTGTAACTGTCGGTTTAAATAAATAATAAAAAAGAAGCACTGACCAATTTAAACAACAACATTCCTGTTTATGACGAAGGAGATGTTTTGACACCGAAAAAATATCGCAATGTTTGCAAATACTGTATTAACTTTGATGCACATTTGTTAGGGCCGTTATTGTTTCAGCAAATAAATTTGACCATTCGACAAATACATTAAAAATGTATTCATATGTTATTTTGTTATTGTATTTAGAGCTGTGGTATTTCAAGCGGTCCACTTGTCAGTGGAGTGCAGTGGCGAGTGGCGATATAATTAATTCTGTATGCCAAGTGGGCGACATCCGTCATCCAGCGTATTTAGGTCTTTATTTAGTGTAAAATTAGTTTTACTTCTTTGTATTACGATGTAACATCACAGAATTTAACTGAGATTTTTTTATAATATTGATAAAATAATTAATAGTAGTTTTGTTAATTTACAAATAGAGAGTACTTATTGTTTAGACACATTAGTTAGTTTTGAACGAACGTCACAAAAGTTTTAAAAATATTATTCTTACATAATTTTAATTAAATTTAATATTATCTATTATTATTACATAATTATTTTGGGACTTATATTGACAACACTTACGTTTGCGTCTACTGAGAGTTATGTTGGTTTCTAATCTCTGCAATATTCCATAATTTGGTTGCCCATAATGATCCATTAAATGACAAGCAAAAAGGCTCCATTCCAGGATTTAAGGGACTTCCCCTCAAACACGCACAGTCACGCTTATTCCGTAAAATCTCTCATAGTGTCTAAGTAAAATTGAAAGGCACATCGCAGGCGTCATTTTGTCATATTGAAGAATATCAATCAATCCGTCGACCGCTAAATAAATCTTTCATCCTAAAAGCTTTTTTCCAGTGCTCCAACTAATTTAAGCGCTTTCGTGATTGAAATTTCCATATTAGAATTGATCTAGACATCAGTAATATATGGTTTATAATTGGAATTGTTCTCCATATTGTTTGGTTAATGTAAGGTTCTTCTTTTCGTTCGTTCTTTATGGCATACTTGGTTTTATCATAAATTATACGCAAATGGCATACGTCAACTATTTTAGTTTGAAGATAAGTTAGAGCGCGGTTAGTTATCATATTTGATGCATATTAGGATAACATTTTATTGAAACTTTAAAACTTAAGGATTCAAGTACAATTGATTAGATCATGCACCTTCTTAATCTACTTATATGTGTCATAACATTTTTGTTTTTCAAGATTTTTCATACAGATAGGGACACATTATTGTACGTAAGCATTCGATACCTGGTCAAACAGATAGTCAAGAGCAAGCAGTATGTGGACTGGTCAGGGCTTGATTCATAGTATCAGAACAAACACCTAAAGCTTTCCCTTCTTTAAATGGACCTCGAGTATTGCAACTGGAAATAATGTGAATTCGGTATTAACGTGACTAAGTGGCTTGTTGTGTTACGCTGCTGCTCTGTGTTGTGAATCAATATTTTATCCGAAATTAAACCAATGTTTAATACCAGCTCCTTCACGACTTTATTTTGCCTATGTAACTAATCCTGCGGTAAATAATATTTAAATGTATGTAAATCTTACATACTACGAAAACCAACTTTGATTCTAGATCCCTAATCACCGTTTCGCACATTTGCAAACTTTTATCATTATCTATGTCTTTTTACTGACTGAATGACATCCATAAATCTTAATAATAAGAAAATTATAAAGTACTCTAAAATGTTATAAAATTTAATGATTTTTGAAGAGTAACTTTGAAGAACACTTTTGAAGATTTACCAAGTGAGTATTTTTATTATTATCAATTTTATTTCAAAATTAGACATTGCATTCTTATTAATTTATTTATTAAAAGTATATATTACAGTAACAGTCTTAAGTAAAATGGTGATAAAATAACCATAATTATATAACTGGAAACTTATGTAATTAGTGTAGAAACTATGTAGTAACTATGTACATATACTTTTCTACTATTCTATTTTCATTTTAATATCACATTCGATTCATTGTTATCATTTCGATCGAGAAATCCCGTGTCAGTTGTATTTTCCTCGGTATCCTTATTTCCATGATTTCTAATCGGCTGGCCCATATCTGAAGATAAACAATAGCTAGTGTCTATAATCGTTTATTATTTCCACCCACACAAACAATTTACTTCAACACACAATACCTGTACAAAACTTTTCGACAGTTGTGTCAAGTATTCGCATTCGTAAATGTCAGTTACTGTCAGTAATGACACACATTTATATACATTTGGTATTTTTTTGTTTTATTTTCTGTTTTTTTAGGCCGGTTTAATTTCCCCATTTATTTTTATAATTTGGTCAGCCCACAAAATGCGACACAAATTTTATTAAATAATTGATAGTGGTTTTGATTATGTCATAGAATCATTCAAATGTATAAATATGAATTAACTTTTTGAAGTTGGTTAAATACTCAATTCGTCTAATTGAAGCTTGGAAACAGATAATGTCACAAACGCATGTAAGAAAGACATTTGTAGGAAAGACCCAAAATTAATGAGGCGTTTGCCGTCGTCAAAACAACGAATACGTTCTGAATAAATCTTCGCAATAGAAAATCCCTACGATTTACAAATTCATTTTCCTCTGAGACATTCTTTATTATTTGATGTAGAAATGGAAATTAAGAAGAAGCAATTTGATTGAACTATGACGTGGCTCAATGTCTTTTTTACAAGCCTGGTGGTTAAGTAAGCAACTCCCAAGACTTGGTAAGTCAGGTTGCACATTCGAGCTCCGGTTGAAATGTTCTAGAATCAATCTGCGACGTGTCAGACACAGAAAGCTGATAATCTCGTTGATCTTAGAAAAAACACACGAAGTGCTAGTTTATAATATATTAAGTAAAACAAATTATCCGTTTAGCAATATTCAGTAAAAGATTTTTGCTAATTAAATGTATATTGAGAGACAGTTGTTTGTTAACATTGTTTTATATTTTTTTTAAAAACAGGGGGCTCACCATCAAGAGGCTCACGTGATGTTAAGTGACATCGCCGCCTATGCACACTCACAATGCCGGAGGTGAACAAACTAATAAACAAAATAGATGTGTTTATTATCTTTCTGGTTCATAGTTTTATAACAGCTCAGAAAACCACACCTTCAACTAAATAAAAAAATTTTGATTATTTGTTGTTTATTTTGTCGAGCTTTATCCGCCAAGAGGTTTGTGTATAAGGACCTTAACATCAAAACTATAACCATAGATTTTGTTGGTCTGCTTTTACGAGGTGATAAAAGTAACGATGTCTCTCTAATTCATTACCATAGAAAGAGGTTATACAATAAAAATATTATATCTCTCCAAATTAATTATAAAGGTTCTAAAAAAACTTAATCAGTCAAATTACGCTGTTATAAATATATGTCTCGATCATATCTTTTTCTGCTTTGTTGTGAAGAGAGTCAGAAAATTGCGTTAAAATATTGTTATAGTGGGTAATATTGTTATAGTGATTCTAGACCCTATATCATCATAGTTATAAAAAGCATCATCCGGTTTCATCATGACAAGAACAACTTTTTTGTACTTTATTGTGCGCGAAGTTTCAATTTAAAATAAGTTTCAATATTTAGGTACATGCTAAAACTAAAAAAAATACACTGTGAACACAATATCGTGAAGAGGAGTTCAATTTTACTCTTAATGAAACGAACTAAAGCCTCTATACAGCTTTGTTAAGGACAAATTAGATTTAAATTTAATTAAGTTCTTTCCTCGGAGAGATGAGTATGGAAACTTTGTAATTACATCTGGTTTAACTCTCCAATTACGTAACAATGTATTTAAATAAAAATAAAATGAGGGTAACTTTCTAAAAATAAATAATAAATCTTGTCATTTTGTAGATTTTTCGTCCATGAAAATATAGAATAGAATAGTATAGAAAACATCGATTTACAATTACATTATCAATTTAACTGAATATTTAAAGAGCGTATATTTAGACATAATTTCTACTTCGTATTTTTATTTATTTTGCGGTTGCAAATCTTACACGTTTCTAAGTATGTCTGCGTAGTGACCTAGTTGGGGTAAGGGCCGACTCCCCGCTGACGCTATTACGTGACGGATAGCCAGATCTAATTATTGTTATATTGAATATTCTTAATCCTATGGTGAGATAATAATATACTCGCAGTAAAAATCTTTCATGATACCATACTTTTGAAAACTTGTTTACAAAGAAATACAATTATTTATCTTGTCTTGTTGAAGTTGCTTTATACACCCCCGATTGAGAAACTTAGATTTATTTTGACACAAATAATCTGTTTTCTTTATTTATTAGTAACAAGAATATTGTTTCTCCCATCATTAATCAAGAGGAGAGACAGGATACCTGCAGATAGTGGGAATTTATTAGAGTTTTCCTCCCTACTTTAACCTATATTTAGTTTTTCACACTTGGACTATTTTCACATGTACCAAGAATAGAATAGTACACATAATTTAAATACTTTGTAATTGATTAAAAGGAAACTATAAACTTACTACTACTTACTTACTTATGCCAACGTTTCAGGTACAAATAATGTTAAAAAATACAGTGTTTTGAAATTTATAGTCGTTGATCGAGCCTTAATCTTTATGAACGTAGTGGTTTCGGTTTATATTAAAAAAAAGACCATGCGGAGATTAAATTAATTGTAATTT
Source organism: Pontia daplidice (assembly GCA_963693355.1). Lineage (NCBI taxonomy): Eukaryota > Metazoa > Arthropoda > Insecta > Lepidoptera > Pieridae > Pontia > Pontia daplidice. The sequence continues at coordinate 4,262,867 of CAVNZL010000137.1, read as the reverse complement.
TCTTGTTTCAGACAACATCTAGCGCCTGCAAAGACTAGCCCGAAAATGTGAAGCGCGCACGCACATGATTTCAATCGCAAATTTCACGCACACATCTATAAATCAGGAGCCAATCCCATACAAAAATGAGACGCACACACGCGAGGTTTTCGTTGATTTTGATACTAACACGACGTTCCCAAATTTCACTGAATACGCAGAGATTCCATATTACATAAAAGCGACTTCTATGACATTTTGTATAGTCATAATGTGTTTAGGAGTAATCGGGAATGTTATGGTACCGATTGTGATTTTGAAGACAAAGGATATGCGGAATTCCACAAACATTTTCCTGGTTAACCTGAGTATAGCTGATCTAATGGTGTTGCTAGTTTGTACTCCAACTGTGCTGGTGGAAGTCAACTCGAAGCCGGAGACGTGGGTGCTTGGCAAGGAGCTATGTATGTATAATGGTTTTCACTATATCGAATGGAAAAACATGTAAAAGTATATTTAAAGTAGCATTGTTTTTAATTCTATTTAAAAATTGGTGTCTGGAATACTGCAGTTCTAAGGTTAAGATACTTAATAATAAAAAGATACATATTATGATAATTATTCTGAGATTTTTTACCCAAAACGTCGAGACACGCTTTTCTTGTTATTTTCTAATAACTAAATATAAATTTTTTATTATTTGCATTTAGTTGAATCATACTTGTAACCTTGATTGTTAACGTTTTAAAAGTTTCAAGTATGAAATTAATATAATTACAAAAATATAATACGATGCACACAGCGATTGCTTTGGGCAAATTGTTAATTTGACCTAGAACTCCTAAGATAAATATTTTTATAACATTACGCATTGGAATTTTATTTGTATTTTAATTTCAATATATGACAAAATTAATATGAAATTCAGTTGAAGTTACCCATTATAACATTATTTCGAACATTATATATTAATAAAAAGTTTTTGAGGAGAATTAAGTACCGTAAGAGTATTAATATGGCAATACTGAGGAGTTTTATCGACTACATTACACGTAATTGTTTTGTTTCCTTCGATTTACGTAAATTTTGATTTTGGTATATAAAATTGATATATAAAAAAAATAGCCAATTTCAAAGGTAGGTAGTAGGTAATATGTGTTATCCCTATAAGACAAAAATATTTGATACCCTTTCTGTTAAATGTTTCTCGTAATATATAATATTGAATTTATGTTTACCCGCAACACATACAGATTATACTGATGACAAATAAAAAGATAACAAAATCAACGATGAAATTAATACAATTTGAATGTTATTAAACGAAATCTGCCTCACATTGTATCGGTTCTCGGCTAATTATAATAATTGGTGATTCTTCATAATTGCCAAAATATTTTCATTTTTTTCGAATAACAGTCAGTTGGTATATTTTGTAATTTTGTCAATTCTATATTTAAAGTGTGGAATGATGGAATGACCCTAATGATTTTTTAGTATAGAAATTCCTTAATATGATTTTTCTTAGTTTTATGTCACAGTTTCTATGTCTAATAAACGAGTCGACTGCTGTTTAGTCATAATAAAAGATATATTTAACACCCACAAATACTTTGAAATAAAATTGAAATTATCGACAAACGCAACCTTAATCGCGGAATCAAGACCGTGTGAAAACTTACCGAACTATTTAACTAATATCAAAACAATTCAAACATTTCGTATCTCTCGGCAGATCGCTTCACTCGCGTATCGCTATGTTGGAGTTTGATAACTTTATAAATTAATTTGAGTTTAAGCTAAATTCACTGACTATAATCTGTGACATATTCAATTAAATTATGTACATAATGACAATAAATATCTATTTATCTATTTAAACATCTATTTGGGCAAGCTGAAATAGCATTTTTGCGCTGATTTGTAATGCTTAACTTTTAAAAAACTTATGGGAGAGATACTGGACGGGCTCTAGTCTATCTGATGTGAAAGTAGCTAATTTAGGTTTGATAATAAAGGCAAGGCCTGACAGGGACGCTTCACCCCGATGCGGGCATAATTTACGAGTTCCATTCACTGGTTCATATGAAAGCTAGTTGAACCTTCGTCGGCCGTATATAATCTGTGGTTATAGGTATAACGATAATTTTATATTTAGCTAATGAATAATTGACACTTTTTTAGCGTAAAGTTTAATTAAAAATATTACTTAAAACTGTTTATATGGTGAACTATAAAAACATACATCTCTTAAACTTGTTAAATTTAAAATATTCAATTTATTATGTACGTATATATACATCTATTGATATTTAACTCTTGATGATTAATGCAATAATTATAATTAATAAGTAAAAATATCGTTACTGGAGCTACACTAAATTACTGCCCTTTTTTGAAAAACATTACAGATATGTCTCTAAGATATTGTGATATCAGAAAATGATGAATTTAATGAGCACAATGAAGTATTACCCTGGAGCGTAACTTGATAAACTTTTGTGTTCGTATTTCAAACTTTGAGATACTTTTTTAAAAGTTAAATAATTTATGTTACCAAACAGCTTTAGTCCGTCAGAAATGGAGCCAAAATATTTATTTATGTGATTTTCGGAGGATTCAATGTTATGCAGTAGTTACTGTTATATATGCCAGTGATTTATTTTAACTTACAATTGAATTGATGTGTAAACATCAGGATATCCTACAGAAATTTTTATTTATAAATATCTTATAATTACTAAATATAAAACTTAATTTCAAGTTCAGAATCTAATCTTAAATATTTGTTTCAAAACGGTATTCGTGAATTACAGACGTATAAACAGTTTTAAGTCTTATTGTAATGGTCAGTATCCATCTCGCTAATTTGTTTACACATCGGAAAGCAATCTGCGAGAAACCACGCCGCCGTTACGCTAAGTGCAGGCATATAATAAACCTAGAAAACCCGAGAAAATACAGAACAATACGAAAAAGTTCTTTTTACGACATTAATTGACAGCTGTTTGAGAAATGAGGCCGCTCATTATCATTTTACGGAAACGTTGGTTTTTGTGGAATTATTTATTTAATTAAAAATCTTCGCGGACTTCGACGCCTCTGTAAATGTTCATTCGACTCTAAATTTTTATTGTTTGCGTAATTTATTTTCTTTAAAACATTGACACTATTCGTAATTGAACTCGCACAAGAAATCAAACAAAATAGTTATTTAAATAAAGCTTCACAACGTCATGTTAAATATAAAGCTTAAATTATAAAAAAATAAAGTGGATATGAGACCAAAGCATAATGGGGCGGAAACGTTCTTGCGTACATAAAAGGGAACGAAAGAGTGACAGGTAGATATGAAAACGGAAGTAGCTGATAGATGGTGGTAGTTGGTGGAAGATGGTGACTTAATATTACCATATAACATTACATTCTGTTACATTACATTAAATTATTATATAAATTTAGTAAGCTTAGTTTTTTGTCGTAGGTCTAGCAGTACCATTCGTGGAGTTAACAGTGGCACATGCGTCGGTCCTCACGATTCTCGCGATCAGCTTCGAACGATATTACGCTATTTGCGAACCACTACGCGCAGGATACGTCTGCACGAAGACAAGGGCTACACTGATCTGCGCACTGGCATGGTTCTTTGCTGCTTTGTTCACAAGGTTTGTATTTTTTATTTGTTGAAATGATTTTGACGCCTTACAAGTTTGCAAATGCCGCAAGTCGTAATTACCAAACGGTCCCCGAACCAGCCAATATAGTGTGTCTTTTTGTCCCCATTTCCATTTGGTCTTTAGTGATTTTTATAAATATAAGTCTTGTAAATAAATTAGATGTATAATTCGACATGGACGTGCCTAATACTACGACTTTGTTACTTACTTAGCCTGCTTGGTAATTGGGACCATTTGATACTATTGTAATAGCTAAAGAAGCAAGAATAAAATTTGCAACTAGATGCGAAGAAAGTAAAAGTGATGCTTCATGCTTCAGTCAGTTTAATTGTAAGCGCGGTGGTGTTTAAACTTTTGTACTTTGTGTAATGAACACCACCGCATATTTAAACTGAAATCCATGACTAGTAAATGTTATGTTCGTGTTCTAAAGTTTTAATAGTATTTTATAAGATTCTCAACAGGAAAGTTAATAAGCTAATGACGATTGTTATAAATATAAAACAATCTTTTCCTTGCCTAGATTAATGTGCACATAGCACTTTTATTTATATATTATAGCACGAATTATTTCCCCAAGATAAAATCTAGGTACCATAATTAGTAGGCAAAAAAGTTAGTACTCAGTAAAAGAGTACCATAATACATAAGAACATATATTATATAACTTTCAACAAAATGAAGCTCGTGTTTTTTTTTAATTCGGTAAAAACTGAAACTGAACCTGCTGATTCAGGGATCTTCATAAATAAAACATGTTTTCCATGCCTATTGAAATCAAAACAATCGCTGATTTTATGCCATTGCGAATCCATTCTCATCCCAAGAGCGGCGACACCTATTATTGTTGTCCACTTGCTAGTAAACTAAATTTAAAAAAAACTCATTAAAATGTTTGTTGCAATACCGTAACAAATATATAGTGATCAAATAGCTTATTAGATTTAAAACAAAATTTCGTTTAAGATCGTAGTGAATGCGCAGAACTTTTAAAAAGGTAATGACCCTTTTTAAAAATTCTATTAGGTACAACAAAAACTGTACTCAAAATACCGTGCCGATAGGACTTCTAAAGTATTTAGATCAAAATAAAGGGATAGGTATCACAAAAGTTAGTAAACAGTTTGTCCGGATTATAGTACCCATTTCCACGAAGGATTATCCGTTTAATTCAAGGGAAGACAAAGTTTCTAATTGTAAAGTTTGACATCACGTCAGCGCGACTCGCAGTTCGGGTGCGAAGTGCAAATTGGGAACAACTTTGTATGTGCCGCATAGTTCTCATTAGCGACTAGATTGGACATTAAAATTTAATTATTGGTTATACATTATCGCCTCGGGAAATTTATGCTGCGAGAATATGGTACTGGAGATAAAAATTAAAAAGTTAAACTATATTTAAATATTTTTGCTTGCAACACTAAATGCAATCATTAAAGTATATTAGTGTTGATATATTTAAAATTGAAAAGCTAAACCAATAGTATTTTAGGATGTGATATGCATATTAAGTAAATTTTTTAATTGCATTTTATCTCTAAAATAGGTATTTGAGTAAGATTCCATTAACGTGCTTGGTGTAAGAAAAACTATACTATATTTGTAACTTGTTTTCAAATATTTTTTCTTATATTATTAAATACACAGGACTTGTAAGTCTAAACTTGATCTTACTATTTTCGGAACATAAAAGTTGAAATTTATATCCGATATTAGCTTTGATTTTCAATCTTGGGATTTCTAACTTTTTATTTCACTTTTTCAGCACAGTTTTTCTGTAAAGTTATAAAATAGTATTTTCATTATCAAAAGTCCAAACTTTTTCCATACAGCTTCAAAATATAAAGATATTTTCTACCCAAGTAGTCGTCACCGTTATATAAATTTTCAGGTATGGTCTACGAAATTTTAAAATTTCAGTAATGAGTATTTTAAAATCAAATTTTCTGATTTTCTGTGCTACCAAATCAAAAATAATTATATGGCTTTTCATGACTTTGTCAGAGGGATGAAACCATAATCCATTTGAACCGACGATGGCATACAAAGCTTAGAAAAATTTGTTCTTTTTAATGTCATAAAAACTTAAAAGTAATAATTATATTGTAAAAGGTATATTTATGGTATTATATCAATACAAATATCCATTATTATATAGGAAATAACAATTACGCTATAGATTCTCCTTGCATTAATTGTTTAAATTTTGATCCTTAAATCGTTTAGGTGCTCGTCGCACTATCTAGTTTGAATGTTTGAGTGTTTATTTCCGATATATATATATATATTATAAATATATATATATATACTTATATATAAATTTACTTATATAAAGATACTTAATACTATTAAAATAACTTTTACCACAGATAAAATCAATTTGACATATCACTTCAATATGTTACGGTAAATATGACATTATTCATAGAAAGTGATTGTATTTCTGACAATTCATAGATTATTCTCAACCGAGTTCTGTTATAGTAAATATTAATATTTGTAGTTTATGCGACGCTATCGAAACTTGTTCAATTTATCTGTCTACCATTTATTTATCTCAAGCGTTTTGAAGATTTGTTTTATTAAGATTCGAATATTTAAATAAGTATTTTTATTCGAATTTGATTAAAACGTGTTGGACAATACGCATAATTATATAAAACATGTTTTATGATTAAATTTGTTATTATATTAGACAAATAAATTTTTATTTGCTTATAATAGTTTTTAGGGAAGCGAGTTTAAAAGATAATTTCTAAATTGGACAGAGGTTTACTTAATACCTTTCTTAACCATTATGTGTTTATATACAGTTTTAAATAATAGAAGACAAAGTAGAAACATATTCATAGGATTCCGTTTCTACTACTAGAAAGAAAAGGAATAATGCTTTATGAAATTGTCTGTGTTGCCTCGGCTTTAGCCATATTAACTAAATGCAAATTTCTTCTCTAATTAAGAATTAAATTAGAGCTCATCCTGTAAATGGAGAAGAGTATTATGGTTGGGCTCTTAAACTTGAGGAAGAATATTGTGAGATTTTCTAGTTAGTTAAACCAAAGTATAACTTCAAATATAATTTTATATTCAAAGTGAGTAAGATATAACGAAACTATTTCATAACATTGTGTTTAGACTGATTATATGAAAATAAATAGCTATCTTTTTTGGTCACTTCCCATTTCTATTATGACTTAATTAAGACATACGCATTTGGAATCATACCACAATATGAACTAATGTCATATCCCTATAAGGGATGGTGTTACGTATGGCGCGTAGACACCCATAATAGTTCATAAATTTATGGCGTAGGGCCTATAGCACATAATTAAACAGTATTTAATTCTATTCAGTCAGTAAAAAGTTAACAGTTATCAGTAAAGGTGATTAGAAAAATAATAAAAATCGTATAAACAATATTTTTGTATTTTTATGGCCTCTATCAAGTCCAGTGCAAGCGTGCAGTTTATCGCCGCTCCCGGCAGAGCTCGTTACTCGTACACTCGTCAGTTTACAACTCGCCAAATGTCATTTTGATAGTTATAAAACTTAAATGACGAGTGGTGCACGGGGACATTCTTAAATTGTGTAAACCAACAGTTCGAAGCTTTATTTCGCTACATGCCGACCGTACCGTATTGTAACCTAAATCTTAAAGTAACTTACGATAGTAAAGTGGGAAATAAATATATTACTTCCCGACAATAGGAAACAAAGTATTTTTATTTAAATTATAGTTTATTTATCATACAGTGTACCTGAGTGTCTTAGTGGTAATTCTATTATACTTTCAAGGATCTTATTGATTAACTTAGAATGGAGTCTTATAATTCCATCATATTCTATACATTTTTTTATGTATGTACCTCGTATAGCATAATTGTTTTTGTTTCATATTGGAACGAAAACTCGAATGCCCTACCTACCTATATTACTAAATGTCCAGGACCATTGTTCTTTCAATTTCCTGACAAAATCTGAAAGAAGTGCGATCACCGCTCATTGATCACCCAATAATCTTTGTGTGCTTACGAAATAACGAGTGATGCATGAATTGCATAGAACCCTTACTGACAAGGTTCGTACAACACTATGACAACTATATGTACGATTCGCTTGATTGCGCAACGCTTTTTCGCACTTTTCATTTCTTCATATCACATTTCATACACGTTTTATCAATATCATATTTCTTTATCACATTCATAAATTGTTTTCTATCTTTCGTATTTGTGTTGGTTTTGCATCGTTTCTTTAAGTTATTTCTTTTGCTGCTAGCACTTTAAAATTGCTTATGTGATTCTAATGATTATTTTTTTATTTTCAGTCCCATATTGGCAATAGCTGAACTACACTCCGTTACAAGAGAAGATGGTACAGTCCAGCAATGTCTCACTCAAGCTGTCACCATTTGGGAAATAACGTTCTTTGTAATGGTCATAATCCTCTTATACATACTACCCCTCATTATTCTTATAATTCTTTATACTGTCATTGCTAAGAATTTAATATCTGCTGCTTCTAAGGTTGTGATGAATAAAACTGTAGATCCATACAATGTCAGAGCAAGAAAACAAGTAATTTTAATGTTAGGAACTGTAGTTTTATGTTTCTTTCTTTGCCTAATGCCTTACAGAGTTCTCGCTTTATGGATTATAATCACTCCATCTGAGCTATCAGATAATATTAGTCCTGAAAAATGGTACAACTTGTTATATTTCTCTAGAATAATGCTTTATATAAATTCCGCTATAAATCCCATCCTGTACAATTTGATGTCTTCAAAATTTCGCGTCGGCTTTTGCAAAGTATGCATCTGTTATAAAAGGGCAACGGATAGAAATCAGAACAGGCGAGTGCAGAGAACAGTGACTAATGGATCAACGACAAGTAGCAGCTTATCTAGGACGACTAATAGCTTGAAAAAACTGTTTACACACCGGACTAGTTTTGATAAAAGTGAAACAGAGGGGGAGAAGGAGAGCAAAGATGTTGCAAGACATAATTTCTTCGGGATATTTACAAGTAAGAGATTTATAAGGCAGCAGTCAGCTCCGGTGTGCGAGTCTAAACCGAAAATAAACAGAATGCGTAGTGAAGGTAATATGACGGAAACAGAGAATATATTGCCTCTAGATAGGCCCGGAGATAGAGACACTGCGAGATTTATCGGTCATTCCAATGTTAATACTAAAAATAGATTGGACATTGAGCTGGATAGTAATCGTGATCATGGATCGCTGAGGCGAACGGTCCTGATAAACAGTGCCAAGGCGAAGAGTTTGGAAGACAATAAAAAGTTCGTTGTCTATCAAAAGATAAAGGTTGATTGCGTCGTCGGCTTCAAGTCCAAGAGTGTGGATTATGACTTTCCAGAGAGTTTTGTGTGAATGTGCCACAGATAAACTACAAACAGTAATGTAGTAGACTAGAAACCTCTACTTCAAAAACTGTTTCCAGGTCAAGACCTATCATAGATGTCAAGACATCTAATGTATAGTTTTACTTTAAGAAGTGAAAAATATATTACAAATCTATGGGATAGTAAAATTGTATCGTATAAAATGGCTGCATGGTTAAAATGTCTGTCACTTATACTTTTAGAAAGGTTTATATTATTAAATATTAAATAAAAGACATCTTTACTTTTGTGCATGCTTTAGGTAATTAGGCTATACTTCTTTCGGTTAGCGCTTTATTTTGTAGCACTGTTATTTATTTAACTGTGAAGTCTTATTGTGTAAAGTTTAGTAATACCTCAACTAGTCAGATCTTTTCATAAGCAAATACGGATATTTAAACAGCCGAAAATTTTCCAACGGCTTTATGTAGTTATACATCATTTATTTCTTGTATTTATGAAATCAAACAAATGAAACAAATCTAAATGTTATGGAAAATATTGATATTCAACTTTGACAAATACAGGTTAAACGGGTGAGAAGCGACATTGTTATGAATTTAAACATTAATTTAAAATCCGCTGAAAGGTAAATTAAATGTCAGCCGTACTTGTCGTTCAATAAGTGTTAAAAGTAATTTAATTAAGTTTCTTCATTATTGACTTATATATTAATTTTATTTTAGTACTTCATGTATTAAAAATTATATATAGTTTAAAAAAGCCTTATCTTAGGGGTGAATGAGTATAACTATACTTTATTACAAATAAATCTGCGTGAAATGATGCAATAGCATTTTATGTACACGAGTTTCGTGCGATGAGCGAGATTTCCGGAGTCAATCCTTTTCCCTTTATTTTCTATTCCTCCCTTCCCTTTTCTCCACTTTCCCTCCTTGTTCTATTTTCCACCTTAGTCATATTACATAAAAATATACATAGCTTTGCAGACCCTGTATAGGTCTTGGCCGCAACTTGCAGCATCAAACATCATTAATTTTTTTTGTTAGTTAATATGTGTACGTGATATCGACATAAGAGCCAAAGACGTGCCAGTCTCCTCAAGAAGGCAGCTAAGGTTTGAACGCACTGCCGCAGTATACAGAATCACATACTTTATCACACTGACACACAATAAAATGAAATCCTTAATTTAATTATTTTATAACATGTAAAATCTCGCATCTTGTTTCTACAATATTTACTATTTTATATAGTTATTATAAACAAGCCTGAAAATGATTATAATATTAATTTCTAGCTCTCAGCTACGAATATATATAAAAATAAATACTGTATATGTACTGTACTGTATATTAGTATGAAAAGGTGCCAAACTAGCATAAGTTTATATTAAGTTTACATTGCTTTCTCAATAAGAGTACTTTAAGAATTAATAAAGAAATGTACATAATTTTTTGATATTTTATTATTATTTCAAGTTTGAGTTGTTTACACCCACCAACCGATTGCATTGGATGGTATAAAAGTCCAATTGTTTCAAATGTTTATCAAAAAGACGGATGTTTAATAGTTAATCTTGTATCTTATTTAAAGAAAAAGTATAAAAATTACCTACATATAAAATTATTGAATAAATTCTAAAATTTTAACTAACGCTAAACTACTTAATTAAATAAACGAATAATAATAGCATTTCAATCAACTTATTCAAAATGTAAAAGTATAATCATAAAATTTTAATGATTTTTTACTAAAAGCGAAATCGAATGAATGAAACATATCCACTATTTAATAAAACGTTCACGATTATATGCTGTACTATAAAATATATCTACGATCATAAAACTATATTCTGCATATGAGTAATATTGGTCTGTTTCTCAACACTTGAATCTCAAATACTTGAAACCTATTGCATATAGTGTTAAAACATTTACTATAGTGCTAGCTCACGCTCAAGACCGTTTAAGTCTATTAGGTATGTCGCCACTCAGAATAAGAATTAACTGTTGCATCTTTGCCTGTATATTTCTTTACTTCAATTATTTAGGTAATCAAAGTTGTACATTCCAGCAAGGGTTACCTTATTCTAAATAACCTCTTTGTTACTAATTTGTTGTATACGCACTACATATAAATACGGATATTCTGTCACCACCATTCATTATTAATTAGTTATAACTACCACAGATAAAAATTATAGTAATACTGTGTGTATTGGTTCGATTTTCAAATCTCAAAAAATAGTGAATCGTCAATAACAGGGAAGAGGGTACTAAACAAAAGAATCTAGTTACATTGCTCCCGCTGACTATACATGGCGCATACCATATTGTCATTCCAGAGATATTGCGACTACAGGCATTGTATTGAACAAAAGAACTACGATAAATACTGAAAGTATCTAGCTTTCTTTCTTTAATAAAAATTTAGATATGAATTCCTTATGAACCTCTACAAATTTCCTGCTGATATTTTTTTGTTCTTTTACGAGTGGTAATAATCAGAAATTCGGTATTCAAAGGTTTGTAGATGTAGCAACACGTAGTAATGGACACAGTTTAATGAAAACACGGTAGTAGACACGTTGAAATGAGTGAGCAACACATGTAAAGTTTATTAATAAATTATAAATGTAGCAAAGTAAACACCTTGAAAGTATTTTTATAAAAATCGCTGAAATGAGATATTTTCCGAGCAAACATTCTCTGCTGGAACTAATATTTTGTTAGACGTAAGTGACTTCAAGCCAGAACTACTTTAATAAAATCTCGATTTATATCCCATCTGGCAATAAAGGTAATGTTTTATCTATATGTCGGTGATTAACAAATACGAGTGTTTAATTAGGTATATTAGTCACTAGTTATGGGCTATGCCGCATATTTTGTAGAATTTTGAAATAATGAATTATGTTTTTTTTTTAAATATTATTATTGATAATTATTTAATTAATTATTTGTTCAACTTATATGTTATATATTTTTATATCTATACAAAAATATTGAATTGGTGTATCTAAATTTGTTTAAATAAAACTTATTTCGTTTGTTCACAGCCCCATACTGGCCGTTGCCACGTTCACATATGAACGTTACGATGACGGTACTGAAGTTCCTGTCTGCCTCACACAAGCTGACACCTTCTGGTCGGCTTTATTCTTCATTCTCATCATCGCCATTTTCTTTATCATCCCTCTCGGAATCCTCTTAGTGTTGTATAGCGTTATCGCTAAGAATCTTATGGAGAATCCTGTACTTATAGCACATAATAGTAAAACTACAAACAATGCAGGAAACGTACTGAGATATAGAAAACAAGTCATCCTCATGCTTGGAACTGTTGTACTATCATTCTTTATTTGCCTTCTTCCATTTAAGGCCCTAACATTGTGGATAATTGTATTTCCTCCAGAGACAATAATGTCATTAGGAATAGATGGTTACTATATACTTTTATACTTTTGTAGAGTTATGCTGTACCTTAATTCAGCGATCAATCCGATTTTGTACAACTTAATGTCTTCAAAATTTAGAGAAGGATTTGTAAAACTACTACGATTTAACAAATTGATGAGGTGTGGCAGAAATTTGAGGGAAAATATGCAAAGAAGAGATACCTTCAATACAACTACATCTACTGGATTTTCGAGCAGTCAAAACGCCAATGATTCTTTTTGGAGACGCTACAGTAATAGAACGTCTTCACAAAAACTTTTTCTAAATAGAGAAAGTAAGAAAATTAAAGAGGCCAAAGAAATCTTCGATACTAAAGTTCAGCAAATGAAAGTTGGTGAAATCATCAACGTTGAAAACACGCGACGAAATAGTATGAAGATCATAGCAGCCATGAACGAACTTAATAATGATTTGGATAGCATTATAAATGCCGATAAAGTCAAAAATGATGCCAAAGTAGATAAACCGAGCGACATTGAAGTACATGTTGAAATCAATTCCGAAAATGTTCCTGATAAGCAGTTACAGATTCTAAATCTTGATGCTAAAACTAACAATGTGTCCGCGACACTAGTACATGAATGTGATAGAAACAGATATGTGTGTGTGCCAGAGCAAGAAAAAACTATATTTGTATACGATTTTAAAAGCAACGAGAGTTTTGTGTAACATATTGGCCGTGCCAAGTAAAATGCATTTAAAGTTACTTTATAATAAAATTGATAATGTTTGACAATAGATAAGTTTATTTATATATTTATGATTGTTTTAAGATAATAGTTTGTGGTTAATGGAAATAAAACTGCCGATATAAGTGCTATGTTATTAATAAAAGAATTTTGTAGTTATTTGTGGTCTTAAGTTCTTTAATATCCCGAATAATAAATTATTGAATTAAATGACCCGTCATTGTAATTTCGACTGCTACTAAGCTTTTTATCAAAATAGTATCATAATAGAGAAATAAATTCTCATCGAGCTGTATAACATCAATCACTCAGTAGCATTTGCATTACAAAGCTAAAACTGATAGTTGCTAGTATACAAATTGAACGCAAATTTAAACAGCTAAGGTCAGTCAGTGTAAAGCCACCAACAGATAGTGCTTTGAAAACAGTAGGATATATAAAACTCCACAGATAAATCACGTTTGCGTTTACCTACTATTTACTATATTAGCAGGAGATGAGACACTGTTTTCCGAGAATCTTATCTATTGAACGAAAGAGAGAAAAGCAAAGCAACTAAGCTGCAATATATAAACGATTGGACAAATATATTGTGACATATGCTGTATGCATCACATACGTAGATATACGAGTGTGTATACGGGTAGAGTAAAAACTTTCTTTTATTTAATATTATCACCTTCATGTACACATGACACATAATTAGTAGTGAATTGTTTTATTTTTACTTTATATCAGGGCACCTGTTTGATGGCAGCCTGGCAGCAGATGACGTGACCTGAGTTTGTTTATTTTAGATAGGAAAATACACAACTCTGCGTGCGTATAAGAAGGAATACAAAGTAAATAAATACTTTTTGTAGGCCTGGGGATCAGGGAAGCTGTATCACTGAATCACGCATCCCACAATAAAGATTAGCTCGGTAATTTGCTTAATTCATTTGGGAAAGTAATGTCAAAAAACAAAACTATCCTGTACTAAACTTGGATCGTGCTGTCCTCTATCCACTATGATTTTGATAAAGTAAGTAAATGCGGGAATAATTGTTATAATTAAAATACGAATGAGTAGATTGCACGGGCGTAGTATCTTTTTAAATCAATCATGACTTCTTTCACCAGTGATAGCACGTCAACAACAATGCGAGCGTCTGAGAGCGAGAAATTGAGCCTGACAATTGTCAGTCCTGAACATCAACGCTATAGCGCAAACATACTTTAAACGTACCTTTAAAAATATTTTACTGTTTTTTTAAAGTAAAAGTAATAATTTTCGTTTGTGAATGTAAAATAAGTAACAATTTGTTTCGAATTATGAGATATATGATGTATATATAGATCCTCTTTTTACCTGCCCTATGGAGTAGATGAAAATTATAGCAGAATTTAAACATACAAAGTAGCATTTAATAGTTTCATAATTAATATACATGGAAGGTTTACGATGGATGTCGTCTGGAAGCCTGTCGTGCCATAAAACAACCACACTTACTATACTATATATTATAATAAACATGGATTTACACATACTCAGTGCAATATAAAATAATGGTATAATGGAGTCTAGTCCAACAAGAAAATAGGGAATATTTTTTTTAGTAAATTCATAACAAATATGCTGTAAACGTTATTTTCAAAGCCTAAGTACTATTAAACAATTAATAATATTTAACATTGTGAAGCTCAACATTTCATATTTTGAGTTAACGCCATTAGACTGTTTGAACTAAAATTTTCCATTTATCGTTTATCTCCGGGAGGTAACAAAAACTTGTAGGAAATAGTGGAGTTTAAAACAATTTGAGCCTGCGATGCATCATCTCTGAATAGCGGTGCTGTCTCATAAATCTGCAGCAGATAGCTGTTGACGGCAACTTCCTTTAACGGCTTAGCTTTAGAAATACTGTTGTGATAGGACTGAACGCGTAAACTTTAATCTAATTAATGAATAATTAATTCATTTTTTGCTTGTATGCAAAAGAAAATGCGAATGCGCAAATAAAATAGTTCAGAAGAATAATGTCTCAATAGTCTTCTTCAATTTGCATTCACCCAGATAATATGATTTGCATTACGCAAAGCATATTCAGATTAGTAACGACCAAATTTTCTAAATTTCGGAATGTATTCAAGAATCAGATTTGATTTCTTTTGAGTGGTGCCATGGGAGCAGTCATCGCTTTAGCTTCACACCGCATTTCAAACAGCTTTACAAAGTCATAAAAAACTAGTCCTTCGCTTTCCCATATAGAGTAATTTATAAATCCAAGTAAATACATGATGTTTTGCCGAAAGTTTTCCTGCTGCAGACCCTGGTGGCGTATTCGAAACAAGGTACTCAATTTGTCAACGTCAGTGAATGACAACAACACTGTACTTTAATTAATCCTCTTCGCGAAATTATTCGTTATTTAAGAGGCGTTACCTACATTTAAGCTCAGAAATCGTATTGTACCGTATTGGTATCCCAGACGCCACAGCGGCGAAATAGAGTATACAAGGTTCAGAATATGAAGACAACATATTCAGTGAACATTGTATCCCACTATTTAAATTTGTACTAAATAATACATTGCCCTGTTAGTCTCCGATCATGTTATTCAATGCACCTACACTGATGTATAGCTTGAAGGTCAAGGGGACTAGAGATTTCATTTAAAATGCAAATAAAGGGCACAGATAATAAAGGAATCAGTAAAAGAGACGATGGAAAATGGCCACTAAGGTATATTTTTCAAGGGGCTACGAAACTTTACAGTGAAATGTAAAACAAGAACATTGTTTTGACTTTTGAATATTACATGGGCACACGTGCAACTCGTTACTTACGTCCAGCTTGTATTTTAGAATAAGAGTAGGTAAGTTTTAACTGTTTGAACTTATCCGCTGAACGTAACATTTTTACGTTCGGCGGTAGCAGATATTCGTATTGCAATAATTAATTTTACCTTTAATAAGTAGATAGATATGATATTTTCTGTCATATACACAATATTTATATACACACTGTTACTGTGTTATATATATATTTCCACACTTAAATAGTTATAATGTCTGCTTAAGAAATTAAAACGTTTTATTTATCGTTGACTTGTTCAGGAACGGGCACGCACGGGTGAAAAACCAACTTCTGGTCACACTTTATGTTAATTGATTTTGTTGTTTAAATTAAGTTCGTAGACTTTTTTTAAAGTCAGTTCATTTAGTTTTTAATTTCTTAAAAATACTTGTATATGATTTAAAAAAAAATCTTTTCAATTACGTAGAATATTATGTACTCTATAATTGTTGCACATGTAAACCTTTTTTTCTAAGGTCTATTTCTCTTGTGAATTTAACTATGTGTCATATTGAGTACCTTTGATTTTTTTTTATAATATTTATACTCTGAATATTAATTAACTTAACTTAGCTCTATATCTAAGTTGACATAATCCTAACTAAATCTTCACACCGAATTGTATATAATAATAATAGTAATAGTCGAGGCGTTTTAATTTACACATTGAAAATAAAATCCTATAAGTAATTCGATAAAGCATACTCGTAATAACATGGCTTCGGTATTTCATTAGCGCATTTTCCTTCTTCGCAGTTTGGCGTTCGACCAGATAGTCACTTTGGATACCAACAAATTTCTTTTACTACGCGATGTGGTCAGTGTCGATAAAATTTATGATAATTACGATTAATTTTTATTCTATAAAAAATCTTTGGGCAGAGATGTCTCTTCCCAAAGATTTTCATAATTTGTTGATTTCTCACACTGAGGGACTGTGTGCGTTACGTATCAGCCTTCTGTTACAATTGATGGCGAGAGTGTCTAGAAGTTACCTTTTTCTATTACTTTCCCTTATTAATAAGATGTAGAGGATTAGATATTAGAAGAATTAACTCTTCTATTCCGTAGAGGAGCTATTTCTGGTTAATTTTAAAATATTTGTAATAAAATTAAGGATTTTAATTTTATTGATGTTATTATTATATATAGTACCAACGCATCATCATTATTAAGTAATCATCATTAAGTATTCGACTCTAAAACTATAATAGGAGATTCTATCGTTTCGTTTCGAAATATCGCGCAATGTTTGTCGATTTTAAAAAGTAAAAAAGTTTTCGTAAAAAAAGTTCGATTTATCGATAAGGGAACACCGTCTCTAGTAAAGGTCAATAGTCGTAGGGTCGAAGCAATTTTTCTCAATCAGTAGGTTTTCGGAAAATAATAAGAAACCAGTCGAAATGATCTCACGCACTTACCCGCAACTTATACTTTGATTGAAATTTGTTTTTCGTGTTTCTGTTTCCAATATATTTTGCGTGTTATTTATTTGTATCGCTTTTCCATTTTATTTCAAAACAGTAAGGCCGTTAAGTTTATTTTATGTTAAGTTTAAAAGGAAACCTCACCAAGTATTTCTACTGTAGTGTATATATAATTTACTACTATATAAAACATTTGTTTTGACTGTTAATTTAGACCAGTGTTTTTCAACCTTTTTCATGAGTATAAAAAAATATTTCGCGACCCCCCTGGTCTAAAAAAAATATTTCGCAACCCCCCTTGACCTTCGGTTTTTTATTATGTATGTAGGTGTATGTTACAGTATTACCATTAACAATATTAATTGTCTTTAATTTTGTTTTTTTTTTACTAAAGTACCCATTTTTTTGACCTCTGGGCCCCCTTACAGAAGCTTCGCGACCCAGGTACACAGGTTGAAAAACAAGGATTTAGACGATTTAGTCAATTTTACCCATTTTTCGTAAGTTACTATGATACATTTCTGTGAAATATAGAGAGATAGAAGGAAACAAGGAAATAAAAAGCAGCGAACTTGTTATTATGACAGCTGTTATATCTGTCTAAAAAATATTAATAAAAGAACAATAACCAAACATTCCAATAATTTATTGAAATCTTTGATTTTAAATCTCAAAAAACTATCGTAACCGTCAATAGAATATGAGATGCAACAAAGAAAGTCAGTCAGTATTCTGAACGAATTTGTCACTAGTCATAAATCATTAGGGCCACATTACTGTTTTTCGCAAAATTCGTAAGAACGTGTTCATATGGCCGCCCTAAACATACTTAGGATATAAAAAAGTCGTAAAACTTTGTTTTTCGTTGTAAGCTCTCTTATAATTCTGTAAGCGATTAAACAAACGATTTGCACCCGAGTGGACAATAAAAACTTTAAACGACGTAATCACCTCGAACTTAAAACCCTTATTCGTTTATTCAGTTCCAAAATAGTGACCTCAAAAATAACTAAATTCTCTCAGCATAATTTTACGTTCAAAGGCAATTAAATTTCTATATATTACTTATTATTAAAAATCTATTATATGTTAATCTTAGCTATTAGTTTTTAAACGATAATATTTCTCTTTCGTACATAAAAAGAAGTATTTTATGTACGAAAGCGAAATATTATCGAAATAAAAAATAAAATCTTTCTTAGATGTAAATTACTCATAAGTCCTACTCTAGACTCGATCATAATCTTTTAAATTACATATTTGTCTCAATACGCAATTTATCGCTATAAAAAAATAAAACTAAATAAAACCAACGAAGGGTAGAATTAAAGAAATTTATAAAGTCCACATCTTCTAGTTTTTTACCCTTAGAAATACATATTTAAGTATTTTAATTACTTTAGAAAGACATTTGACGACTTAATTTAATTAGATGTACTTGAAAATTTTCGCTAATAACCTGCCATCATTATGGTAATACACGGTGCTCGTAAGCTTTTAGTCAAATATAGTTTACATACGCACAGTTAGTTAAGAAGATTTTTTCTAAGAGAATTACGTTATAAGTCGTTCTAATGAAACAAAATACGTTTGTACAAAAGGAAATATATTGTCAAAAATATTTATGAAAACAGAATGAATATAATCAAACTAATCTATTATGTATATCAAGGGCGTAACCAGTACACCCCTTGTAATGGGCGTCATAGCCAGCCCTCACCATTTTACTGAGTGATCTGAATTACTGATATCTATATTATGTATATTTGTATATAGTTACAAATATATAACTGACATCCAACAAATTACTATAGTACAAACAAGAAACAGTAAACATATTTTTTTTTAATTATCGTAACGGCTGAGAGCAAAGACTAATAATGTTATGAAAAAGCACATAATGTCATGAGTCGATGTAAAATTATTCCACTAGAAATTCTATATCCTGCAGTTATAACTCAAAATTTGCTAAGTCAAAAAGCACGAACTTTCTTAAGCCGTAATGTTTTACGAATGTAATTAACTGTTCAAATGTTTATATTACCTTCGAGAATTATTTGGAATAAAGATAATTACTACTTTCTTTATTAAATCTCTTTTAATTATATAATAATCAGAATTCATTTTAAAACTAAGGACATGAAGGGTTTAGTCCACCTTTATTGAGGGGTTTATTTTTAGCAATATGGTGGTATAATCCTAAAAGAAGAAGTAATGAAATTATATATTGTTATAATTATGTATTAGGTACAAATGCATAACTTCGAATAAACGTAGGAATTATTCTACATTTTATGAACAGCAAATAATTGTTTCTTCGGTGTCCACTCGAAATTGGGGAAGTAAAAAAAGCATCAAATCATATTTTATGATGTCAAGTAATAAAGCACGGGCATGTTTGAGATAAAATTTATCGGCCACACAGGATATTATATACAATAGGAACTGATTTTTAAGACGCAGACAACACGCTCTTGCTAACAGAACGCTCGAAAATTTTGATAAATATACATATACTGTGCTAACCGCAGATTACCACTCAGAACTGGTATCGCTTGGCCATTACGTTAACATTACATTGGTATATGGCTGTGTTAGTATAAGCTATGACTTTGGTATATTTTGGAATTGCTTTCGTACTTGTACATTGTACCATTTTGAGAACGAATGAATAATTTTCATCAACTGACGCTGCCCTTATTCTGTATCATTTATTGGCCACTTATTTTTTTAGTTCACAGTCTGCAAAGTTTCCAAAGAGGTGTTATTTTAATTTGAGCCCGAATTGTCTTTCTTATCGTGTAATAACAACGTAATTACGTTCGTAACAAAACCATTTGAATTCTAAATCATTTATTTGTCTTCTGGATAATCCTTGTGAATTTAATTACACCTAATATTGACTTTTCTATATTTTATTATTTTTAAATAGAGGAAGACGTAAAATAAGTAAAAATATAAAAAGAAAATTAACATAATCGCATTTATATAAATATAAATTTATTGCATTGAAAATGTCCATTACAAAAATTTTGTGAATTTCATATTTGTATTTCTGTCATTGTAAATGTTTTGTCTTATTACCCATATAGTGAAACTGTCATGGACATATCCGAAGTTTTCAGTTATTTCTCTTCTCTATAAAGTGATAGGTCTGTTTGTTTCCGAATAGGAAGTAAATAAATAAATAAAGAAAAATTATCAGTTAACCAGGCGCAGTAAAGTCATCATACGAGTTTGTTCAATAGCCTTACCCTCATAATGTTACGTGCCTACCTATTTATCATATTATGTTTTACATAAAAAACTATAAAATCTAATATAGAAGTAGGGGCAGGTGCGCGGAATGTGTTCGCTTTATGAACCGTTCAATTTCATTCGCTCGTAAAACAAGATGGCCGACCATTGACTGACAGATTGAAAATAGCTGACCTCAGTCCTGTTTTGTTCATAAATAACTTTAAAACTTTTATAACAGTATTAGCGACTACGGTAAGTCAATAAACATTTGGGAATTTTCAAATTCTTTGAGGTAAGACCAGCAACGACGATATATATATATCAGAGTCAATGGTTGATTTTTTTCAGCAGGACCAACAACTACGCAAGCACGACAGAATTGGCGAGTTGAAGGTGTCTCGGTGCTGGATTATAATATATAATTTCATTGCTTAATTTTTGCCTGCGTCCTTTGTTGTTCTCATATTTTAGTTTAAGTTTTAATTTCTAGCTTGGTATAGTCAAATCAAACGATGAGGAGCATCAAAAATTGCTAAAAAAACTCTCAGGTCCGATTTTGATACAAATTAAAACACATACAAAATATGTAGGTGTTTATTATATATGTGATGCCTGCAGAAATATTTTTTTTCTTTAAGTGTATTTTTGTTTGCATGGAAGCTGGGCGAAGATTCTGGATGGGATGTTCAGACGCGCTGGCCTCTTCTTATCTACATGGAACCAACAATAAAGCTGGTGCGGCTTGCGAAGTGGCTGTAAAAGCAAAAAAATGAAAATACAGGGGTATACACTCCCAATATGATTTTGTCCCATTCGGTGTAGAGACACTTGGTCCGTGGGGTCCTATAACGTTTTTTAAGGAAATAGGAAAAAGGTTTCCAGTCTCTTCCGAACCTTGTGTCTATATCAACTGATTGTTTGTGAGTATCAATATATAAATGAATAAGCAAACAGATAAAATTAAACTTCAGAGCAGGCCAAGATTCTTACAGGCTAAGACTGTAAAGCACTCAACAAATTCGTTTATATCTGTTAATGTTTTTTTTATGATATGTATTTCTTGTGTTATCTAAAAATATAAAATCGGAGAGTAGCTTTATTTCATATGTTTAAGACGCAGAAATGTGTGAAGGATAGTAGATAGACATTTCTATGTACTCTATGCCATGTTTTGGGCACATTAAAAATCCACTCTTACAAACAGGTTTACAATTTACAAACACTTCTTCACTTCGTATGTAGTCATAATCTGTATCAAAGAATTTTTCCGACAAACCATGGTCTTGGAAATAGGCTTAATCGTGCGTCTCAACCGCGATCATACCTATATTACAATTCTCTTTTTAAAAATATATTATAAGAGTTGTTCTCAACTTTACGCAGTTAGTATTCCAGCCACGCGTGACCTTCAGAATAACTTCAGTTCTCTGCTCCCACTTTACAACACTTGTACTAAAGTGGCCTATTTTATACGAACCATGGACATATATTTTATTTTGTAATATCTTCCCGATTTTAATGCGTTTGATTCAAGTAAGAAAAATATTTAAATCGGAACTTACCTACTCACTTACCGAAATGTTCCCTGTGCTTTCATGCATGGTTGTATTAGATCCGAGTTTATCTCTGTTTCAACCCCTTTGCGGTTACTATTTCAAACCGGGGTTATAATAGTTTATAAATGAAGTTAACCAAATTTTATATTCTAGATTTTTCGTACAAAATTTCATCCCATTTTAAATCATAAGTTTCAAAAATTACGTCGTCTGAAAATGAACAAGCCCTGAATCATACGATATAAGATCGTCTCATCATCAAATACAACGATGTGACGATGCTCAAGACGAATAAACTTTATGTATTTATAGCTTAAATTTACTCACAAATGATTATAATACATTACATTGTGTGACGCGGACAGGTTGAGTAATCGGAGCAATTCTGTAGAGGGCCGTTTTGGGACAGACTTCCGCCTAAATCACGGGTGAAAGCGAATAGTAAACAAATTAAACCGCTACCGAAATTCAATGACATTAATAGGCAATAGTAACCACTATTTCAAAGCAATTCGGCAGACGGCAATACTTGCACATTTGATTTTTTTATTTTTGTCTAGAAGTTTTGTATATCTTTAATAAAATTTCTTGTGTCTCTTTCTCTTATGCCTTTCACCGCCATGTGTATTTTATTTAAGCCCGTTGTTCGTGATTCGTGGAGTAAATATTTATAATTCTCTGTTTCTGTGGCATTAATGCACGTTGCGATACCTGCTGTGTGCTCTCATAATATCACAATCGATCATTATATTTGTTTCACTAACATTCCGGTTATCAAAATACTGAAATTGGAATAGTAATTTTAGCAAAAGTTATTGTAATTTCTGAATTTGATTAAACTTCTAAATAAACGCTGATTCATTGACATTTGAGTGCCCAATACAAATTCAATCGAGTTAGGAAAACGTAGAAACGTAGAAACGTAAACGTTTAATTATGCAGAACTCGAGTAAGCCACAGACAATATAAATATTGTAATGACTTCGTTAATATTTTGGCGGGCAATGGTCGGCAGGTCCCGTTATCTGCAACGCATAGTTTTAAGTTTAATTTTAAGAAATGTCAGATAGATTTGCGCAGCCGTTCCGAACGGACGTTAGTTACTAGCTACACAATACATGAACGTGTTAAGTTAACTCTTCATTTCATTTTAACGGGACGTACGATATTGGTATAGGTCGAGTCGTACGCTAACAAATATATAATTAGTTTTATGTTTTATAATAAGAAACTTAAACTAAAAACCTTAACAAATATTATTTAAAAGTAGTCCGTTTAGGCAAGCTTTCGAAAATACTCGCAGCGTTCCCCCTTTGAATAGCTAGACTTATTGTATAAAATAACATTGAATCATATTATTAAGTAATGCATTAGATAATAACAGTTTTTTTTGTATCTCTCTTTTCGCCTTTTTGTCTTCTAATTATTTATTAAACTTAAAACATTTAATCATCTTGACGTTAAATAAATCCCTCTAAATTAATTAGTATCATTCGATATGATACTGTATCGATGATGAAGGTCCTCAGGGAAATTTATCGTTTTCGGAAAATTTATGGAGCGAACAAATTATTTTTGATGTATTACTTTCACTTAAACCTAAGTGGGATTTAATGAAAGCATTTGTTATAAGCAAAGACCGCGACTCTTTTTATTCTCATTGGCATATAAAGTCATATATATTTTAATTACAACTGCCATAAACATTTATTATATGTAAGTATAGGTAAGTTGTAATAGTAAGTTAATTTCAATATTACATACGTCTGTTATAATGTACTCATATCATATGATATGGGAGTATTATATATATAAAGTCCATTATAGCCTCCGAAAAGCTTGGTCTCAGCAAGGGTATATATTGCTATACTCCAGCACCGTTTACATCTCCATCAAGGAAGAAGTTAGCCCTAAGAGGATTTCTGTTCCCACCTTTGGGCTAAGGATACCATCTACTTCGACGACTCTATTCTACTTAATACATTGACTGCGTAAAAATTCCCTTAAAGACGACTACATACCAATACCCCAGCTTTCTGGCGTTCCATTTAGCACTGGGTATGGCAGCGTTTTGCATCTTATTCTTAGACCCGCCTGTTGTTTTGGCAACTCTGTCTTTCTGTACTCTATATATCTATCATAAGTTGTATCTATGAATGAAAATCAAAATCGAAATTTATTATTTCAAATACCCCTTTTGCAGGCTCTTATTAAACGTCTTGTGGCACGGTTATTAAAAGTGGGTCTCATGGAGAAGAACCGGCAAGAAACTCCATGGACATTTTTTATAATCATCGTAATCAGCTCAGAAGTTAAACCTAATGCCAGAAATTGAAACGAAAATGCCAAATGTATACGTCCTGTTCAACGCATAGTCAGGCTCTGTACATAATGATACCAGCAAATTAGTTAAATCAACAACATTTATATATTCTATTGGAATAAGTAAACATCTTAACTTGAAATATAATCCCACATAACCGATAAAAAGATAAAAATAAATCATTGTAACATAATTTAGCTAAAATTAAGCCCAAATCTGGATAAATCGGGAGCAAACAGTCGATTTATCCTTCGTTATTGGTAGGAAGGCAAATAAAATGTTCTATTATCGTTACATTTTATTTTCACTCACTGGCTAATATCACTGAGAATTATAGATGTGGTTTTGTGAATATTTGGCTCCGATTTCTTTTTTTGAATTGAAATCTATCTAGGAGTTTATAACCTGAAATGAAATGAAAAAAACTTTATTAAGTTACTCCCTGAAAGGCCTGCAAAACACCCGTAAGCCTCCGGCATAGCAGCCTTTCATGGACGATGGTTATTTTCTAAGTGTAATAAAAAGAACTCTGCCGCCATTTTTTTTCTTCCAATGAATTAAACATTACAATTAACGGAAAAAAAATTACTTTAACAATGTGCCTTAAAAAAATATGTGTTTAAGAGGGCGTGTAGCCCGTCAACGCGCGCTACGAAACTTCGCGGCACTTAATGTACCGTAGCGTGACGCACGCTAGAGGAAATGTGATCATTACTGCCTAGCTTACTTTACTCTTTATTTTAACTTATTCTCTTACTGTTTCCTCACTTGGTCTGATCTTAAAACTTACACCGTCTCTGGTGTGTATAAACGCTGAGACTCTATTTTAAATTTAAATCACTATCTATAGAATCTATATCTATATAAAACCTATGATCAATATCAAAACCAAGTAATGTCACGATATAATTTGAAAAGAAATGCTGGATCTGCTGTCCTAAGATATTTATTATTCAATTTGTCAAATCCTTAATCCTTCTACAACGTAAAAGAAAGCTTAAAAGATTATTATTAAATAAGTTCATGTACTAAATAAATAAATGTAAATTATAAAAAAACAAATAAATAATCAGTAAAAGTAATCTTTAAATATGAATTTGGAAGATGTCGAGTAAAAAAGAAGTTCGTAACATGGTTGGTAAATTTAAATTTAAAGCCACGTTTTTACAAAATATATTAAAACTTGCAACGCGAGCGAAGTAATCAATAGGTGATCCATCATTCACAGCTGATAGTTTTTACTCTCATCAGTTTAATATTGTTCACTAAAATATAACGGGATTTTCCGCGTAACATTTGTATCAATAACGTGGTTTAAAATATTCATCTTTTTATGATTTATACTTAAAATATAAATTTTCCTTTAAATATAATGTTGTTTTATTTGTATAGTCCAGTTAATTTTCTAGACAGAATTTGAAGTACTATAAGAAAAAAAGATTTAAATATACAGCCTAAAGAAGAAAAATAATATCAAATTAGCTAACAGTATCTACTACGAAACAATTTCCTTTTTTTCCGCAGATTACAAAGTGATAAATTTACCAAAATGTCAACTTTAAAATCTATGATATGTAACCATCATGTTGCTACAATATAAATATTTTTGAGATAGGTACAGTTTTAATTCTTTTTAACTTTAAAGCTAACATGTAATTTTCTAGTTGTACGTGCATTGTCTGTTAAGACAAAGCAAATATTGATCAGGAACACAACAAGAACACAACATTTGCAATTTCCGTTCCCATAATCCCCCTTGAAATCAAAAGCTTGAAAAGAAATAATGAAACGCTAACATCAAAGGTAAGAAACGAAAATGTCGATTACATAATAGTATCAAAAACCATAGACCAGAGGTAACAAATAATACTAATTAGAAACTCAAATAGATTCAGCTAAAAGTTAATTAAAGAAGTAAAATGACTTTCCACAGATATCTGATAACTTCTGGTAAAAAAAAAGAAGTATAAACTATGATGCATGAAATAGACATATTATGACAGTGTTACATGGGCAACGAAAGTGTTTCGCGTGTTACATAGATTTTGCATATGTGTGAAACCAAACAGCGAGATCAAAGCGGCGATAGTAGTTCCGGCACAAAATTCGAAAAGCCGTCTCAACCAAAGGTAACCACTATTATGTACCTCAGTAAACATTCAGTACAACATTTCCAATATCAAGTTTATATTTTACTAATGTGTCTCTGTCCTTTGCAGAAGATGGTCTATAAATCATAAATCTAAAAATATTCCAAAGCAAAATGTATATTAATCCTGCTGATTGTGACAAAGCGTCTCCCTCCAGGTGAATAACTTTTATGAATATGTAATTTCATTATCTCGAGAAAAATGACTGTTGTTTCAAAATATAAACGGTGTTGGTAGTTAACTATTCTACATAAGAAAATCGTATTACATATTTTTAAATAATTTAATTTTTAACCTGAAGACAAAAATAAGACAATATTTTATTTAGAATATTCTACGGAAAAGGTGGACTACGTTAAAAACAAAATGCTTAGGATCGTTGTAGTTGTGCCTCTGAGGAAAGCGCAGGTAAGATCACGTCAGCAACCCAATGTCAGTTTTCTGTAGCTCAACGAGTGGTTGACAAACACAGATCCATCAATACATCATATAACATTAAACAATCTGTTTTTGTATAACGTCCAATTGTCAAATTCGATCATTTGTAGTTTAAATTTTTGTCTTCTCTTTCAAGATTTTTATTATAAATCAATTACTAATTGTAGTGGCAGTATGTCCTTACTCTCGATGATAACTAGTCTCGCGCTCGATCGGGGACCGATTCCTGGAATGCTGCTCGTTATGTTTATACCCGCCTGATGACATATGCTATTTGCCTGCTCTGAGGTAGATCTGTTTTGATATAAAAGTCAAATATGAACGTTATACATGAACAACTTGTTTTAAAACGCATGTTTCCAACACAACATTAAACTGTGTTTTTTGTCTAGTCTAGTGTAGAAACAAAACAAAGGTAAAATCAGTTAAATAAAAAAAAAAAAAAAGTTACATACATACATCATTTTAACTATTTTTTCCATTTAAAAATAAATATTCTTTCCTAGGTATATAAAGCATAACGATATTTGAACGGACTTAGTATAATTATTTTATCTTAGTTGATATACAAGCTGTAATTTTAATTTCACCCGCGCTTTGTTCTCTTCAATTGTTTGTGAAACAGATAAATGGCTCTGTTCTTTAACAGAAATCACTAATTTGGTTTACCTTCGTCCTTGTCTCCTTAATGTCGAATAAATTTGTGGAGCTTTCTGGGTAGTTTTTATTATCTCACATACGTCCTAGCTGAAATTTAGTTGAGTAGTGATTAATGTACCTAGTGCCAGTCTACTTGTGGGCAACCAGAAAATCGTCACATCTATGTTAGGCATGTTATAATAATTTTATTGTAATGTTCTGATATAAACGAAGCAAAAGCAAGCTCAGCTGGACATAATATATAGAAGTTTAGATAAAAATGTTTGTCTAAGTTCGTGACTAGATACACTCAGCAGAAGACAGTTTGCCAAGGACTCGGCGAATGCAAACATGGAGATATAATTGACTTTTTTATTTCACTCGGAAACTCGTTACGTACTTGTAAAAGTTTTAAACGTTTAATCAGTTATATTACGCTTCTAACCACGCAAAACGTCGAGCGCTATAAGAGTATAAAATGTAATATTAAAATGTGTTACACTCGCGTAAAAAATACAATTTGTGTTGCTGAAAGTAAGTATTGTGGCTTTTATGAAACCGGGGTTGGATTTTTAAAGATTTTTAAATCGCTAGCTTTATTTTCAACTACAACTGAAAAATATAAGAAAGAATATACTAATGTTGCGATTTAATTTCTTATTCATAAAAAAAATTATAAAGACAAATGAATTGTATGATTTAAATAAATTTATATAATTAACATTAAATGAACTGCTGCGTGGAAATGAGAAAATATAATTTTTCTAATCATACATTATTTTATTTTTACTGATGTTGAGATAAAGTTTTCCCATATTGTTTTTGTTTTATCATAGAGTTATTACAAAAAATATCTTGTTCATTTTTTCTTTCTTAGTGTAGATGTTATGATCTCATTTTACCAAACAAAGCATGGAAGATTTAAAATAACAGGCACGTAATATACTTTTAACTGCACAGACAATAACTAAGGATCTGCGAAAATATATATTCAATCAAACTATAACGCATGACTGACTCTTTAAATTGAGGCAAAATCCAACCCTTATCACTCAGCTTTCTGCAGAGCGTTGTAAGCCTTCATTTGTCTAAAATATTTTATAGTTGAAATTGATGCTGGCATGTGAAAAACTATTCTGCTGCTCGTTATTTTACAAGTTAAATCTCATTGCAATATAACATATACTGATTTGTGTTTTTAACAGTTGTTAGCGTCATGATTAATACGATCAAATGTAAAACCGAGTTCATTAGTTTCTGTACTACGAATTGAGTAACAGTAGAAATTCGTCAAAAATGATACAAATTTAAAAGAACATTTAAATGATCACTCAGCCAAAATCGTACAGGGCTATTTGGTACAACTGTTGAATTAACAAGATACATAATATATCTACTTATTAATAATAAAACAACTTGATTCCGATCGTCCGAAAGTAAAAATACTCGAAATACGTATAAATATACATAGTAACAGCAAAGTAACTTTTCGTCATTTGTACGCACATTAATAGAGAATGTTACTAGGTCTGCCAATTCGCTTGAAACGTTGTCTCAGTAAAGCCTGTATGTATACAAACATACTAGTTTTTGTTGAAGTCAAAAATACCTAGTAGTTTTCATTTTATAGGCATTTAAAGTTTCGAAAAATACC
Source organism: Pontia daplidice (assembly GCA_963693355.1). Classification (NCBI taxonomy): domain Eukaryota; kingdom Metazoa; phylum Arthropoda; class Insecta; order Lepidoptera; family Pieridae; genus Pontia; species Pontia daplidice. The sequence continues at coordinate 4,233,430 of CAVNZL010000137.1, read as the reverse complement.
GAGTCCCGCTAACAGTCAAGTAACGTCATTTCACAACGCGCCTAGTATGAAGTCGCCAACGGTGACCGTTTATAGTAGGTGTAATAAATAGTCTACGCAGTATTTTCTTGTGTTGGTTTTTGTTCGCGTATTAAGTTAATAGTCTAATAATAGTAAATATTATTCGATGAAGGATTCGAAAAAGGGTAATCGGATAATTTACCTTACTTACTTATGCTTAACAGTTTATCTGTTCTTAATCGTTTTATCAAACAAAATATCCAACTAAAGTCGTAATGGAAGAATGCAACTCAAATAGTAGAACTACCTACCTATCATTAAATTTTGACGTTAAAGACTACTACTATAATACATATTGTATTATAGTTTTGTAGCTATTGCAAGGTATATATAGGTAGGTACTGCTATTCTTAATTTAAATGAATACAAATGAATGAACATTTATTTATTGCAAACTAGCTTCCGCCAGCATCTTCGCCCCCGTTTCCTGATGAAAAGGATCAAGAAATTTTAAATGTAACTTGCTATGGTGCCGCCAATAGCGGTGGCTGTAAACGTACTACAGCATTTTTAATGTGGCTACATCGTTGAAGCGAGGAGCCTTCAACGACTGCTACGAAGTGTTATTGGAAAAAATCTAAGCTCTCAGGTATTGGTACCACACTGAAAATGATTAAAGCTTAAGATTTTGGTATAAGTTGTAAAGCACTTCATTTAGATCGTCAGAATGGATTTTTTTTGACAAAGTAGTATTAAAGCTTAGAGACCTTCAAATAGAGTATTCTCTTTCACATTTTATGTGTGAAAAAAAAGAAGTTACAAAGATGTATATTAATTATTTAATTAATCTTTTCAAAAAATCCTGTGTTGATTTTGACATCGAAAGTTTTATAACATTTTGTAAGAACGAAATGACGGAATCAAGATCTT